>JARJHM010000180.1:0-479309 GCA_033356055.1 Carex pumila | reverse complement strand
GGTATTTTCAAAATTATTCTAAACAATTTTGGTATTTTCTAAATTATTCTAGACTATTTTGGTATTTTTTAAATTGTTCTACACCAGTTTGGTAATTTCTAAACAATTCTAGACTATTTCGGTATTTTCTAAATTATTCTAAATAATTTTGGTATTTTCTAAATTATTCTACACTATTTTGGTATTCTTTAAATTGTTTTACACCATTTTGATACTAAACAATTCTAGACTATTTCGGTATTTTCTAAACAATTCTAGACTATTTCGGTATTTTCTAAATTATTGTAAACTATTTTGGTATTCTCTAAATTATTGTAGACTATTCGGTATTTCCTATATTATTCTACAAAATTTTCTAAATTTCTAATTTTTTGGGACATTATTTTACACAATTTTCTAAATTTCTAATTTTTTGGACATTATTCTACACAATTTTCTAAATTTCTAATTTTTTTGGACATTATTCTACACAATTTCTAAATTTCTAATTTTTTGGGATATTATTCTAAACTATCTAGATTTCAATATTTAAATAAATAAAAAAAATTAACTCTTAAACAGTGCTGAATGGGACGGCTCTGATTTCCTTCTTCCAGTGGTGGGCCGAGTTTATACCGCAGCCCCGGTTCCGGAAATTTTTTTTCCGGATGTGGGACGTTTCCGGAAAAAAAATTTCCGGTTTCAGCGTGTTTCCGGAAAAAAATTTTCCGGGGTTAGAGAGTTTCCGGATAAAATTTTTCCGGATATAGAGCTTGGTTCCGGAAATAATTTTTCCAGAATGGGTACATTTCGAAAAAACCCGGCCATGCGGTTATTTTTTGAAATTTTATATTAAATATGGATATTAATAAAAAATTTGGCAATATCTATCAATGCTAGATTCTAGAAAATGTAAAATCAAAATATAGTGAAAAATCATTGCATAATGTAAAACGAGTTTTAAAAGAAAAACCTCAGAGTCTAGTTGTCGTTGCTTGAAGTTAAGAAAAAAATAATAATTAAAACAGTTAAGTTAAAAAATTGATTAGGATGTTAATTATCATATATTTGAGAATAGCTTAGGTCTGATGGCTATTGGATTTAAAGTTGTTCCAATGGATTCGCTCACCGTCGGATCTACTTTAGGATTTGCGCCTATACTTTTGCGTATGCTTTAAAATTAGTGTGTATAAATTCTAAAACAGATCCGATGGTGAGTGAACTTATTGAAATCACTTTGAGTCCAATAACTATCAGACCCAAGCTGAAATCCATATATTTACGCATACATGATAACACAAAATTGAAACTTTTTTTTTCGCCTAAGATTTGAATTTAGGGGCGGATTCTGAAATTTTTGTATGGCAAGGCATAACCCAATAATCATTTTGAGCAATAAACATATTTTATATTTTTCCATAAAGAAGCATTACGATATAATCATAATTTTGAATAATTTTTACTAGACCGTGTCATGTGATTCCGATTCTATTTGAATTTTATACGGATTAGATTCACGGAATATTGAAAAGAAATTAATTGCTTTAAGATTCGTACTATGAGAATTTGAACGGTTCAGATTTTCTCAATATCAACTCAATTTTAAGATACTTTGGAGATTCGGAGATGTGAATTCATTTTCAATAATGATATTGAAGGATGTTTTAATCCTTAATTCTACCATAAATTCACGGCCATTTTTTTTAATACTCCAAAATTTTTTTTTTTAAATAATCTCGCATCCTATTTTTTTTTTCAAAAATACTCCGACCATTAGGCTCACGGGCAGTCTTCTAGAGACCAAACCGCCTCCCCCCATGAGTGATCCCCTAGTGACCAAACTGCCCTTCGCCTCCCTAGGGGGGTGGTCCGCTAGAGATCTTAACACTACACCAAAATCTGTTTCGGGCAACTAAGAAATTAGTTGCAATAGCTATTATTTGGTTGCAATAAATTAATTTCGCAACCAAAATAATTGGTTGCGGGTCGTTGCAATAAGTTTGGTAGCAATAGATTAACAACTAACTCTTTGGTTGCAATAAAAATTTGTTTATTGCAACCATAATTTGGTTGTTATAACGACGTGGCAATAAGATTTGCAACCAAATAAATGGTTGTTATTGCGCATTTATCGCAACAAAAAATGGTAGCAATAAAATAATATATCGCAACGAAATCCATGGTTGCAACTTGTTTAATTATTGCAACCAAATTTTAGTTGCATAAAATGCGTAGCAATAATATTTTGCAACTAAATAAATGGTTGCTATTACGTATTTATCGCTACCAAAAAAATGTAGCAATAAGATAGTTTGTCGCAACAAAATCCATAGTTGTAACTCATGCAATTCTTGCAACTAAATAAATTGTTGCTATTATGCATTTATCGTAACAAAAAAATGGTAGTAATATTATAATGTATCACAACAAAACTCATAGTTGCAACATGTAAATTAAATGCAACCAAAATTTTTAGTTGCAATTCACAAATATAATGCAACCATAATATTTTAATACACCAAAATTAGTATGTAGACATAATTTCAAATGCAACCAAACTTTAGTTACAATTAATAAAATCTAATGCAACAAAATTGGTATTGATATGCATACGTAATTTTAATATTCATTGTAATTAGTCATTTTATTGATTCTCATTTGAGTAAATACTCTTCAATTTATAATATAAACTATAATATAAATGAAGACAATAATTGATAAAAAAAAAACTTTCATCATACATTAACATATATCATTCAAATTTACAACAATAATAACAAAAAAAAAAACTATCATCTAAAAATAAAGTGTAGAGGTGATCCCTTGAAGGTATTGATGAGACTATAACTGAACACTTGACAATTTATACACATTAAATAAAACAAAAGATAAACAGAAAGAGTTAAATCCACTTAATTGGACTTAACAACTGTGAAACAGTTGAACAAAAAATTAAAAAAATGAGAAAGTATATACTTGATCCTGTTTCACAAAAAATTAAAAAATGAGGAAGTATATACTTGATCTAGCAGTGGATGCTTCTGCTTACAATTCACAACTCTTTATTTTATCTCCCAAATAGGCATGCTAATGAGCGGTAACTCGATCAAAACTCGGCCCGGCCCATTCATTCCTTCATTAAAACCCAACTCGGCTCGGCTCAACTTTGAGACCTGAGATCGATTGAGCTGACGACGGGTGATATCTCAGGGAGCTAACGAGGAGGCGAGCGATCTCGCAGATCTAGCAGGGAAATCAGATTCTTCATATACATTCCTGAAGAACTTATCTGCCAACAAGAATTAAACATGCCAATAAACCCATTGTTCTAAAAATGCAACATTCATATTAAAAAGACATTCAGTGTGTATTCTATGATATTCAACTCAAATTCCTAGTCTAAATCCATTTTAGCATGCAATTTAGTAATTGTAAAAGGCTATTTTCAAAGAAGATATAATTACAAAAACAGTAGGGATCTAGTTGCAAAGAACTGAAAGGGAATTAGAGAATTACAGTTGAATTGCTATCAACTTTGACATCTACAGTAGTTTTACCATTCTGGTACTTGGAACTAATATCACCAACAAATACTTGATTGATCTTCACACCACTTGCAGTCAGTCCCTGTTAAAAAAAAGAAGAAAAGACATTTCCAAGTTAGAAGAGATGCATTGCAAACAAAGCTAGTGCAAAGAACTGAAAGGGGGCAATTTCATGTGTTTCCTAGCATAACCAAAAAATATCACTTGTATGTCTTTTAGAATGAGAAACAACAAGCGTAATTAGTTCAAACTTCAAAAATACTTAAACTAACCCTCTATCTCTACTCTCTCCCTCTAGTTAGATGTGAGTATTACTGTCATAAGAACAAATCCACCTGTTAATAAATAGCCTCATTAGAGTTTGCACAAATAAGCAAGCATGCAAGTACTTTATTGCTTTATCAATTACATCAAGAAACTCTCTACAACTGGTCTACTGCAACAATTTGCACTGTTACAATTGTACTTGAGATAGTTACTAACCTGCTGAATGGCAAGAGAAATGCTGCAAATTCCTTAAAATTCAATCCATTACCATGTGTCCTGACCTCTGAAAAATGAAAAGTTCAACCAAAAAAAAAAATTCATTCTCTGGAGACAATTGCTGCCAGTTGAATGTTTAAAACCATGTAATTTCATGATTTGATGAACTCCTAGCTACCTATATGAAAAATTACTAATACATGACTAATGAACCTCAAATTTTCACTTTATCAGTAAAAATAATTTACACATTTGTCCCTGCTAAACTTTGAAATTCAATCTTTACCACCCCAACATAAGGAATGTTACACAACCCTTTAAATAAACAAAAATTTGCAAATTATAAATATAGCAAAAATAAATAAATAACCTGTAAACCAGCCCGAGAAGATAAGTGCCCAGCTACACCATTTGGAAGCTACCAATAAATAATTAAAACAACATTCGAAATTGATAAATATTACATAATCAGTTAAAAAAAGGCATAATACAAAATACAAATATCTAACTGACTGTCATTACTGGTACTAGTAACAGGAGCTGTACGCATCAGACTAAACTAGTACCAGGTGCCAGGTAGAGGGTGTGTATGGTTATGAATCTTCTTTTGTTAATTTAATAAGAAGTTAATTAGTTTTATTAATTTCTGATATTCAATTATTATATTTTAGTTTATAACCAGGTAGAGGGTGACAATGTAAAAATTCAAACCAATCTTGGACTGGACCAGTGCGTATCCAGTTACTCGTACAGGTTTAGATTTACATAAAGAATATTCATAGTTACATTTGAGGGTAGGTGCTAAGTGCATAGTCAAAACAACATTAAGAACAAACCTTTCTATACCAATATTACAACAAACTTCACCATTAGACTAATTTGAAATCGAAATTAAAAGACCAACCAATAAACTAATCTAACCAATTTACAATCTAACCAATTAACAACAAACCAACCAACAACCTGAGACCTGGCTTGCCCCGATAAAGAATCCCAGTGCCCACTTCTCTTATTAATGAGTTTTTTTATTAGGAAAAAAACAAGAGCACTACGACCTATAAGAATTATTATCATGGTCACTATGATAGAACAAACTTTCCACCTCATAGATATATACCAGAAATATTTGTTTATCCTCAGGGATTTTCTACCATCTCTTGAAAAGGAAAGCCAGCCCCACCCAAGCAACCGCCACATTCCCCGGCAATTGTTGCACAGCCCTAACAGCATGTGGATTTCATAAATAATTAATTTAACTTAGCAAAAAAAATAGACCAAAGTTTTCAAATGTTGAGCAGATAACATCCAACTGTCAGGTTAATTGGTATTTTGAATTATTAGAAAAAACCGAGGATAGGAAGTTGAAAGTACTTACAGCTTGTCTGAATTTACGGGAATCCATCGAGAATGAATCCTGATTCGCCCTTTTCTTCCCCTTTACTTGGTCAATAATTCTACAATAATTTCACCAAATAACAACTTGTCTTGGTTAACTATTTCGGCAAGCTGATAAACAAAGAAATTTAAATTCATTAGCTAATCAAAGGATATCAAAAAGAGAAAGAGAGGAAGAAAACCAACCTGAGCAAGTAATTATTTCCAGCCAAGAGGGAAAAGCACTTATCATGAAATTAGGGTTTGGGTTAGGTTTCGACAAGGGGAGAAGAGGGCAAAAGCGGTGTATGCATGGCGAATAGAGGACTAGAGGTAGAGAGGAGGCGGTGTGAACGAGGAGCGGTTTCAGTGTCTTGGTCGGATACTGGAGGAGATGAGAAGGTGCGGATTGAGAGAAGAGGAGGTTTTGAGAGGAATCCGATGACCTATTTTGTGGAAGAGGGGATAGGATTAGGGTTATTTGTCTGAGGGAAGGCGGCTGAGAGAAAGGCATGATTAAAGGAATTGATAGAGAAGGCCGGGATTTGGGAAAAATACGAGGGAAATCGAATTTGCTGAAAAAAAATAGGAGGGAAAATGAAAAAAATGGAGGGATGTGAGTCTAAATCTTCTCTGGATGCAATGGGAGAACAAAAAATTTGAGAAGTACAAATTTTTAACAGAGCATTTTTAGCTTCAAACAGTGTGTTAAATATATTGGACGTTATTTAAATTAGATAGGTTGCGCACTGCATCAAATAAAAACAACTCTGCTAATAAAGACACTTTAAATAAACACATCAGGACCATTCATTGCCTATCGGACGGTGTGGAGCTTGATATTTAGCATTTATCTGATGTATGTACAGAAAATGATATGAAAAAAATTCAATATCTGACTCTCCCTCTCTGTTTCTCTCTCTCCTTTCCTCTCTGTCTCGCTCTCCTTTCCCTCCGCACCAGAAGAACGAAAAGGAAAAAACAAACTCAGCGCCTCCCCACCCGCCCCTGCCGCCGGTGCTCCACCTGCCTCTTCCACAGCTCTGCCATCTCTCCACTCCCTCGCTCTCTCTACCTTGCCGCTGTTCCACCCTTACCTTCACCACTCACGGCTCTATGCCTCCCCTGCCCTCTACCTCGTTGCCACTCCTCTCTCTTGGGTAAGTTTTTGATTTGAATCGATTGAGTGTTATTAAGTTGTGTGATTGTTGAATTCGATTCGATTCGATTCGATTGAATGTGATTGAATGCGATTAAATGTGTTTGTGATTGTGATTGAGATTATGATTGTAATAAAATTAATAATTGTAATTAAAAAAATGTTAGGGTTTTTGAACAAAAAAAAGTTAGAATTTGTGATTGTTTTAGGATTAATGTTAGGATTGTGATTGTTTTAGGGTTTTTGAACAAAAAAAATATTAGGATTAATGATTGGTTTAGGTTTAGAGTTTTTGAACCCAAAAAAAAATTATTTGGTAATTGGTTATAATTAAAATTTGATTAAAATTCATGTGTTAGGGTTATTGGTTATGATATATATTTTCTAAATGTGGTGGGATGAATGGGTGAGATTATCTTTTTTTTTTTTTTTTCTTTCATGTGTATTGAAATTTTTCATTTAGTAATTGTAATATTAAGTATTAGTTGTATCATGTATTTTTGTTATGATAATACAAATATGTTTGTTATATTAGTTATTTCGATGTGTCAAATTCAACACATGATATGTTATATTAGTTGTTATACAATTAATATATTAGTTATAGTAGTTAATACAATGTGTTATATTAGTCAACACATATCATGTTAGATAATTAATATGTTATATTGTTAATATATTAAATAATTATTGTAATAATTTTATATAATATTATAGTTGTTATTAATATATTAATATTATATAATTAGTATCTTATTATTAATATATAATTATATAATTAATATGTTATATTCTTAATATATTAAATAATTAGTTACAACGTAATCATATCAAATCGAAATATTACATATCAGATTATAACAAAGCAAGTTTATCTTCCACCATGTCTCAATAAACTTAACAAACGATTAGTTCTTCTGGTACCAGCTGTAGGTGTGGCATTACTTGTAGAGGCTTAGCTACTAGATGATTGGCTCACAGAAGAGGGGTTGTGTTCTACCAATTGCTTCAACAACAACTCTAGCATTTTCTCTTTCGCTGTGTTCGTTTATGGCATCTGAACATAATAACACAATTCAGTTATTAATATTATAAAATCATAAATTAAGAACCCGATCTGATTAGTTTTTAGGAACTGATCTTGATAATTAGTTGTGTTCTTTTATGGCATATTGATAATTAGTTGCAACACAACTCTAGCATTTTCTCTTTCTAAGAACTGATCTTGATAGTATCAAGATCGGTTTTTATAAACAACTGATCCTGATAGTTCACAAATTATGATCGGTTGACTAAAAAACCCGATATGATTAGTTTTTAGGATCACTTTTGTTCAGAAAACCGATCTAGATAGATATTAGTAGCGGTTGTTTCATATAGCCGATCCAGATAGGTCAATCTTGATTTCTATTTTTTCATTAGTGCACCTTTTATGATCTATTATGCTTGCCTTCTCAGCCTAGTTTGATTTTTTGTCATCCTATATCTTATGTTGCTTCTCCTGAACATAAAAAGAGAAAAAAGATAATTAAACAAAAGACTCATCAAGCTAAATACCTGAGCAAAGACATGAAACCAAAAGCTTTACTAATACAATATCAATCACAAACGAACCTTCAAATTTCTTTGTTTTTGCTCAAAGCAGGAGTTCTTTACTTTCTCTTCAAATCCTCAATAGGTAAACATAAACAAAAGATAATTCAATCCAATATAATGTACAATAAGAAAATAATTACAGTCTTATGCCAAAAGCTTTACTAATACAAAATCAAGAACAAACAAACCTCCAATGTTCTTATTTCCTTTTGATTGCTTCTGCTCAAAGCAGGCATTTCCCTCTTTTTTCTTTAAACCCTTAATAGATGGTGATTAAATCCAATAGCAGTTTAAATTAATTTTTTTTAATAACATTGCAGTAGATAGTTCTCGAGCTTGTTCGAACAGACCCGATAGTTTTAGAACTTGTTCGATCACCCGCCAACCATCCCCTACTGCCGATTCTCTCCATTGGATGGTTCAGATCTTGTTATTTCGAACTTTCTCAAATAAAAAATAAGCCCTTAAAAGCCTCTCGGTAATCATCTCTCATTCTCAAATTTGATTGAAAAGAAAGCTTCGAAAAGTGCTCTCAAAAACCTCTCTCGATTGTTAGTTTGTTACTATTATAGAAATTTCATCGATAGTTGTTCTAATTTCTTAGTTTTTATAGATAATGGCGGGAAAGGGTGAAGGTCTAGCCATCGGGATTGATCTCGGTACCACTTATTCGTGCCTTGGTGTGTGGCAACATGATTGGGTGGAAATCATTGCAAATGACTAAGGGAACCGTATGACTCCGTCATACGTGGCATTTACAGACACAGAGAGGCTGATCGAAGATGCAGCCAAGAATCAGGTTGCCATGAACCCTACCAACACAGTTTTCGGTAAGTTCAATTTTCAAATCATGTTTTTCTTCTACATTCCGTCTCTCTTCATAATTTGTGCCTGTATGCTGTTATTAAGTGATATACATATGTAGATGTGTTATATGCTGATATGTACTATATGCATATAATTAGGGGCGGACGTAGGATTTTAGTCGTGGGAGGGGGGGGGGGTGTGTGTGTGTGTTCAAAATTCAGGCTCAAAAAAATTATCGAATTGAAACTCATTAACTAATCGGGTATTATATAAATAACAATCAACATCATAAAATATCATTTAAAAAGAAAAAAAAACAGTATAATTGTTTGATTAGCTTTATATGGTGTTAGAGAAACCCAAACGGTCACATATATCTTTATAAAAGCTTTTTGAGCTATCAGAAAAACGAATCCTTTAGATTTTGAGAAGATAATTTAATTTTTAGTTTGGGTCGAAAATACGGAGAACAAGTAACGCGTACCAAAGTACCTATTTTTTCATTTCATTTTGCAGTTTCGGAAGGATTTCGTCTCTTTGCGCAGCCAGCTAAATGTTTTGGACCTCAGCCCGTTCATTTTTATAAAACAAAGCAGCACTGAACGGTTGAAGCGAATTGGATCCGCCCCAGCATATAACACCAAGTAACATTTCTGTAATAATCCGTGTAGGTCTCAATAATCGCACACAGATAAATATCCGTGTGTAAAATCTCGTCTATTTATATCCATGTATCACTTATTCTGTAATAGTAAACATTTTACACTTTTTGACCTTCTTAACCGTCAGTGTTGGTTATTTTTTGTATGGTTCTTGGTGCTATTTGCAAACACGGTAAATAATAAATATTGATAATTAGTTGCAACTATTCATGATTTTACTAATGATTCGGCCATTTTTTAATTTAAGCCTCCATTGAGGTATTAAAAATAGACTTGGTTGAGAAACTAAACAAAAGAAAAGAAAAAAAAAAACAAATAATTGAGATTTGAATAGAGCTACATGGAAGAACAATATTTATCAGTACAATAACTTGGTGAGCAGACACTGACTGGAAATTACTTCTCAATATCTCCCCAAAATAGATAAAGATTTAATCAGAACTATTATCACATTTCAAATTGTTTTATTCATGGTACAACAGAAAGTAGAAATTATATATGCAAATTTATACTAAAAATTAACTACTAAAATATATTTTCTATTTTCCAAAGAACAGAAAATAGAAAATTTACAACTTTTTTATTTATACTTAAAATTCATACAGAATAAGGTCTTGCCTCCAGAATCAGATCCAATTTTCTACGTACTGTAATTCCATTAATTTCCGACATATCTAACGGCTTCCCTTTCATCCCATTAGGCAGATCCCAGTCAAAGTGGTACAATAAGCTGGCAAGAGCGAAACTGACGGTTGCCATACCGAAGCTGATTCCCGGACAACCTCTTCTACCTGTACCAAATGGAATCAATCCAAAATGCTGGCCATTGTAATCAACATTACTTCCTAAGAATCTCTCTGGCATGAACTCATCTGCTCTCTCCCAGGTGTTTGGGTCCTGCCCGATTGCCCATGCATTGATGATGAATCGGGTCTTTGCAGGAATATGATAACCTAATAAGTTAATATCTTTAGTCGACTCCCTTTGGACGAGTAAGGGAGCTGGAGGGTGCAATCTGAAGGACTCTTTGATAACAGCATTTAGGTATGTCATTTTTTCTACTGTTTCTTCAGTCAACCTTCCATTCGCGCCGATCACGCTTCTTATTTCATCTTGTACATTTTTCATTTCCTTTGGGTTCTTCATTAGTTCAATCATTGTCCAATCAAGTGCTGTAGACCCTGTATCTGTGCCAGCTAAAAAGATATCCTGCCAAAATTAATTGAACCGTCTCAAAATTTTAGTTGAGAATGGATTATCATGTTTCTTTTTCTTACCGTCATGACTAAAAATGGTACAATATATTTAAGGTATTACTTTAAGAGTTCAAATAAAAAAAACTCATAAAGAATGACGATTGATACTAAAAGAATCAAGATATATGGTCTTACAACCGACAAATTCTTAATTGTGCCCATGGGGAAAACCCATGACCTACCCAGGACTAATCTATCTCATTACTTCAATTAATAGGGTACGTATTTTGTATATGGTGCCCATGGGTTATTTATATTAATTAAAATTAAGCAAGTTAGCATCAGTAAACAAGACGAGCCTGATACTGTGAGTTAATCTATACTTAAGGACAAATGAATTATATCTCATTACTTAATTCACTCTATTTTGATAGCAATAAGTGGTATAATATTGCTGTAAAAGAGAGAACATATACCAGAATGATAGCTTTGATATTATTCCTGCTCAGGGAGATTCCAATCTCTTCATCATTCTCTTGAACATTCAGCAAAACATCAACCAAATTGCTTCCTTCCATCCGATCGCTATCCTTGCCATCCCTGAAATCATCTCCTTTTGCTTTCATATTCTCGTCTATTGTGTTTTCAAGAAAACTGTCTAGCCCTTCAGCAGTCTTTCTCATCCGCTTCTTCGATCCTAGTAACCAATCTAACCAAGCCAAACATGGCACATTCTCTCCGACTAGAGTCGTCCCGAGATGCGCAACAAGTTGCTTAATTAGAAGGCTGTGGATTTTATCCCACCCATCGTCTGAAAACTTATGTCCGAGTGTTGCTCTGTATAAAGTTTGAGTTAATTTAAAATTTGATTCATTATAAAGGTATTAAAACTCAGCTATTAAAAATTTAAATTGTTTAATCAAAGATTATACGCTTTTTTGCAGGGTTCTAAATAGTCAGTTATAGGTGCACAATAGTTTTTCAGATCAGAAAACTATAGCGCTATCAACCGTTTTTCTTTCATCATAATTCTAAATAGCTATAGCTATCCAATAACTTTTTCGGATTTTAAAAACAATGACGCAATAATTGTTATTTAGAACCTTGATCTTTTGAAGCGATCCAAATTTTCTCAGATGCTATTTAATATAACACATCTATATTTGTTTCTTATTTGAACAATTTTTTTTTTAAATATTAAATAAATGTACTGTACAAAATGAATTTACGCTAGAATTATCTTTTTGGATTATTGAAAAAGTGCAGTCTACCTTGAAATTATGTCATAGGTAAGTTTAACGAGCATTTGACTCAAGTTAACAACAGAACCGCATCCGCTGCCATTAGAAGAAATCAATCGAATTTTGTCAATCAGCAACGACACTTCCTGTTGGCGTATAAACCCGAACGATTTAACTCTTTTGTTGCTGAGAAGATGCAACACACATATACGACGTGCCTGGCGCCAATATTCCCCGTAAGGTGAAAATACAACATCACTAGGGCCATACATCAGAATATCCGACCCAGCCAAGTGTGGCCGGCTCGAAAGTGCCATGTCATGCAAACGAATCGACTTTTCAACGGCATCAGCAGAGGAGAGAACGACAGTGGGCACGCTGCCGAGATGAAGATACATAATGGGGCCATAACGAGAGGAGAGATTGTGCAAGGAGCGGTGCGGGAAGTTGCCAATGCGGTGTAGGTGCCCGAGCAGGGGTAACCGTGGTGGGGATGGGGGGAGGCTGTGATTAGGGTTTGAAGGTCTTGTTTGGGTGTAGATGAGGAGAAGTATGGGGATGGCTAGAACGAGAAGGTAAGGAGTGATTGTCAGAGAAGAAAGGTCATGGAGATCTTGGGACAATGCAGAAAACAGGGTAGTCATAGCTTCTTAGGTATTTTGGATTCTGAGATTTTGGTACGAATTTATAGTGCAAGTGTCCCTCCACTCTGATCCTTCATTATTGTTTCAATTTTATTTGTTCAATCTCATTTACATTTTTCATGATCTATAAAGAATTTTGCGAATTTAAAGCCACGAACGTCTTATATGCAATTTTATTTTTCAAATAAAATCCATGATGACATACTTTTAAGGTCGTCGTCACACAATCATTTATACCTCGTCATTTAAATATTTATAACTAGTATTTTTCACATATGACACTACTGATATTGAAAAATATTAACATCAAGTATTACAAGTATTTATACATATGTACTGAAGTATTTATACCTATGTGATCAACTATTTTTATTAGAAAAAAGGTTGACGCATGGATGATTGGAGAAGGTTGATGCAAAGATGCAGGATCAACGATTGGAGATAAATACTTACAAGCTATGTTGCATGGATACGGGTACAGCGATACGGCAATTTTAAAAAAATTAGGATACGATACGTTTATTATATATATTATTTTTATTAATTTATATATTGTATTTAGATAATTATAACTTAAGTTTAATTTGTTCAGAAAATAAAGACTTCATATAAGTATATTAAATAATATACTTATTAAGACATAGCACCCGTGATAGTTTGGTGTTTTGGTTAAAGATTTTGAATCTCACTTGAGAGGTCCAAGGTTCAAATCCCACTGTCAGCACAAAGAAAGGGTTATTTTTTTTGGTTCACAAGCGGGTGTCCACGGGCTCGGTTCACGGGCACGGGTGCGGCTCGTGGTACACAGATGCGTATCCAGCCATGTCCCGGGTAGTATCGAAGGCATGTTGGTGTCGGATACGTGTTGGACACAGGTACGATGACTTTCTTGGAATATCATAGCTTAGATGTATAGGTATAAATATTTGTATAATGAAGTATAAATACTTTTGTTTTTATAAGAAATAGATGGGGGTTACCCACTTTTGTCAAAAAAAAAAAAATTGTAATACAAAATCAAAATGTCATTATCTTTTGCATGTACATAGAAAAAATATTATAGATCATATATGTTTTATTGTATGCAAAATGCTTACGGATTATTTTTGTCTGGATGATGATAAAAAAATTCAAGTTGTCTAATTTTTAAGCACGTATAACTTTTAAAGTTTTAAATTATAATAATAAAAAGTATAAATATTCTTATCATCAACTGTAAACATTTTAAAAAATATATATAGACACATAAAATTAACATAGTTAAGAGGTGAAACTAAAAGATGCAATTATTAACCTTCATTCTTTTTAATTAGACAATATGAACTTAGCACTACAACATAAGACCACATCACCTTTCGGTTCAATTTTCCATCAACATCGGTTATGGCATAGCAGATGGCGTCGAACATACAGGTATACCCATCACCATCGGTTTCCGAACCATTGATGAGGACCATCAATACCGACGGTTCATTATGCAGTGAACCGATGATACATACAGTACACATCTACTGTACGTTATGCAATGAACCGTCGCTGTTGAAACTTATCTAAGTTTTCGATGATTGAACCGTCGCTGTTGGAACTTATCTAAGTTTTCGATGATTGAACCGTCGCTGTTGGATTCTTGTGTCAACATTTTATACTGACTGAACCGATGGCGTTCTCACTTTTTATCTACGTTTTGACATTCTTTACCAGGGCTGCTAACGAGCCGAGTTAGCTCGAGTTATGGACAACTCGAATTCAACTCGAAAGATAGTGAGTTGATTCGAGTTGAGAATATTGAGCGAGCTGACTCGCTGAGTTGAATTCAACTCGCATGTAACTCGAGTTGGCTCATGACTCGTGAGTCAACTTGTTTAAGGTGTTGAAATGTTGAATATTAGAACTGATAATTGTTGTTATGTAATAATATGAAAAGTAAATATTAAATATTAACAAACATTCATAACAAAATGGTCAAATGAAATGAGTTGAGTCAATGTGGGACAATCACATCTAGTTAGAAAAATAAAATGGGCAAAAAATTATGAAGGAAATCATTAATCAAATGAGTCACGAGTTGAGTCAAACTCGAATTCAACTCATTTAATTCATGAGTTACTCAACTCAAATCAGACTAACTCGAATTTTAAATGAATGAGTCATTAGCGAGTTCGTTACAAGCTAAGTTTGAGTGGATCACGAGTCGCAAGCTTTTTATACAGCTCTATTATTTAACGTCTGTGTTGGATTTTTGTATCGACCTTTAGGACAGAATGAACAGTTGGTGTTGGCACTTTTTGTATCGGCGCTTGGTGTTATTTGCAAACACAGTAAATATTGATAATTATTTGCAACTATTCATTTTACTAATGATTCAGCCATTTTTTAATTTAAGCCACCATTGAGCTATTAAAAATAGACTCGGTTGAACAATTAAACACAAAAAACAAATAATTTAGATTGAATAGAACTACCTTGATGCTGGTATGGAAAAGATTTATCAGTACAGTTACTTCTTGAGCAAACACTAACTAGAAAATTGAAATTTGGATTAAAAGAATAAGAAAATAATTCTCAAGTATCTCCCCAAAATAAACAAAAATGCAATAAGAAGTCAATATTATCACATTTCAAATGGTATTATTCATGGTAGAAATGATATATGCAACTTTACAGCATTTTCTATTTACCAAAGTGGTAAACATAGAAAATTTACAACTTTTTATTGATACTTGAAATTCATACAGAATGAGATCTTGCCTCCATAATCAGATCCAGTTTTCTATGAACCGTAATTCCGTTAATTTCAGACATATCTCACTCGCTTAATTCCCTTTCATCCCATTAGGCAGATCCCAGTCAAAGTGGACAATAAAAATGGGACAGTATCTGCGAGGGATATTGTCGGTACATCATCGCAGATGCTACCGTCGTTATTAAAAAAAACATCTTTATGTCTGTATACCAAACGCAAGAGCGAAGCTGATTTCCGGGCAAGTTCTTCTTCCTATACCAAACGGAATCAATGCAAAATGCTGGCCATTATAATCAACATTACTTCCTAAAAAGCTCTCTGGCATGAACTCATCTGCCCTCTCCCAGGTGTTTGGGCCCAGCCCGATTGCCCATGCATTGATAATGAACTGGCCGGTCTTTGCAGGAATGCGATAACCTAATAAGAAAAGAGAACGATGATCAAAATAATATTTTTTGTTTTTATATGCTCTCTATTGTATTTTCAAGAAAACTGTCTAGCCCTTCAGCAGTATTTCTTAACCAGTCCAACCAACCCAAACATGAAACATCTCCCAAGATGCTCTGTATAAAAGTTGAATCAATTTGAAATTTAACTCCTTATTAAGTTATTAAAATTCCGCCGTTAATTTTTTTTAATTATTTGATTAAATAATTTTTAAATCTACTCAAATTTTTTTTCACTTGCTATAACACATCTACAATTTTTTATGTTTTTCTTTTTATAACAACATTTTTAACATATCAAATATATGGACTGTAAAAATTCAATATACACTAGAATTATACTTCAGATTTTAAAAAAGTGCAGTCTACCTGCAAACTATGTCATTGCTCGATCATTGGTAAGTTTAATCAGCATTCGGCTAGCTTAAGTTAACAATAACACACGAGTTTAATTTGTTTTGTGTCTCATATATGAACTTATTACATGATGGAGTGTTGTTTTGACCAATTTGGATAGAGATGGCGCGTAAAATTCTCTTTGTTGTCACTATATCGACATTGGCAGGAGATGAATGTGCATTTTTTCTGAGAAATTATTCTCATATTCACATTGTGCATCTAGAAAGTATGTCTCTCTCTGTGTGAACTGAAACTTCTTTTCCAAGCTTTAGAGTATTACTTTCTTATTTCAATCCCATCAAATATATTAGAAAATTTTAAATTAGTTTATAAATTGTAAGAGAGTGTGAGAAATGATGTTATTAGTTTAATAAATTTCTCTGATATTTAGGTGTTAGAATTTTTTAGGATGTTGCTAATTTCAAGGTACATATTTAATCTGACTTGATTGTGTACCGTAATGTCTCAATTACTTGAAACAAATTTCAATATTTGTGCATCATATAAGTTTTAGGTACCATGCTGTCAGGTTTAATACCAATGCACAACAAAAGGACAGAGTGCTTAAAAATGCTATTTGCACCTTAATTTGCATCTTTTTGTTAACTAGACAACTCATCTCATATGTCTATAATTATAAATGCTATTTGCACAATATTAAACTTGATTCCACTTGTGGTCTCTACTAGCAGCTCAAGGAGACGGTATATCTAAGAAGAAAGTTGTTGCTAGTAGATTTCTAGATGAAGATAGATACAATACACTTTGGAGTTGGTTGTGAGTTGTGACTATTGTGGCGTCTAATAATTTCATGAACTATTGTGGAGTTGGTTGTAATTATTAGCACTAGCTAGCTATTTGGATGACATGACATGATTGTAAGTTATTTAACATGTTATTTTCAAATTCATGTAGTATTTAGATGACATGACATTAGGGGTGAAAACAGAGCGGATTTGGAGCGGATAATGCTAATACCATATCCACATCCACATTTTAATGAGCAGATACGAATACGGATATGGATAGTAAATGAATATCATAATTCAAAACCAAATCCACCTTAAACGGATACGGATATGGAGCGGATAATTCACGGATACCAATTCAAATACAGATACAAAACGAATACTTGTCGGATAATTGAGTCATATGAACTTTAATATACAAATACTAATTAAAAAAAGTAAGAAAAACAAATCAAAGAATAGAAAAAATAAAAAATGGAGGTGTCCTTGAATATGGAAATGGAGAAGAGTATAAACAAGAGGAATAGGTAAGGGAACAAATTTCAAAAGGTAAGGGAACAAATTTCAAAAGGTATGTTGCGGCCTGGTACCAACTAGCCAAGCTTTTTAATGTGCTTCAAAGCTGTTTGTCGCATTGTTTGTCCAGATTGGTTTTGATTTTTAATCCCACTACAGATTGAGAGAAAAAAGAAAGTAATATATAACCACTTCCGCTCAACACTTTGCAAAGAGGTTTACGGAGTGGCTGTTTGAGGATCCGTTAAACTTAAATCCCAATATGTTCGGATATCCGCTCTATTTAGCACCCGTGAAATTTATCAGAATTCGTATCTGAATCCATTCCTCTAATTTAGTATATATCCGGTATATATCCGGATCCGTATTCGCGGACATGATTGTAAGTTATTTTGAAATTCATGTAGTATTTGAATGACATGACATGATTATAAGTTATTTTGAAATTGATGTAGTATTTGGATGACATGACATGATTGTAAGTAATTTGACATGTTATTTTGAAATTCATGTTATTTAGATGGCATGTTTCACGTGATTGTAAGCTGTTAGAGGCCTAGATTTTGGTATTATATCATCCTCAGATTATGTATGTGTTTCTTTGTTAACCATTTATATGTAGTAGATTTTTTGCAGACATAATTATCATTTATAATTTGAAATATTGTCTATTAGTAAGAAATAAATAATTGTTCTTAATTCTAGTTTCACAAATTTAAGAATCGCTCTTGAACTTTTAAGAATCCGCTCCATTTAACATCCGCGAAATTAATCCGAATCCGTATCTGAATCTTTTCCTCTAATTCAATATATATCCGGTATATATCCGAATCCGTATCCACGAATAATCCACTCTGTTTATTTCGGATACAGATAATAAACGGATTCGGAGAGGATATCCGCCAAATAATTCGGCTCCGTTTACACCCCTACATGACATGATTGTAAGTTATTTTGAAATTCATGTAGTATTTGGATGACATGACATGATTGTAAGTTATTTGACATGCTATTTTGAAATTCATGTTATTTAGATGGCATGTTTCACGTGATTGTAAGCTGTTAGAGGCCTAGATTTTGGCATTATATCATCCTCAGATTAAGTATCATAATATGTAATGTGTTTCTTTGTTAACTGTTTATATGTAGTAGATTTTTTGAAGACATAATTATCATTTATAATTTGGAATATTGTCTATTGGTAAGAAATAAATAATTGTTCTTAATTCTAGTTTCACAAATTTAAGAATCACTCTTGAAATTTTTTTGTATATATTATTTGTCACACCCAAACCAGGAATTCTAGATTAAGATATGATTAACTTCGTCTCGTGCTTAATTACTCATTAAGCACGCAAAGCTAAGATAAACAAAATAATAATTCAAACAGCAGCAAAAGCATAATAATATAAAGTATCAAACATCAGTCACATATCAAATAAATAAACATACATATCATACAATACAATCCGTCTCGGAACCAAAATAACATCATCTAATGAAAGGGGATACATGATCTATTGAGTCTGTTGGGTTTCAGTGTAACCGGAACCCATTTAGGTTTAAGGTGCGGAATGACCGTAGAACAAAAATTTCTACAGCCAACTTAAACTCAGGATTAAACGGGGTATGTCAGTAAACTTTCTAAGGCGGTCCACCTTCAGTATTCCTTTGACATCAAAACTCAATTTAATCCTTTTACGGATCTACTCCATGATTAATTTCTAAAACTTTAATTTACTTACCAATTAAATAGATTAATATAACATATTTATACCTTGTTTCCAAATCATAGTTGGAATGCAGACCAAGCGAGAAGAGCGACATCGGGAATGACTCGTCTTGGAGCATCACACGTCTGATGCCTCTATCAGTTGTCCACCAGGACTAACCAGAGATCTGTTTATTTCTTTTTCCAGAAATACTATAAACCGCGGAATTCTGCAAAAACACTATTCATGGAGAAAAGACAAAAACCCGTAAACACGAATTTTTGGTTACTCAGTTTTATCAATGAGCAAAACTGACACACCGCGAAATTTGGTAAAACATTATTCATCAATCTCATAAATATACTCCACAACAACCCGCAATATTATACATCAACTACGTATAACTTTTTTTTTCTCAATCGAAACACTATTTGGGAGAAAAACCGAGAAAGAGAGAAAATACCGATTCGATTCTGCACGAAACGATACGTGTGAATTAGTGATTTTTCTCTCTACCCCTCCACCCCTATTTATAGGGTTTAGGGTCAATTGCCAAAAGACCAAAATGCCCTCCAAGTTCGGCCTATTTACAAGATATGTCATTGAATGGATAAGGATGACATGTCATGTGGATAAGATCGATGACGTGTCATCTGGATAGGATTGATGACATGTCATGCGAATAAGGACGAATCTGAAAAGACCCGAATGCCCTCGGTCCGAACACAAATAATGTTCGTATAATTATTCTGAACAATTATATATATTTTTTCTTGCGGTTGTTGTTTCGGTAATTTATACAACGTGTCCTGCACATTTATAAATTAACCGGTTAACTTTTATACAACGTGTCACACACGTTTATAAATTAACCAATATTTTTGCTTGTTATTTTTACATAACATTTATAATTTAATTATAACACGTATAATTAATTATAACCATATTACTATTGATCATAACCAATTTATAATCAATCACAATAAAATTCTCCGATTAACTCCTATATGGTGTGACCCAATAGGATCTGTGTTATGTTGGTAAATAGAGTTAAAATTGTTTTAACTTCTATAATCATGGGTGGCGTCTGGCAACACATCATGACCATCCAATTACACAGATGATGCTGTACTGTACAATATCAAGATCCAGTAAACAATTTACTTGTGTCTGTTCTTCTGTCTCATAGCTATCAAATTAGTTTCAAGGTAGATGTGTGTCATTCTTGCTAACTGAATCTTTTCTTGAACTTGAGCAGATTATCAAATATAATTACTCTTGTAATTATACCGCTAGCCGATAATCTTACTCTATCAAGGGGCCCAGTGATGCTATAGCTCGTATAAAATACGAGGGACAAATAGTACTTTTGGTAGACTATCACTTCCTCAGCTAAGCTATACATATGGGAATGCTACCGTTATGACTGCTTTTTACGGACAGCGGTGGATAACAATCACACATACATATTTCTCAGTGGGAACGATAAATACCTCATACTGTAGAACGTGACACTAAATGAAAACATAAATGACACGAACACAATTCTATTTAATGTTTCATTCGGGGTCTGTCAAATACCATGTTCCTAGAATATGTATCTATGTGATTAAAATGACATCTCGTGTCAGGTGGTTTGTAAAACTTAACCATCTTTTAATTCACATACTAACCTTATCGCGGTAATTAGTGTTCCTGCTAATTACCTTGGTCAGTGACTTTTTAAAAGTATATATCATCTATATTATGGAGTTTCACAATTTCAGTCATGAACTCGAAATGATCCATAAATTCAATAATACTCAAGGCAACAAAATTATATATAAATAAAAATTCAATTCATGAACAAAGCGTTATGATAATTTATTGTATTATTGACTTCTAGATTATTACAAACTAACAGAGTCCGTATATATAACACAAGAAATATGGGACTCGTAAACCTAATCTAATCAAAAGCCTAACCTAGCTAAGTCAAGCGGCGTGGCCATCAGGGGACAGCTCCTGACAACTCCTGCTACGGATCGCCAGATGCTATACCTAAAATCCATGAAACAACTTGTGGGTGAGCAACTTATCATCTAGTTTGTCGCCTAGAATTATCTTCTCAGGGATCCTCTATGGTCAAAGCACTTTTATTTATAAAATTGCGTACAGTTATGCCAGTAATTAGACATGCACATGTGTGAATCCATCTCAATATATAATAGAAAGAAAACACTTTTAAATGATGGCATGATGCAATTAATCTACTATGCCAACATGCAAAATAAACTCCAAAATAAAATACAATAGTGAATAATAATCAAGTTAGAATCCAATACCAAAGCACTGTGTGAACAAATATAATAATAATAATAATAATAATAATAATAATAATAATAATAATAATAATAATAATAATAATAATAATACGGATTTAGTAAATCACCCCGTGCCGTGCCAATCGGATCAAAAGATCCAAATAATATAACCCAAGGACTGCGATCATAGGTGCAATGATACACATTGCCTAATGACATCGAGCATTGCCCACAAGTTATAAGCACAATAGCCGATGGGTATATCATAATCCGGTGTGTCATCTCGCCTGAATGAAAACATATAAAATAGAAGAAATCATACAATGCAAGTCATAAAATATAGTCAATCTCATCCCTCATGAGCACGAGAGAACTCTATTCGCCTGGCCAGACTCATGGGCAATAGTAACCAGTACCACAAAACTTGAGAACAGAACTGTGCACTCACTCTGCCACAGAACTCGCGATCAGAAATGAAACTTGAGATCGAAACTATACAGTAGCGTAAAATAGACCTACATAGAACTCAAGATCGGAACTGTGTAGTCTCAAGTAAAAACATGCCACTATGGAACTTGAGATAAGAACCGTGATGGGTAACCTGTTCTAGGCATGTAGCTCCTAGATGTAGGTGGGGAAAGCATCCCGAATTGTCTTGTGCCACAGAACTCGAGATCGAAACTGCGCACGTAAAATGGTAAAATGATCGAAAAGGATATATAATAAAAGTTTATACATATAATATAAGTCCTAGAAGGCTATTCGAGAAATCAAGTGACGCCTCGGCTCAATGGATATCGGGCCATCTCATGTCCCATACCACAAGATGGAACAAAGTCACTCGGCCTCTACTCAGCTCTCACCAATGCATGCATATGCAACGAGAAGAAGACAAACTAATAACCTAATATTCTAATAATATATATAATTATTTAATTACTCTACTCCTAAAATACAGTAAATTCGGGTTTTTCAGGGTTTATGCAATTCTACCTATAGTGCAGAAAGGATAAACATGCTCTATAGTTTTAATGCATCTAGTTAAAATATAAAGTGAGAATGTCAGGTCAGATTGATCAACTTGGTAAGAGTACGCCCATGAAAGAAAATAATTTAGATATCTCACACCTGAATGACTAAAGAAGTGACGGCTAACCCTCAGCAAAATCAACGCGATCCGTGTATGCTCTGAATTGCGGCCGGATCAATCCACGAATCAGACTCGTACGAAATCTGCTAATTTGAAATTATGTAATTTTAAGCTAATTAAAATCTACACTAAATCATACTAACCCTCGCTCCAATTAATGTGTAAGTCAAATTTTTTATTATTTTGGTTTTATAAAAATTACTAATTTAGTCAGTCTGACTAAACTGGTTAGTCAGATATTATTTATTTACTTTCATGTCATCGAGCTTAGCATTAATCTTAATTTATAAATTCATCAGATATTGATCATTCACTTTGATCTATATTAATCAATCTTTATTCTAAACTAATTTATAGTTTTAATAATTTAATTTGAAGATAAATTGCGTATAAAAATTATAATGTCGAATTATTCGCAAAAATAATTATTTGTGAGCTACAATAATTTTAAACATGTCTTATCTATTTAATACAGGCTTCTAAATAGCTAGCTATAGTGGCGCTATGAGATAAAATTGCGCTAACTCAGCTACGACCGCTATAGCTATAATAGTTGATCGCTATTACCGCTATATGAGACTCGCTATATCTACCGCTATGTTACATAGTTTTTTTTTTTTTTGCAATTTATATAAAATTCTGTACTTCTATCCTTATTTCTAATGCTACATGGTCTTCTACAATAAGTATACTAAACCAAACTATATGCTTCTATTTTTATTTGTGATTTATTCTATCATTCTATATCGAGAAATATTCAAATACCAATTCTTCATTTTGATTACTCTTTTTATAGTATTCATTTGTATAATTATTATCGTTCGTTTCAATTGAAAGCTGATTTTGATTATTATTATAATTATAAAATGTTTAAATATATATATTGACTTCATTTACCTTATAAAATTAATTGCTATTTGTCTATTATAATATGTAATACCATGAAGTATAAACTATTAAATAATATTACTTTTTAGATTTTTTTTTCTTGTTATTTGCGTAATTGATAAAAATTATAGACTTAGATTAGTTGTCATTTAGTTGTTACATCCATTCTCTAATATTGATTATGTTGATAATTAGTAGAAATATATAATATAAAGTTTGGAAAGGGAAAATCGCTATGTGTGATAGCTTCCGCTATAGCTACGTTATTCGCAATAGCTTTCTTTTTGATCTCCCTGCTATGCCGCTATAATCGCTATTTAGAACCTTGATTTAATATATTCTAACTACTTATGTATTTCATTTATTTTAACTTAACTATGATTATTTTAATCGGTTGAAATGCATAAAGTTAATTTATTATTAAAAATCCCTAATGTTACTATTTGCTATAAAAATGTATAAATTATTTAATTATTACTAAACTAATATTTGATTTAATATGTCCTTAGTTATTTTAAAATTTTAGATGCGTAATTTTTTTTATAAAATTAAAAAAGAAATGTTTATCTATTTTAGGTATTTTTTTAATTATTTTTAAGTCGAGTAATTTGTTATTTTATAACTATTCTAAATCTACATGTAATTAGTTGTTTCAAATCTAAGTCAAAAATAAATATTTTTCGTTGCTAATTAATTATTCTTTATTAATTAGCAATGTGTTTTCGTATAAGTTCAAAAATGCATAAATGTTATAAACTTTTAAATTTGTTATTTGTAACTTTTATAAAATAATGTGTGGGTGTTTTATTTAATGTTTGTTTTGGGATCATATCGTGTCCAATGTCGGGTCGTTATCTGCTCAAATTATGTTATGAGCTATCATCAAGGTATCAAGTTAGCCTAGACAGTATAATCATTTTCCGAATTGGTTTAAGTTTACGTAAACATCCAATTTTCATTTGATTCCTTATAAAACTTAAACTTTTAAAGCCACCTTTTTTAATCCGACAAATTACGCTTTTTGGAAAACCAAATACCATAATTTTATTTCAATCCAGAGCCCACTTTTATTTCTTTAAAAAGTCACCGTTGGATCAGCGATTTTCAAAATGATTTAATAAATAGTAAAAAAATTTATAAAAATATAAAATTTGGTCTCCAAGCACATTTTAATATAGAGATCATCTTAAATGGTTCGGATCAACATTTTGAACTTGAAAATTGAAAAACGAATTGGTAGCACCAAAGCTCAGAAACTACCACTTTGATCTTAGCCAACCTCTCTCTCTCTCTCTATATATATATAGAGTAAAGCTAATATACACTTAAGTGTACCAATGAACTCATACACTTAACCGTAGAACTGTATGATTAGCTTTGAGATTTGTGTAGATTCTTTAAAAGTCGTGTAGCTTCTTTAAAAGTCGTGATACACGAATCTCAAAGCTAATCGTACGATTCTAGGGTTAAGTGTATGGGTTCATTGGTACACTTAAGTGTATATTAGCTTTACTATATATATATATATAGGAATATGCTAGCATGTTATGCATAGCATAGAGCCCCTCCACGCAACGCCTTGGATTTTGACTTTTCAAAATTCTAACGGTCGATATGAACCGTTCATCTTGTTCTCCATATTAATATGTGTTTGGGGACCAAATTTTACATTTTTTGGAATTCTTTTACTATTTTTTTAGATTTATTGAAAATCACTGTTTTCAGCAAATTTGGACCATAAAAAAACAACGATTTTCAATAAATCTAAAGAAATAGTAAAAAAATTCCAAAAAATGTAAAATTTGGTCCCCAAACACATATTAATATAGAAAACAAGATGAATGGTTCAGATCGACTGTTAAGATTTTGAAAAGTCAAAATCCAAGGCATTGGAGGGGCTCTATGCTATGCATAGCATGCTAGCATATTCCTATATATATATATATATATATATATATATATATAGTACGACTAACGCGCTTCCTCTAATATATTAACAATATGCTTCCGGTCTCTAAAATCTATCGAATCGACTTCAAATGACAAATCTAAACCATTCAAACTAATGTCCTTAACGAGAGCTTCGTTTCCATATAAGAAAAAATTTAAGTTTCGAATTTATTTACTATCAAGTCGGTCAAAAAAATGACCAAAATAGTGCATTAAAATGCGCATATAATCAAATTTATTTTGAACCCCATTTACGTATATCTTATTTATATAAGTTCAAAAATTGTAAATAATTGGTTAATATCAAATTTTAGAATTTCGTGATTAATTATACAATTATTGTTTGTTTTCCTAATTTGTTTTATTTCTAAGTCTTATAATCTGACGGTACATAATTCATAGTTCAATTATATTTTGAAAGTTTAGATTGGATTAAAATAAATCAGATAGTCTGATCGATCATTAATTTAGTTAGCTAATTTTATTTAGTGTAAAGATCATCTTAGTAATTTAATTATATTTTAAAATTTCGAAATATAACATTATTTTCTTAAGCAAATAAAATATAATATCTCTTGATTTATCGAATTCAAGTTGAGTTAAATTACTAATCATAAAAGGAAGATGAAATTATTGGTATTTGTCATATTATAGCTAGGATCTCCGCGTCACTTCTTTATTATTGGTCACCAATTTAACAATTCAGAGATTTATGAGCCCAAATACAATCAAGCTGAGCGAACTTCGGACAGGATTGGGTTGAGTTCGGTTTGGACATCCTATTCAAATTCCTAAACCGGGCTGGGTCTGAACCGAAGGCCCGCCCATTAGTACGCGAGTGAATAGGCCCACTGCTCTGATCCAAATAGTTTTTGCCCCTGAATAGACCATCTGCTCTGATCCAAATGAGTAGGCAATTGAGAGTTCAATTATTCGTTTTTTCCATTAGAGAATTTAGACAGCAGAGCTTTTTGTTACAGCTTGGTTTGATATTAAAATAATATTAAAATATAAAAAGTTTGCATGTAAACACATTACTTATAAAGTAAATTGGTTTGAACAGTTTAAATTAGTTGTTTGAAATCTATTCAATCAATTTTGAAGTTAATATCTAAACTAACTTGATACATTTAGATATGAGCCCCGACTTTAATGGTATTGGAATTTAATACATTTAGAAACGGTGCATTGGTTAAATGGTCTAAATAATTGAAAATATCTTGTATATCAAATTTAGTATGATTCAAAAATCAATTAATGAATCATAAAATAATTTGGAATAATTATTTAAATTTATCGGTACTTGGCTGATGACAAATAATTTTAATAAGACATCAATTTTGATACACAACATATCTATGGTTTTATTTATTATTTAGATAAATACTTTATCAATTGTTAGGATTTTAAATAAACCTGAATGTTAATGTATCCCGCTTCCGAACAAAATATACAACAGAACACAACTTGTATACACTACACCTGTTGAATTCTAATTTGTCAGCTTGTACTTTTATAATACCTAGAACAAAATAGACCGATTTCACAATTATCTACTATATACAGATTAATAAATAAGAAAACTTTCATTTCTGAAAGTATTGTCAACTTTTGTCATTACGAATACATATAACTCGCAGAGTAATAGAAAGCTATGGCCTACGGAGAGTACTGTATGGTGGGGAATCCTCTTATCTCTTAGCCAAATGCGGTAAACATTCATTGACAAAACATGAAATGCATTTATTATCAAGAGATTTTCATGAAAAAAGGGAAGACACGGAATCAAACAGTGGCAACAGCTATCATCGATACAACACTCAATTATAGCGGTCCAATTTAAATCAAACGCGCCAATAAATCTGAACAATTCACATCGCGTACTGTTGTTATATACTTTTAACTATCTATCTTTAGATGTGAAGTTAAAATAGCTAGAATAATAGACTAATTCCAACTTTTTAGAATAACACTAATTCAACTTTTTGTAGAAATAAGAATAACAAGCTATTTTAAGTTTTTAACTATAATTTTTCTAGCTAACCAAATGTGAATATATAACAAATTGAAAATAACCTTAATCCTAATTGTTTTTGCTATTCCAGCTATTCTCATTTCATCCCAAACATTAGTGGTTGATCTAGACACATGCAAACCAATAAAATAAATTAAAGAATAGACGGTAAGGTAAAAGACCACCCTCCCGTTATTCGTTAAGAAACAAAAAGTACCAACATGTTCCCGATTTTTTTATTAATATTTAAAAAACAAATAAAATTTTAAAAAAATATACAAATCCCGAATAAATTTCAAAAAATATCCAAACCAGTTATCCAATAACCGGATTTGTGACAAATGTCCAGTTAATAGATTCCTGGACTCAAAAAATAAATCCGGTTAACCATTAACCGGAAAGTTATATTTATATTTTTATTTTTTAAAAATAAAAAATCCATTTAATGGTTAACCAGACTCTTTTTTTTTAAGTTGTGTTTTTTTTAAAACAAAAAAAAATTATTTTTTTATTTTTTGTATTGAAATATTAGAAATGTGGAATATATTTCTTTAAAAATAGATGGAATACAATATAATTTGATTTATTAAAAAGACTGCAACAAATAAGCCGGATCAATATTTTTCAGGTCGGATTTTTAGCGGCTGTAAGAAAAATTAATATATTTCTTTATGTATTATTGGAAAAAAAAAAATGCTTAGATTCTGAGTTATTAGTTCTGGTTCGAAAGTCACTTCTATATAATTCAGAAAATATTGTGATCCTTCTAGGACATTTAATTTATAAAAAGTTGTATCTATTTTAATAATTCTCTTTTAATAACAATAATTTAATAACTTAAAGTTTTTATTTTTTTTCAAAAATAGATACAACTTTTGATAAATTAAATATCCTAGAAGGATCACAATATTTTCTGAATTACATAGAAGTGACTTTTGAACCAGAATAAAAAATATGATAAAAAAATACTAATCAATTTGCTGGCAATTAATGAGGGAAAATAAAAACAAAGTTATTAGTATTTTCTTAATACCAGCAAATTGTTTAGTATTTTTTTTAATGATTTGAGAGAAAAAACGAATTGATTAGTATTTTATTTTCTTAATAAAATAAAAAAAATCTTTGATAAAATATTTTGAACTGAAAATCTATATGAAATATGGAATTCCTTAGTAAAAAAAATACTAATCAAATCATTATAGATATGAAAATCAAGATATAATATAAAAAATTATGATAAAATACTAATCAATTTGTTGGTATTAAGATATAATATAAAAAATTATGATGAAATTTGTTGGTATTAAGATATAATATAAAAAATTATTATAAAAAAAAACCCGTAGGTTTATTACCATTACAACCCACATTCAGACAGTAGGCGATATTGAGAAAAATATGATAAAATACTAATTAATTTGCTGACAATTAAGAAAATACTAAGCAATTATGGTAAAAGGAATGAATGCTTCTTAAAACCTTCCTTTATTGATTATTCTTTTTATTAACTTTTGTATTAATTGTGATAGAAAAAAGGAAGACACGGAATTAAACAGAGTGGCAACAGCTATCATCATTACAACACTCAATCTTAGCGGTCCGACTTATCAAGAGTTTTTCATTAAAGAAAAAAGGAAGACACGGAATTAAACAGACTGGCAACAGCTATCATCATTACAACACTCAATCTTAGCGGTCCGATTTAAAACAAACCCGCCGTATCTGGTATGACGTTTTAGAACAATATTTTGGTTTTGAGGTCTGAAACAGATTAAGGCGAACAATTCAGATCGCTTGCTGTTGTTATATACTTTTTAACTATGAAATTAAACATAAGCTTTTGTTCAACAAATCAAAACGCAATAAGAAAACTAAGGAACATAAGGTAAGATAAAAGACCATCTTCTCGTCAAGGAGAAAAGGTGCCAACATGTTCGGTGTTCCTTGATAAAATTATATGAACAAAATTTAGGATACAATCAGCGTCTTATGTCATTTGAATACTAAACCTAAGAAGCTCAATATTAACATACAAAGAAGGTTCCAATCAAAAAAATAAAAAAAAGGTTTCCCCCAAAAAAATAAATAAATACACCACATAAAAAAATTTAGAAATTCCAACCAAACACGGTTATATTATATTCACAACCCATACATTGACTTTCTGTACACAAGCCGCCTCTTCTACCTCAATAAACAAATTAATCAACTAATAATTTTCCTATTTTATGTATGTACTTCTATAATCATTAAAAAAAATTATTCCATCATGCCAGGATATATTCGGTTCCAATCAATTTCGCAGGACCCACAAAGCATCATGGGAGATATTTTATATAGAGAATCTGACATTTTCTTCCGGGCCATCCATGATCATCTAATGTTAGTTAGGCCAAGAATTGTTTTTTCTAACTTACATACGTCTATGATTACATCAAAATTATACGCCTGAGCTCATCACTCTATAATCGTCGCAAAATGAACAGTATAGTCAATTTTGGTACAGTATTACCAATCCAGAGACCCGGTACCACAAATTGGAATCACCTTAAGTAACAGAATATTTCTGTTTTAATCAGGACCATCTAATGGCAATCTGTACGACTATTAAAAAGGGCCCCGTGCATTCCACCTCGAACCGGATTGGCTCAGATCCCGATCGGACTGCCATGATCCCAAACAGAAATATTCTGTTACCTCACAAGATACACATCCCAGTACCATAAGACTTACCTCACCGGGGAGCAATTGAGACAGAGAAATCAGTCAGAGGCTGGACCCGGTCAGCCCAACCCTTCGATTCAAGGTATATCTTTGACACCTTCGCCGCAACCCACGGCATCTCTGGCCGTGCCACAGGGTCTGCATCTACGCACCGCAAAGCCACTGAGATCAACCTCTCGGCTTCCTCAACCGGGTAGGAATCTCGCAACCTGGAATCCACCCATTTTCTCACCCCTTCTACCCCTTCTTTTACTGCATTATTCGCAGTGCTAATCAAAGAAGTTCGTTCATACTCTTTGGTAATTTTGTTTAACTTAAATTTCATCGGTTCTTCACCGGAGAGCAGCTCTAATAGTACTACCCCGAATGCATACACATCCGATTGTTGCGATAATCTTCCACCAGAAAGTAATTCAGGGGCCATGTAACCTCTGGTGCCTTCAATTCTTTTCCGACCTTTAGGTGACTTGCTCTCCTCCAGCTCTCCGGATAGATCGGACGATCCGAAATGACAGATCTTGGCACGTAGACCTGGATCAGTGATGATCACTGCCGAGCTCTTCATCCGGTTGTGAATTGTCCCTGTTTGAGTGTGGATGTATTCTAGACCGTCAGATAGATCAGCAGCTACTTGAATGCGCGACATCCAGGTGGAGAGTGGTGTGAAACTAGGGTTTTTAGGGTTTCTAAGGCATTCAGAAAGAGATGCACCAGAGACGAATTCATAGATGAGGTAGATGTGATCGCCACCACCAGCAATGGAGGCGCCAAGAAGTCGGGCCAAGGCGGCATGGTGAGATTTCCCCAAATTGGAGAGATGACTGGAGACGAACACAGTGGGGTCGGAATGGAGATGGAGAGGATGGCGAAACGTGCGCTGGAAAACAACAGCATCGTGATTCAAAATAGAGCAGCGCCAGGAAGTATTAGAGAGATGATTCGAGTGGAAGTTGTTGGTGGCAGTGGAGAGGTCAGAGAAGGAAACAAGGGAAGGCAAGGAGTCTCGAAGAGAGGAGAGAGTAGCGGAGAGGGAGAGGGAGGAGGAGACAGTGCCGGAGGAGGCGGTGCTGGTTCCGGTGGCGGTGGCGGTGGCGGTGGCAGGAGTAGAGGAAGTAGTGAATTGGTGGTTGTATTTCAACGACGGAGTGGAGGAGGTGGTGGGGGTGGAGGGGAGAGAGCGAGAAGCGCGACGTTTGGGAGTAGACGCCATGGTGGCGGATCTGGATTTGCACATGTGAGAATGTGAGAGGATGGATTTTATAACGGGTAACCATTACATTTGAGATAGAGATGAAAGGTGGAAGTATGAGGTGGATTTTTTGGAAAATTAGGAAAGAGTGTGAACGGAGAAAAACTTGTCTACCTTTGCTACTAATAGGAAAATAGGAATAGCCTTGCAGTTGCACTAGCAAGCGCCAAGGAAAGGAGAGGTTGGAGCGAGGAACCGTGAGGGGAGGGATGATGACTGTGATGCTGGTTTAAATGGTAATTGATTCGTTAAGTAGATCTTTTTTTATATTGACTATAGTCGCGTGGTACAGATTAATTAATTAATTGAATAGTAATCGGAACTGACGAGTAGGTTTAGGACCTTAGTTTTTGCTTCGTACAGCGACGAGTTATAAGCAACCCTGTTTTGTTTTTATTGTTCGTGCTCTGCATAAAGTAAAATTAATCTGTAAATATATTTGCCCCCCGTGTGGTGTGGGTCTGTGGGAGGTCTCTTAGACTCTTACTCTCTTTTGAGTCCATTGACCATTGTGGACCCAACCTTTAAGGTGACTTTATCTGTAATTAATTTTCCTTTAAGAATTGGTGTTATTTATTCCACTAACTTCTAGTATCTTTTAGCATGAATAGCTTTGTATATACATTTTTGTAAGGGCCCACTTGTCAGTCTTCTCAAAATCAAAATTTCCAAATTATAAGAATTTATCCTGAAAGCTATTTTTTAAAGAGAAAAATGAAGATCAAGTTTTCAAACTTCATTAATAAGATACCAACGGTGTCATGTTTACATGTGAAATTCTTTCTGGCCTCATTGATGAAACTAGAAAATTTTAATATAGATAGCTGAAAATTAAAATGTACAATTAATGATAGTGAGTGAGATTTAAATTTAAGACTTTTCAACTATAAAATAAAGCTTTAAGCACTATACTACAACTAAATATATTTCATTTATTAATAGTGATTAGTGTATATAAAAAGTTTTAAAACGATAAAATTTAATTAAATTTTTTATATGTATAATTAAAATTTAAAAATTATAGAGGTGACTTAGCTGCCTTTCACTGTGCCTGAGATCTGCCCTTGCCTGCATGTGAGACCGTTGGCCAAATAGAAGTGAAGTAAAAGTTTGATGTATTACAAAAATTTATTACAAAATGAAATCTTCCTACTAGGTAACTTAATACCCTGTTTTGATGGAGAGTAAAGAAAGGAATGGGAGGTGAACAATAGAAGAGAATGAAATAGAAAGGGAGATTAACATATTTAATTTCTCTGTATTTGGATGATTAATGAGAGAAAATAAATTTAATTTTTATTTTTGTCTTATTTTTTATTTGGTTAATTAAAATTTACAAGGTTAATGAGAAATTTAGTGGCTGTTGTAGGTTTGTAATAAAAAAAAATTTGTATGAGAATTATATTGGTAAGATATAGAATTGAACATTTGTGTTATTTTTTATAAAAATATTTGCAACAAATTTTTTGGATTGATCCATTGCCTCCACTGATCAATGGAGTTGTTTTTCATAAAAATCAAGTCCAACTTGTTCCATTGAAATATTTAAATTTTAGTTTATTTTAAAAAAAAATCGCTAAAAACTGATCTATAAAAAACCTGTACACGCTAATTTTTGGATTTGTATCCTCTCAGGTATTGGATTGCTCTCACTTTACAGTTTAAGATTAAATAAATCTCATGTTTGAGATTCAGATTAGTGCAGTAATAGTATTATTGGGCTTTGAGGTTTGTGCCAAGTTAAAAAGAACTGTTCAGATCTACTAATTATAAAAGATTCTCTTATGAAGTAATGGAGAGGATGTGAATTCCTAATTTTTAGGATGCCTTTGGATGAGTCAAAGAATAGTGTTAATTTTGAATTAGCGATTATTTCGAACTATTATTTTGTATTTGAATGTATTTGAATTAGTAACTAGGAACTATTATTTGTTTATTTTTTATAAATTAGCATATTATTCTACTAACTCGTAGGAAGATGAACCAAGTGTTAATAGAAAAATATACAAAAATACAAATAAATTATTTGGATCATCACATAGATCAACCTGTCTTTAAGCCTTGTTAATATAAAGGATCCTGATAACAATTTCTGCAGCTTTATTCCGCACAGTCTGCCAAAAAAATATGGAGGGACGGCTCAGTCATTAATAAGTGTTTCGTAAACTGTTAGTATTTAACTTGAAACATCAAAGTATTTATCTTAAATTTGCAAAGTATTAATCCCTATGCAATGATCTCTATTTATGAAAGAATAAATCAATTCATCAATTATCATAGCACAAAATTTCTTTTTTTTTAATCGTCCCTGCACAACTGGGGACCATTAAATAAACAATCCCTCATAAATACTTGTCAGTTATCTCTACACAAAAAAAATTTTTATTGTCCCCGCACAACTGGGGACCATTAAATAAACAATTCCCTCACCCAATGATAAATATTTTATGTTACATGGATAAATACTTTTCAAACATAATTGCAATTTTTAGTAAAATATATGTACGTTAAAGACAATAATAAATACTTCTCAAATATAATGATAAAGATGAGGGTTCAAATGCACCCAAATGCACTCTATCTTTCAAATCTTTTTTCTCCGTTTTCAAAGTTCAAATAGTCAATCTGAACCATTAGATGCGGTCTATATATTAAGATGTGCTTTGTTCGCACATAATATATGCTACAAAGTTTCGGTATAGCAAGCTATACCTTTTAAGCCTTTGTTATACTCTGTCAAATCAGATAGCAAGTGTATTATCCTATCGATGAGTATGCTCAGGTATCGATCCACAAGGATGGAAGAAAATGACCAGACTTGTCCTAAAATCATTTAAGATTCTAGAAGTGAGAGAAATTGGTTTGGTTTAGTTCCAACAATTCTACTTATTTATGACAAGTTTAAAAGACAATAAAAGAGAATTAAAGTTGTTTTCAATTAATAAAAAGACATTTTCAAGATTCAGATTTCATTTCTGTTCAGCCCCGAGGTATACGGCCCGTACAGATTCCTGTACGGTCCATACGGGACCCCGAGTTGATGTTGCAGGTACTGTTTTCTGCGCTGATACTGATGTTTAGGGTTTCTATCAACCAGATCTAGATACCTAACCCTAACTTTCGCATATTGGCCTAGTACCCAATTACCGGACTCAAATACTTCCATCTTAGATGCGTTAAACCTCAACTTTCACATTTTGGCCTAATTTATCTAAGTTACTTGTTGGTTTACTAAAAGTATCCAAGGACTTTCGCCTCAAGGAAAGTTTCACATTTCGGGTACTCCTTGGTTTCACCCTACTTCATATACTTTATTCGGTTGGGTTAAATGTCATAGACTTGGCTCCTAACACTTAGATGTGCGCATTCATCTAACAGGATGACTAATCAATTCAAGCAAGCACAAATAAAATAATCAAAATACTACACAACAAGGTAAAAACAAAGCATTCAACACAAAATCCAAGTAGCATGCAAACAAAGCCAAACTAGAAACTACATCTTAGCCCTAGAAATAAAGTAAATTAGCTACTCATGTTCATAAGATAACACAAATAACAAGAAATGAAAGAGTTCATGACAAAACAGTGGAAAATTCGAAGATCCGTTGCAAACTCACGTTTTTCACCTCTCTTCCTCTTTTCCTCCTCTTGTCTTTTGCTCCAAGCAAAGTTGTCCAAGTTCCAGTAGTGAATCCCCCTTTTCTGGTGTGAAATATCTCATTTAATACCCCAAATCACGCCCCCAGATGCTTCCTTTTCGGCATCCTTAAATTATGCTCATTTCAGATTCCAGCTGGATTTTCTGAATTAGCATTGTACGACCCGTATGAATCTGTGTATGGGTTGTATGCCTATGCTTTGTCTTGGAGATTTTGTGCCTCTGTTGTGGAACCTTCTGTGTGGTTGGGCAGATCTCATATGGCCCGCACAGAATGTCATACAGGCCATATGAAAAGTAGTCAAATCCAGTTTTTCGCTCTTTTTTTTCCTGCAAAATACCAAACAAAGCATAACAGTACCACATTTCATCGAAATATAAGTAAAAAGTCCACACTTATAGGCTTTAAAGCACAGGTTTTAGTGTAAATCAGGGCTGTAATTTAGAGATAATATGGAGATATCATTCTTGGAGACCAAATTTTATATTTTTTGGAATTTTTTTACTATTTATTAAACTACTTTGAAAATTGCTGATCCAATGGTCCAGAAAATGTAAAATCAGCGATTTTCAAAGTGGCTTAATAAATAGTAAAAAAATATAAAATTTGGTCTCCAAGCACATTTTAATATATAGATTGCATCTAACAGTTCAGATTGACTATTCAAACTTTGAAAACGGAGAAAAAGGATTTGAAAGATATGGTGCATTTGGGTGCACAAAAATTTGGGTGCATTTAAACCCTCCTCTATATCCTCAATGATAAATACTTGTTAGAACAATAATAAATACTTTCTTGAATTTTGTTCTTGAACTTGTCAATAAGTAATATTTAATCAAATCAAAGTATTATCATGTCAAGGACAATGATAAATACTTCTAAGACATAGTGATAAATACCTGTCATAATAATGGGAAATATTTTTTTGAACATCAATCAACAGATAAATAATTGTTAACATAGATTGTTATTAGAGGACAGTATAATTAATGCGATGATTGTTAAAAAAAAAGACAGAATAATTAATGCGGGGATTGTTATTAAATGACAATAATTAATGCGGAGATAAATGAAAATTCTTAGCATAATTAATGGGGGGATAAAAGACAGTTAGGAAAAATTATTTAGAGAGAGAGAGTGGGAGATAAATTGAGGGACAACGATGAGGGGAATGATATAATTATTCTAATGTAAAAGACTATCCATTAAGTCATTAAAAAATGACTCATTTAAAAAAAAAAAAATTCAGTTATTAACTAACGCAACTAACTTGATGCCTAAAAACAAGGAAGTTATTGACAATTACTAACTTGAAAATCACCATACATAAAATTATGATATGTACCATGCTTAGAAAATTTTAGATTCAAATCCAACAAATTATGCATAATCTACATATGATGTGTGCCATGCTTATAGAAAAAACAAGGATGTAATCAGTGCATATTTTATCATTTACCAAACAATTAAATTTTTAAACATACTATAAAGTTCTTGATATGTAATCACATATAGACTTTTTGATTTCATACCGCAGTACTTCCGCAACCCGACATGCCTTTTAGTTTGTTGAAATATCTGTTGAAATTCTCATACAAAAAAAACTATACCAAATAAATCTAAAAATCACGGGGCCCATAATAAGTCTAGTGGCCTTTAGCTTTATATAAGAAACATGGTCAAGATTATTAGCAAATTTTGTTGACAATTAATTAACTTCATACCTTAACTAAGTATGAATTTTAAGGTCAGTTACTTTGTCAAGGGAAAAAGCTATTATATATGATGAAGAGGAATCAAATGACACCATTTTTTGGTGACATGGAATGACACCGTTCATTTTCAAAGTTCAAACAGTCGATCCAAACCGTTCAACTTGATGGATATGTTAAAATGTGCTTACAGATCAAATTTTACATTTTTCTGAATTTTTTTTTGGTTTATTTAGAGGGGTTCAAAAATTCAACGGTCTGAATATAGCGATTTTGTTAAATACTTAATAAATAGTAAGAAAATTCAGAAAAATGTAAATTTTGATTTCCAAGTTACTCTTAATATATTCATCATATTGAACAGTTTGAATCGATTATTTGGATTTTGAAATTTCAAAAATAGACATTGTCACACCATATCACCAAAATAGTGGTGTAGTCCGATCCCTCCTCATATATGATAGCAAATATATATATATATATATATATATATATTACACGTGTAATGATGAAATATAGACCGAGATTTTTTTTCTCAATTTAGTCATTTACGTTAGTTTGGATAAGCATCACTACTGCTTTTCAAGGATATCATAAAAGAATAATACAAGGAAAACTTTGCAACCAATAAAATGATGCAATTTAATTAAATAATGAGCTGAAGCACGGGAAATGTGGAATGGTTTTCAATAGTATATTGGAAAAGTATACGCCTTTGCTTCCTTTCTTTGAAAAAATTTGACCTGTTTATATTATACCTCAACAACTGAACTTCCCTTATTCTTGTGCTTTCATTTTACTGCTCTTTTCCCATCTATATTTCAGTTTCTTTAAGAAAAAGGAACATTAACTATGCTAATTGCTCTCGAATTTTTATTTTTTATATCCTTTAAGAATAAAAGAAAACCATTATGAAGTTTCATGCTTAACATAATCTCAATACAAGTATTACTATTGAAATATGCTTCTGATATTTGATGGCATCTTTCCGTATGTAATTACTTGAGAATTGAATCAAGAGCAGACTGAGCAGTTCGATAAGTATCATATTAAATTTGATTTGATGACAAGTCATAACTAGTCAATTTGAATTAAGATTCATCATATCAAATTTGATTTGATGACAAGTCAGAACTATTCAATTTGTATCAAAATTCATACGAATAGACTATCTTGACAGGCATAGCTCTCCAATTTTTTTTTTTTTTCATATCCTTTAAGAATAAAAGAAAACTATTATGAAATTTCATGCTTAGCATAATCTCAATACAAGTATTACTATTGAAATATGCTTTGATATCTTAGCTGCTGCTAACCATATTGCTACTCTCCATGTTTCCTAATCGCCAGGTAATGTTGTACCTAGCTACATATTGCGACTCTTGGTGGCATCTTTCGTAGGTAATTACTTGGGAATGATGAAAAGTTTGATAAGCATCATATCAAATTTGATTTGATGACAAATCAGATCTATTCAATTCGTATTAAAAGATTAAATATACACAAAATTTTAATGCGGATCGGTCGGCTTCCACTCCGATTATTATGTCAAATATATATCAGCTAAAGCGAGGATTGATCAATTTTTAATTAGATGTTTGTATTTGACTTCAACTGGTGTGTATTACAGTAATAGTCAGAGGTTTAGAAGGGCAACATCGGCACATCAGATGAGACATGTTCAGACTTAGAGAAAACGACATGAAAGCAGAATTGGCTCCATCGTTTTCATAATATATATTCTTGCTAAAAAAGGGTACGACTTTGAAACTTAAATTAATCTACCTCATAAAATATAAAATATAGGGTAAATTTCGCTGTAGGTCACTAAATTTTGTTATTTGTCACGAATTAGTTACTCAAGTTTGATTTGTCTCTTTTGATTCACTCAACTTTATTATTTGTTCCAATCAAGTCTCTCTATACTTTTTCATCCAAAATTTTAATGGAATACTCCTATTCCGTCCAAAAAATTAACATAATATACTTATTGCATCTAAAATATTAACAGAATGAGTATATTATATCCAAAATACTAATGGAATTAGCATATTTCATTAAAATTTTGCATGAAAAAAATAAAGGGACTTGATTGGAACAAATAACAAAGTTGAGTGACTCAAAAAGAACAAATTAAATTTGAGTGACCAATTCGTGACAAATAACAAAGTTTAGTGACCTACAGCGAAATTTACCCTAAAATATGTCCCTATACTTTTTATTTGGCTCCCGACAAAAGCTGATTTGTAAATTTGTTGTCAACAACATTTTTCTGTAATAAAATCTGGGGGCTTAATAATTATTTATACATTAAAGCAAAAAAGAAATTTTTTTTTTTTTTGTTAGAATGGTATATTTTTGTAGATAAAGGTTAAATATTCATAAAAGTCTTTTTTATTTCAAATCTCCTTAGAATTAATGACATATGAAAAAGACTTGTTTGTACAAAAGATTTGTTCTCAGTTTCAGTGTTGACGGAATCAAACTAAAGAAGGATTATTTTTAATTTGGTCACAAAGTTGATATTTTTTTTTGACCAAATCCATCAAATCATCTGCGCTTTATTCTAGTAAAAATTATCCCATGTTTAAATTAATTATTGTTAAGACTTAAGATCCAAACAACCCTCTTTCAATTCATTTTGAAGTTAGAGTAGTACAGAAGTTTATTTCAATAGACGGCATGTGTGAACTCTTTATAATTTCAACAAATTTAAAAGCTGAAATTTTTACATAATTCACACTTGCGAAAAATAATGATGTGACTCAAAAAAATTGGTCGATGTGATTAAAACGAAAATTATCGGATAATAGTTATCAGACCTCTGATTTAATTATTTTTTTTTGTTAGTAATTAGTGTCACCCACAAAAATGCTAGTTTAGCTCGCTAGGCTATAACATTAAAAACATTCATGTGCCTAATAGCTGTTTTAAAATGCGACCACAAATGAAGACTTATCTCTGCCTCTGGGAATTATCATTGTAGATTTTTAGAAGATTTTAAAATGAAATCACATTATTTTTTGTGCAGTATGAAATTGCTCAATTCTGTGTTGAATTTTTTATTTTCTTTTTAAGCGGGAGCCGAGAGGTGATAAGAAATTGACGGACAAAGATATTAACAGTGAAAGTTTGACTTCATGCAGCGCGTTACTTATATAATTTTTATTGTCTCTATTAGTTGTACGTTGCGTAAAGTAATAGCTTATCCTAATTGACCATCTAATAACGGCATATAGTTACAACAGATTTATATTTGTCCTCTTTTGTATCTCCAAATATATGAATAATTAATTCATTATTATTTGCAGCATCAATTTGGGAATTTTAATTGTACGAAGTCATAAACAAGCTTATGCAAAAAAAAAATAGGAGATTTTTTTTATTTCTAATTTTACCTAATTTTACGAGGTTATATTGCATGTGTACAAGACGGGGCACGCACTCCGAGAGGCATGAGCACACTAAAAATAAATGAAAAAATATATATATGGAAGAGAAAAATGTTTCCTAGTTGGCTAGCACAAGTATTAGAATCAGTCTTGAATTTAATTTAAAATGGTAATTATAGCTGCATTGTACATTTAAAAATTAAATTGTAGGTGTGTTTTCAATTAATTAGGTATGACATTTATTAAGTTTGAGTTAATTTTGAATTTATTTGATCATTCGTCATAAAGTCATTAAAATTCTAAGATAGAAATTTTTAATTATTTGATAAAATGTAATAAATGTCTGTCAAGTTAATTCAAATTTAATACATGTTCTATTCAAATAATTAAGAATAGAACTGCATTTTTATTTTTTTATTTAAATAATATTTAAATATATGTACCATAATAATTGGATGTATTATAAAAAAAGCACTCATTAACAACCAACAAAGTTGTAAATATTAATGAACATATACATTTAGGAGAATTGTGGAGGTGAGGGCAGGAAGGAAGAAATGGAAGAATTTTGGGTCAGGTTTAGGGTTTTATTAAATTGTCAATTATAGTTTGTTTTCGCTGATGGAAGCGGTAAATTTTTTAAATCACTTATTTTGAAAGAAGGAAAATAAATAAATGTTTGTACTTCTATCACTATAACGCTGAAGTCATGGTAGGACTTGTTATAGTCGACTTGAACCGTCTGATTAAGTTTTAACATCCCAAATTAGCATAAGACATTTAAAGAGCAATAATTGATTTTACTTAATTATATTATATAACACTCACCCATCATGCCATTGTAATAGCATCTAGAGAGGAAAAAATGTGTTGTGCCGTGCCGTACTGGACTAACATGCCGTGACTTTGGTCATGTACCGTGCTGTACCGTGACTAAGTAAACAGTGACACGTGCCGTGCTGTGATCAAAATATTGAGAGATGGTCACGGCACGCGAATAATTAAGACCAAAATGTCCAAATATAACTGGTTACGTTTCTCACGTTTAACTATTTTTTCATAATTTAAGTTAGTTTATTCAAGATTCACCATCTGATTAAGACCTAACGGTTCTAATTACATGTGACTCACGTGATTACGTGTCGTGCCGTGACCGGATCTTTCGCGTGACGTGTCATGCTGTGCCAAATTTTCAAAAGCTAATCATGGCACGTGAATGATCACTGCACGGGACATGTGGGTCACAACATAGAACAGTCACACGTACTATGTCGTTCCTTGACAGAGCCAGCTCCACCCGCCATTTTTGTTAGAAAAATATTAACTAACCAACTAATTTAAATATGAAATTTGAATGTTGGATTGATTCACCAGTACATATCTCATATATTATTGTTTGGTTTTTTGTGGCAACAAACAATAAACTTCTATGTAGACATTGGATCAATGAAATTAAGTTACAAATAGCTCCATAATTCATAAAGTTAGAAAAATGTTAAATTTAAAATAAGTATTTATTTTCATAAATTTTGTGTTTTCCAAAATATATTTCTAACATTTTTTTCCAGTCTAATAGCACCTTGCTGTCATAAGGAAACGTATTCTTTGGAGTACCGCATCACTGTATATAATCTTAGCTAGCGATATTTTTATAGCACAATATTAGATGTAGGAGGTCTTTGGTAGTCTTCGGTAAGAGTTACGGGCTTAAAATTTAAGTTGTACTAAGAGTACCCCTTCGACAATAAAGTTGAAGAATCACTTTTCTTAAGAAGACCCTAAGTTTAACAAATTGCTTAAGTCATGTAGAACTATGACTTAAAATCTTGGATAAGCTTAAGAAAAGTGGACAAAAGGTGCACTAAGAAAATAGTTTTAAGCTTGATAAAGAGTACTCGTTTGGTGAGCTTAAGACTCCTTAGTACTCTTTAGTGCTCTAAGGAGTCTTAAGCTCACTGAACGAATACTCCTTTATCTAACTTAATGCCACCTCCTTAGTGCTTTTTTTGCCCACCTTTCTTAAGCTTGTCCAAGTTTTTAAATCATAGTTTTATATGATTTAAGCATTTTTCTAAGCTTAAAACTTTTTTAAGAAAACTACTTTTTAACTTTATTGCCGAATGGATCCTCCTTTGTGTCAAGTTAAACCGGATGACTAGAATTCCTCATTCTACACGGTAGGATATCTTACTAAATCTGCATCTATTGTCATAGCTCCAAGAGTTTATATACATAACATGACTGCTTAAATTTGGACAATTTAATCAGAATCTAGATCAATTAGTCTGAAATAACATAATATTTCTGTGTGAATTTTGATCGAACGATCCTGTTCTAAACATAATATTATGTTATCTTAGGTGATATGATTTCCACTATGCAGTGGATATAAACTCTCACAAATACGGATATATAAGTATGGTGTGATTTGCAAATGCAAAAAAAAAAAAAAATCAAATTCGCTGTTTTTCTATTAGAAAAGTATGTTCTTGCATCTTTTTCATCTTCACTGTTTAAATCAAGGTTCTAAATAGCGTTTATCGCGTCATAGCGGGAAGCCGAAAAAAAAAGCTATAGCGAATAGCGTCGCTATAGCAAAAGCTATGCCACATAGCATTTTTTTATTTTTATAAAAATTATATCATATATTTGTACTAAATATCAGCATTATCTAAGTCTCATAGAATAATAAATAACATCAAATTGATTAAAAAAATATAGTATTCATATTGAACCAATACAAAGTCCAAATTGCGACTCAAAATATCCATAGTATTACTAATATCATAAACTATCGATCTTTTTATATTCAAAATATATTCAACATCATGACATAATCTATCTTTTTCTATTTAAATTTCAAAATAACCTAGACATCATGACATAATTAATTATCTTAATCTATTCAAAATATTCAAACTACCATATAGTAAGTATCATTTTGTTATTTCAAGAAATATCTTAATATATTTAATTTGAGCCTTTATTTAAAGCTCATATAAATAAATAAAAAACAGCTCATGTTGCATAGCGCGCTGTAGCTTCCTTATTTGATCTCATTTAATAATTAATAATTTTTTTATCAAAATAATAATTAATAATTTAATATAAAGCTTAGTATGTCAATTATAAAAAAAAATCATAGTTAAAATCCAATCTGAGCCTTTATTTAAAGCCCATATAAATTAAAAAAAAAAAAACAGCATGTTGCATAGCGGGCGCTATTTGCGCTACACGCTATGCGCTATAGCGGACTGCTATTACCGCTATAGCGTCTGTAGCTCAAATAGCGTGTTTTAATTGTATAGCTTTGCATTTTGGGTCCAAAAACGCTATAGCGCGCTATTTAGAACACTGGTTTAAATATTTACAACAGTCCAGATTTGACGTTCTTTTTTCGAAATCCGAATATGCTGCTATTTTGAGATTCCGCACATTTAAATCTAAACTGTTGAAAATATTTCAATAGTTGATTAAAAAAAATAGAAACCTGCTTTTCTAGAAAAAGAACAGCAGATTCACATCCCTAAAAGAAAATTAGGAAACAAAGAATGATGCTACAAGGATCCAGCATCCAAGTAAAAGGTCAGGCCCAAATTACATTTTCAAACTGAGGCTTAATGTGTCGAATAATTCGAGTCCGTGTCCCACGCTACCTGAGCTACAATTAAAAAGAATGGACGGTTCAGATTGATCTCGGCTGGGTCAAACTCAATCCGGAACCACTTGGGGACTGTAGGAGTGAGCTTTAAGTTCGTGCCACATTAAAAGAGCGGTCCAGATTTATATATTGCACCTCAGGTGTCTGGGGTGATAGTGATAGTGATAGTGATAATTGCCTTGGTAGTAGTGTGATACGGATTCGAATAATTGAACATTGTGTTTTTTGCGCTTCCTATTTTTTTTTTTTTTACCTTTTTTTTTGAGAAAATATTAATGTCATCTAATGCGCTTGTGTTTTTTGTTCTTTGTCTGTTAATCTCTTTTTTGACCCAGCACCTTTTCTTTTCTTGTATTTCCTGATTTTTCATCTTTCCTCCTCAAGTAATGATTTACTCGTCCTACCTCCTTTTTATTTAGCACATATCATTTGTCTTTCTTTTTTTCTTTTTTTATAATAAAACTCTGAATTTGTCATTTACTTCTTATATTGTATGGATTGATGAATTGAGATATTCATTAATGGAGCCTTCTACTTTAATGTCCATAAGAAACATTTTATCTAGATTTCGAACCTGTGAAAACAATTTTTTATTATTCACTTTCACAAACATTTTTATTATTTTTTATTATTCACTTTAATGGAGTCTTCTACGGAATGTGTATCCTCTGCATTAACTCAAAAGATAATCTTTTGAGTTAATGAATCTCAACCGTTTGATTTTAAATAGAGCCAATCAGACTCCTACATATAATATAGCGGGCCTTTACTATAAGTGCAGATCTAGTTTACACGAATCTTGAAACAAATCGGATGATTAAGATTCATATTTCCTTTTTGAGTTAATGCAGAGGATATGAATTCTCGTCTCCGAGTGCTCTATTCGCCGATGAGTTGCTAGGTTCTGACGTTTTGTGGTTTCTTCTTTATCAAGCCATGGCTGCGGTTCGCCTCTTTCTTCAGCTGCGGTTCGGCTCGGTTCTCGGTCTAAACCGGGCCGGCTTCTCTCGACCTTTATTCGCTACTGGTGCGGAGCTCGTTTTTTCATGTTACTTATTTTTTCTGCTCTTGGTCCCTAATTTCCTTCGTTTTACATCGATTTTTCGTTGTGATCTGGTGGTATTAAAGTTTTGGGTGCTTAAATTAAGAGAGATAACTTAGACTGGTATTTTGTATCATAGTTTCTCTACTGTTGGAATTAACAATAACACAATTCTTGTTTAGTACCAGAAAATTGTGGTATTGAGTGGTTGAAGCAGTAAATTGAGCAAATTTAAGTGCTCCTAATAGAAAGGACCACAGATTGATCATATTAAATCCTATATAATTCCAATGTATTCAGTCAAATAAAATCAGTAGAGAGGTTAATATGTACCAATTCAAATAAATTCCAGATTCAAAGCAAGTCAAATACTAGAATATTGATTACGTAACAGTACTGAATCCTCAACTCTTGATTCATATTACTTTGTTTGTATACGAGGCTAATTATAAACATATGGTGTTCTTCGCATCTGACAGGTGGCATTAGGCTTACCAGTACAGAAGCTGAATCAGCAATACCAGCAACTGAACTTCAAGACAACCCAAAATCCCCAGAAACTGAAGAACCAAAAGTGACATACAGGGCATTTTCAAACTTGAAGATATCAGCGAGGCATGACATGGCAATGGTATTTACATGCAAGGTGTGCGATACTCGATCCATGAAGACGGCTTCTCGTGAGTCGTACGAAAAGGGCATTGTGGTGGCGCGTTGTTCCGGGTGCAACAACTTGCACCTGATTGCCGATCGACTCGGTTGGTTCGGTGAAGCAGGCAGTGTTGAGGATTTCCTGGCACTTAGAGGAGAAGAGGTGAAGAAAGGTTCAGTTGATACCCTGAATTTTACAGTTGAGGATTTCACTGGTACTGGCAAGTCTTCATGATTCTTTTTATTTTATTTTGAGGAGAATGATCTTTATTTTTCAGTTGGATGGTTTAAGTAGAAATTTGTATACTTGGTGGGATACTTGTCTAGATACCTGATGTTGAATTGTTTTAGTGGGTAATTTGGGAGAGAATTCATATCGTTTAAGGTACCTCAAAAGGTGAGTTTGAATTGGGCCTGTACATTATACCTTGCACGAATCTTAAAGCACCCCCGTGAATAGCTTGGATTAGCTTCAATTCAGATCAAATGGTCTGATTCTAAACTCACCGATTACGTTATTTTCAGAGGATATGTACTCATTTAGGGGGATGGTTTCTTTTGCTACAGTGATATTGCAATCCTGTTGGGGGCAAAAAAGAAAGGTTTTGTAAGACCTGACAGAGTTTGGTTCCTATGTACAAATTCTGGTTTAGCTTAATAGCAATTAGTACTATTGTAGTTATACTTCCTATCTACAAATTCTGGTTTAGCTTATGTTGCCTTGCTTTTGTAAATTTTAAATTATTACACACGGCAATAATTACACCTAATCGTAATGACTCAAAATGTTTGCCTCAGATATGAATCCAGTTCATATTTTCGATTGAGGTCCGGTTTTTTATAACACTCACCACAAAAGTAACTACTGAGTTACTTGTACTATATATAGTAAGTTTATATATATTTGCAATATATCGATAAGTCTGCTGTCTAAGACTAACTCGATATATTGCTTTGATCGGCCATTTTTATTAATATCCCTAAAAAAAATGAAAATTTTAAAAATAACCCTGTGTACCATTTTTTTTTATTTCTGCCCTGACCGCTTGGACTTCGGGCGGCCCATAAAGCCAGTGAGGCGCCAGCCCCTGGGGCGCCCCATGTATTTTTTTTTTTTTGAGAAATCTTAGTATTTTGATTTGAATAATTTTGTGAAAAAAAAATTTTCTTAATTAGAGTATATGTCAAAAAATAAAATATTTGATGTATTTACGAAGTGATGTCGTAAATTTTTATAACTTTAATTTTTTAATTTTTATTTTTTTGGTGAACTTTGATTTTATTTGTCATTTGGATATCACAAGTCTAAATATAACACTAATTAAGGATTTGGCTTTTATTACGTTTTTTATAATATATGTATAATATACACATATACACATATACATATACTAGTATTTTGATTCAAATAATTTTGTGAAGAAAAAGTTTTCTTGTTTAGAGTGTATGCCAAAAAATAAAACATTTGATATATTTATGAAGTAATGTCATAATTCTTTATAACTATGATTTTTTATTTTTTATTTTTTGAGCGAACTTTGATTTTATTTGTCAGTTAGATATCACAAGTCTAAATATAATATTAATTAAGAACTTGGCATTTATTATAGTTTTTATAATATATGTATAATATACACATATACATACACACACACATACAAACATACATACACACATATACACATATACACATACACATACACATACACATACACATACACATACATATATACATATACATATACAAAGCTACATATATACATATACTATTTTAGTAGCTCTAAACTACTATTTTAAATAAAGGCCAAGTCCTTAAATAGTGTTATTATGTATCTTTTATGAATTTTCTATTTTGAGATTTGTATTTAAACAGATGTCATATCTTTTGGCAGAAGTTAGTTTTTATGTATGAGTTTTATCAAATAATTGAGAATCTGTGTGATCTCAAAACCAAATTTATCTTTCCATTACTTTTTCCAATTTCTTGAGTATTTGTGCATCATTTTCATTCAAAATTATAAGAAAATATTTATACATAAAATTAATTGAATCTGTATAACTTTTATATGAATCATTGAAAATCAATTTCGTAAAAAAAAATTATTACATATTATATGAATTTACGACATCACTTCATAAATATATCCAAATATTTTATTTTTTGGCATACACTCTAAACAAGAAAACATTTCCTTAATACAATTATTTAAATCAAAATACTAGTATATGTATATGTGTATGTGTGTATGTGTGTATGTGTGTATGTGTATGTATATGTGTATATGTATATGTATATTCATATATTATAAAAATCAAAATAAAGTTCAAGTCCTTAATTAGTGTTATATTTAGACTTGTGATATCCAAATGAAAAATAAAATCAAAATTCACCAAAAAAAATAAAAATAAAAAAATTAAAGTTATAAAAATTTATGACATCACTTCGTAAATATATCAAATATTTTATTTTTTGGCATACACTCTAAATAAGAAAACTTTTTTTCACAAAATTATTCAAATCAAAATACTAAGATTTCTCTAAAAAAATAATAATAAATAAATACATGGGGCGCCCCAGGGGCTGGCGCCTCATTGGCCTTATGGGGCGCCCCAGAGGCTGGCACCTCACTGGCTTTATGGGCCGCCCGAAGTCCAGGCGATCAGGACAGAAATAAAAAAAAAATGGTATACAGACTTATTTTTAAAAAATTTTATTTTTTTTAGGGATATTAATAAAAATGGCTGTTACTTTGATGGTTTAGGGTTGTGTACTATTTAGGAATAAGTTCATAAATAGAAATACAGATAACTAAAAGTAAATTTACATGCACATTGAATCTCTGCAACCTATGGTATGTAAATTTACTCGCAAAACCAATGTAACTTTATCTCTACACCCGTAAAAATAATGTCAACACAATTAATGACAGTAAATTACACATGAAATTATTGCTCATCTTTTTCATTATGATCCTTCAACTGTCAAAACTCCTATATTGATCTTTAAAATTTTCATTTTGACCATGTGTTTTCTGTTATTTACTTGAGAAATTAGTAATAACAAAATTTTCTCTTTCTGAGCGGAGACTGTTTGGTATCATTTTTGCTTTTCTGTTTTTCATCTATTGTTGTGTTGTGCAACAACTTTCCTTGACTATTTTTTGCCGAAATTTCCAACAATCCCATTTGGTCCCATTTTCAAAATGTTAAAGAAGTAAAGATATATTTCTGAAAAGCAAAAGTAAGAACGAAGAATATAATTAGCAAAAGTATTATTTGTTTACTTTAGAATTAGTTCAAGCCCATTCAAATCAAGTAGCACACATAAGTTGATCTAAATGGCTTAATCGGCTTAAACAGGCTTTAACCCAAAAATAAAAAAATCGGTCCGAAGGTGAAGCTCCAAATGCAACCCCAAATGTCATTTATAGTGTTTTGGTTATACCGTTTAGAAAATTCAGTATTATTTCCCAATCTAAATAGAATATATGAACATCGGAAGAAATCGATCATTTTCTTATAGTTCGCCGAGTAGAACTATAGTATTCTTAAGCTTATCAAGCTCTTGACGAACTTAACGTCAAGTCCTATTGAATTGGTTCGAACAACTTATTCAAACTGATAATACTTCATGATATATTTACATTCAAATTTTATAAATTTTTGAATTAAGTTAAAGTCGAGTGGTAAAAAAAACTTACTAGTTTTCATATGCGAGTAAGGCTATAGTACTATGATAGTGCAAATTGGTTCCTACCACGAATCAATATATCTGTTTTCAAAGTTCAAACAGTCGATATGAATTGTTTAACATGATCTTCATATAAAAAGTACAAGTATCGTACATGTGCGTTGCAACGGAGACATATTATAAGAGAACAAAAAAAAATTCTCATATAAAATCACACATTTTCATAAAAAAAAAATATAGACCACTGAAAAGAATAATGATTCAATAAAAAAAAATAGATCAATATATTGTCATACAAATGTAAAGTCCATTCTTTAAAGACATACTTATGAGCTTTATTTTTAATGGTACATATCAGTTTTTTTATAAGGTGCTTAACAGGGAAACAAGACGAAAAAAATCATCAAAATAAGTTGTTTTATTTGTTGATATCATATTAAGACACATTATGTAGTCATATTATGGTTCTTCCTATTGTTACAAGGGTTATTTTCCTCTGCCTAAAATTCATATACATTTGTGTACCTAAAATAGATAATAGAATCATGTTTACTTAAATGATATCGTTAAATGGAAAACAATATTCCTTAATTGATATAAAAAAATAGAAAAAAAAATGAAGACATGGCCAATCAATTATTAATCAATTCATAAATTCCTTAAGTGACATTTAAAAAATAGAAATAAATATAAAAATGAGTATCTGGCAATCAAATAAGGGGATTTAGAAAAGTTTTCAAAACAAAAATGAGAAAAAGGGACTAAGTTTAGATTATGTGAGATAGATAGTGCTGGAGAGACGTCGATTTGTACATGTGGCGAGTACATAGTTATATAAATTTAGACTTCTACACGTAAAAAAAAATAAAAATGATGCATAAAATAAAAAAAAAGACAGACTATCTAATCGGATGGCGAATATTCAATTAGAAATTTAATATTTTAATAACAGTTGGCGGATCAAGACATCTACATGATTAATATGAGAAAAGAGAATTGTTTATCACAATTTATATTTTTAACCTTTTTTTAGATAGGTAGAAAATCAGTTGATCTAAAAAACCTTGACCATCCAAAAGTAGTGATTTTTTTTGTCTATCTACAAAAAATAGTAAAAAAATTAGAAAAATATAAAATTTAACTTGTAAGTACATTTTTATATAGAGATTATGTTGAACGATTCATATCGATTATTTAAATTTTAAAAATAAAGATATTAATTCATATTACAGATCAATCTGTGCTTTTACATAGTACCATAACCCACTCTTTATATATTCATCTTTTCATAATCTGTTTATAGTTTGACTTACTAATTTAATTCAAAATTTTAGAAATTTTACATATAAACACATTATTTATGAAGTAGATTAATTTCGACGGTTTGAATAAGTCAAATCGATAAAATTTAGAATTAAACTCATCAAGGAAATTGATGAGCTTAAGAACACCCTAGTTCTACTCAAACTAGATGACATAAATTTTTGCATTTTTCTTATTGGTATTGCAAAAAAAAAATCAATGTTAAGATTTTGTTGATTTTTTTAATAGAGATGTTGCGGAGTAATATGATTCCTACAAATCAAGAGTCAAAACTCTAGAGAATCAAATCAAATTCAATTATCAATTTAAGGCATAGAGAAATTTGAATCTCCGAAGAAAATTTTAAATTCTAAAGTACTTGAGATATAATAATGGTGCTCATGTGCACGAGTGATTGATAAAAAATATTTGATTGTTAATGGTGGACTTAAGATATATGTTTAATATTAAAAAGTTAATTAATTAATGTCTATCTTAGTCTTTAATCTTTATTTATCTCAGCCTAAGAACCTTCCCTGATTCGTATCTAGGTTCCTTGAAATTATTGTTTCTTAGCTAGGGAGAGAACTCATCCGACATGTACATATTTTTAGTTTTCCGATAAGAAAATTAAAAAAATGAAGCTATTATTCTTTATCAACATAGACATTAAAAAAAAATTTATATCGTATCCTAACTGATTACTGAAGCGTTGCTTCTTTAAAAGAGTCAGAGCCTTTTAGCATTATTAGATAAAGTGAGGGTATGATAATAGGAACCGAATCGTCTCCTCCAATAAATTTCTGTTTTCAGAGTTACTGCAGAGTGAGCCCTCATTTAATCGTAAATCCAAAAATATTTTAACCCTAAACCCTTTAACAGTAACCGGGCTCACCCCTCAGTGACTCTGAGGGCAGGAGATCTGATTCCATGATAATATGCATATTACACGAACAGTCCGTGCTATGATTTAATATTATGCTTTTAAAGTTGAAACAGTTAGTCTGAACTAATTTACACGATCTTTATATGAAAATGTACTTACAAATTAAATTTTATATTTTTAGAGCATTTCTACTGTATTTTAGATAGAAAATCATTTTAGTTGAAAATTATGGATCATCTAAGAGCAATGATTCATGCCTATCTAAATAATAATTAAAAAAAAATTGATCTCTAAGTATATTTTAGGTCTTAACTGTTTGAATTGTGTAATGGAGTGATAAATTCATAGCACGGATCAATCTGAAAAATGCATATTACCATAGCCTCACCCTTATTAGATATAGTTAATACAGTAAAGCCTTAACATGTGGTTTATTGTTCATCTACGGTAACTATCCTAAGTGGTTTTTTGAGTTTTTCTTTTTCGTCTTTTCTTTTCTTTTTCTTTTTTATAAGTTTTCTTCTTCTTTTTTTAAAGAAAGACAAGGTCTAGCCTTTTAAATTTCAATGTCTGTAAAAATCTCTCATCAGAGATTATAAACTTCTAATTAATTTAGTATAAAATTAAGTGGTAAAAAAAAGAATTTATAATATACTTTTAATACATTCATTTCATACATTTTTAACTACTTGATTTTATACTAAACTAATTCAAAATTTATAAAGTTACATATAAATGCATCATAAATTAAATATATTGGTTTTTAACGGTTTGAATTCGTCATTTGAAGTCAATTTAATAAAATTTGATGTCAAGTTCATAAAAAAAAACTTGGTGAGTTTTAGAACACCATAGTTATACTCAAGTAGGCAGACATAAATATTTGAATTTTTGTTTTGGTGATATGGAGGATTTTGTTAATAGTATTTAAAAATAAATAAAGATACTATTGACCTTTTATAATGGAGAGGTGGCGGAGCAATATGATTCCTACAAATCAAAAGTGCAAAAACTCGTAAGAGAATATAATCAAATTCAATTATCAATTTAAGGCATATAAAATTTTGACTGACCTCCCAAGAAATTTTAATATTTTAAAGTACTTGAGATATAATATATAGTGGTGCTCAATGTTTATGTGCATGAGTGATTGTCAACAAATATTTGATTATTAATAGTGGACTTAACATAAATTTTTAATATTAAAAGGTTAATTAATGTCTATCTTGGTGTTTAATCTTTCTATATCCCAGTTTAAGAATCTTCCCTGATTTGTATCTAGGTTCCTTAAAATTGTTGCTTATTTGTTTGAAATAATGAGTTGTAGCTAGGGATATATACAAGTGTCTTTAGGCTTTTAGCTCATCCCGATTTTTTTAGAAATACCCATTAAAAAAATTAATTTAATAAAAATAACCAGATCTGAACTGAAATTTTAAAACAACCAAATCACGGATTTTTTCCGCGACCCAGAATTTTTATTCTGGGCTGCGGAAAAAATTAACGCCTAGAAAAAAAATTTTTATTTTTTATTTTAAGCGCGGATATTTTTCGGGACCTGAATTTTTTTTTTTTTTAGAGTTTGGAGAAAGAAATTGTTTTTTTTGGCTCAACTTTGCATCTCTGGTTAACATATCAAAACACCTTTAAAAATCATGAAAATTTATTGACATGCATTCTTGACTTCATAGAATAAAACTGTGAAGTTTCATACAAAATCTCAAAACAAATTATGAGATATCGGCTCTCAAAAATTGTCTGAACTGCTGAAGGAGTGCCTCTGAGCCCAACTTTGCACCTCTGATTAACATATCAAAACACCTTCAAAAATCATGAAAATTTACCGACATGCATTCTTGACTTCATATAATAATACTGTGAAGTTTTATACAAAATCTCAAAAACATATCGTGAGATATTGACTCTCAAAAATTGCCCGAACTGCTGAAGGAGTGCTTCTGAGCCCAACTTTGCACCTCTAATTTACATATCAAAATACCTTCAAAAATCATGAAAGTTTACCGACATGCATTCTTGACTTCATAGAATAAGACTGTAAAGTTTTATAGAAAATCTCAAAAACATATCGTGAGATATCGGTTCTCAAAAATTGCCCGAACTGCTGAAAGAGTGCTTCATGATTTTTGAAGGTGTTTTGATATGTTAATCAGATGTGCAAATTTGAACTCAGAAATACTCCTTCAGAGAGTTCAATTTTGTTATGTTTGAGTTTTTATTTGTTATGTTTAGTTTTATTATCTTCTTAGTATATGTTTTATTATATTTCGTTATCTCATGATTTGTTTTGAGATTTTGTATGAAACTTCACAGTCCTGTTTTATGCATTCAAGAATGCATGTCAGTAAATTTTCATGATTTTTGAAGGTCTTTTGATATGTTAATCAGAGGTGCAAAGTTGGGCTCAGAAGCACTCCTTCAACAGTTCGGGCAATTATTGAGAGCCGATATCTCACGATTTGTTTTGAAATTTTGTATGAAACTTCACAATCTTATTCTATGAAGTCAAAAATGCATGTCAAAAAATTTTCATGATTTTTGAAGGTATTTTGGTACGTTAATCAGAGGTGCAAAGTTGGGCTCAGAAGCACTCCTTCAGCAGTTCGGGCAATTTTTGAGAGCCGATATCTCACGATCTGTTTTGTTATTTTGTATGAAATTTCACAGTCTTATTCTATGAAGTCAAGAATGCATGTCAGTAAATTTTCATGATTTTTGAAGGTATTTTGATATGTTAACCAGAGGTGCAAAGTTGGGCCAAAAAAATAATATTTTCTTTCTCCAAACTCTAAATAAATAAAAAATCCGGGCCGTAGAAAATATCCGCGCTTGGAATAAAAAAATTAAATAAAATAAAATAAAATAATTTTCGGGGCGCGAATTTTTTCCACGGCCCGGATTAAAAATTCTGGGTCACAGAAAAAATCCGCAATTTGAGTAGTTTTAAAATTTCAGTTCAGATCTAATTATTTTTATTAAATTAATTTTTTTAATGGGTATTTTTTAAAAAAAATCGGAGCTCATCCGACCAGTACATGATAAATTTTTTTAGTTTTCCGATAAGAAAATTAAAAAATGATGCTATTAATCTTTTTATCTACATAGAGACATTAAAAAAATTATATATCCAATCCTAACTGAAGTCTTGTAACTTTAAGGTCATGTTCGGCGGATTCAAAGGAATGGAAATAGAAATGGACTGTGAAAATTTTGAATTGAATTTTACTATTCATGTGGAAAAAAAAAATTCAGTCAAACAGAATTTTTGTTTTCCTGCATGAACAGTAAAAGTTGGAGTTGTTACCGAACAGAGCTAACAGAGTTAGAGCATTTTAGCATAATTAGATATAGCCTCAACATGTGATTTACTGTTGGTCTAATGTAACTGTACTCTGTAGTTTTCCTGAGTATTTATCTGTACATTCTTTTTGTAATAATTGAGTGGTTTGGTTTTATTATGCTTCTTTGTTATGCTTGATATATACATTTACTTCAATTATGTATACATAGGTATTTTCAATTATTTATCTGTGTGATACATTTGCTTCAATTATGTAGTAGGAACAGAGTACATACATATATTTGGTTCAAATACCTCATTTTTTTGTTCACCATCTGTGTCTCACATTCTTATTTCAATTTTCAAAATTAAGATAGTCTATTCGAACTGCTCAATTTGATTTCCGTATTAAAATGTGCTTGGAGATAAAAAAATATTATTTTTTTATTTTTCAAATAAATACAAAATCATTGCTTGTGTACATTAAAAAACAATAATTTTATACATATTTTAAAACAACAGTAAAAATATTCAAAAATATATATAAAATGTGTTCTCCAATAATATTTTAATATAGTGATCATATTAAACAGTTTATATCAATTGTTTGAACTTTAAAAATAAAAATAAAATGTAAAACGTGAGTGAGACAAGAAAAAACACGAGATATTTAAATCCTACTCTTTCAATTATTATTGTAGCTTATTTAATGATGGAGAAGAACCAGACCAAACACGGCAAGACGCTACGCTCTCTATACTGATATTATTTTCGTTGCCTTCTTCCAGGAAAAAAAAAGGAGAATTTGTTTGTACCACAAAATTAGTTAATTAATTACACGGATTTATACCTTTGAAGATCTTTTAAAAATAATAATTTTGCTTTCATCCAAAATGTCCCGTCGAATGTCGTAGAAACACTCCGAGAGATATATATTTCACAAATATTTGTGCAAATCTATGACCACCATCACAGTCATAGCACGTGTATTGTAACAAAAAAAAGTAATACAAAATATCATTAGAGAAAGAAAAAAAAAACCAAGTAATTAATGCGAGCAAGCAAGAGAAATATAATAAGAACAGTAAAATTAGTTTCAAACGACTAATATAAATCATTGAAATCTATCTATATTACGACTACGAGTGATGTATTTACATGTAAAACTTATAAATTAATTTAGTATAAAGTCAAACAGTAAAAAAATAATGAAATGAATGCATTAAAATTAATTTTTAAAATTTCTCTTTTTGACCGCTTAATTTTACACTTAATTAATTTAAAAACTAATAAATTTTACACTCAGAAATAAATCGGTTTTAAAAACTAATTAATTTAACGATCTGAATTTGTCATCTGAAGTCAGTCCAATAAATTTTAAAGCTAAGTTCATCCAAAAAGTTTGTTAACTTAAAAAGAAAAAGAAAAAACTGAATTTTAAGTAGCTCACCGTGTTTATATCACAAGAGACCGGGTATTATGATATGAATGAGTCAAAAGAGGGGGTATATAACAAATTCCCCTTCTGACTGCCTTTGAAAATAAAGAACTACCCAGCTACCCTTCTCTCCATATATATATATATATATAGAGAGAGTAAGGCTTGGGTGCTATGAATAGCATAGAGGTCTCTATGCTACGGCTTAATATTTGAGTTTTTAAAATTCAAACGGTCAATCCGAACCGTTCATCTTATTCTCCACATTAATATCTGCTTGGAGACCAAATTTTACATTTTTCTGAATTTTTTTACTATTAATTAAGTATTTTACAAAATTGTTGTTTTAATGGTAACTGCACAAAACAGTAAAACCATTGAATTAGGGATTTTCAAAGTGGCTTAATAAATAGCAAAAAAAATTCAGAAAATTATAAAATTCGGTCTCTAAGCAAATATTAATATGGAGAAGAAGATGAACGGTTCGATATATATATAGAGTAAGGCTGGGGTGCTATGGATAGCATAGAGGCCTCTATGCTACGGCTCAATATTCAAGTTTTCAAAATCCAAACGGTCGATCCGAACCGTTCATCTTCTTCTCCATATTAATATCTGCTTGGAGACCAAATTTTACATTTTTCTGAATTTTTTTACTATTTATTAAGTATTTTACAAAATTGTTAATCCAACGGTGGCTGCACAAAACAGTAAAACCATTGGATTAGCGATTTTCAAAGTGGCTTAATAAATAGTATAAAAATTCAGAAAATTATAAAATTTGGTCTCCAAGCAGATATTAATATGGAGAATAAGATGAACGGTTCGGATCGACCGTTTGGATTTTGAAAACTAGAATATTGAGCCGTAGCATAGAGGCCTCTATGCTATCCATAGCACCCCAGCCTTATTCTATATATATATAGGAATATGCTAGCATGCTATGCATAGCATAGAACCCCTCCATGCAACGGCTTGGATTTCAAGTTTTCAAAATCCTAATGGTCGATCCGAACCGTTCATTTTGTTCTCCATATTAATATGTGTTTGGAGACCAAATTTTACATTTTTTGAAATTTTTTTACTATTTTTTTAGATTTATTGAAAATTGCTATTTTTTTATGGTACAGATTTGCTGAAAACAGCGATTTTCAATAAATCAAAAGAAATAGTAAAAAAATTGCAAAAAATATAAAATTTGGTCTCCAAACACATATTAATATGGAGAACAAGATGAACAGTTCGGATCGACCATTAGGATTTTGAAAACTCAAAATCCAAGCCGTTGCATAGAGAGGTTCTATACTATGCATAGCACGCTAGCATGTTCCTATATATATATATTTGAAACATTGACAGTAGCTGTCAAGTATAATTTCATATAACTATATCGCATTCTTTTTTTAAAACTATATATATATTGCGTGTTCACCTTAATTTTTTTTTTTTTTCAAATATGTCTACATTCTTTGTATGTCAAATTAGATATGTGGTATAGTTTATAAGGTACATTTGAATGCACTCTAAATTAGCTATAATAGCTACTATTTGAGAATAGTAAATAAAAATAGTAATTTTTAGAAGAGTGTGAAAATAGTGTTGAAGTGATGCTATTCGGAATAGCAAACATGTTGTTTTGATTGAATATTTAGAATAGTAATGGAGGGATTGAACATTTGAGAGAACACCAATTACTATTCCAACTTTTTATAAAAATAGTGAGAATGGCGAGAACAACACTATTCTCATTATTCTAAATAATAATTGAGTATATTTGAATAAATCAAAACAGCACTATTCTTATTATTCTCGCTACATCCAAACTTACCCTTAGAATTTGATAATAACGTTCGGAATCTTTGCGCAAATATTTTACCAGGTTAACAGCAGCTAGCGTTCCTGAAACGCTGGGTACTCAGTCAAATTGGTGTTAAAATTCAGCCAAAAGTAAAATACACAAATCAATGCCAAATCCAATCCAGTTTCTGATATTTACAATTTATTCACGCAAATTTGTGATCTCACTGTCGTGACTTCTCCTATCCAATCAATTTTGTCTCAGAAGCATAGCTGTCAAAAGTTGTAAATTTTAGACGTAGATTTAAAAAATTGCCTTTGCAGTGTTCGTGTAAGTACGTCTATTGGTTCCCGGAATCAAATAATAAAAAATAAAACACAGCTTTCGGTCGGAAATTTTAGTCAAAAAATTTGATGTAAAGGTATATTTAGAAGAGGAGGGTTGAATGTCTCATTTTTTTCTATATCTCATCATATTTTATGTTTTATATTTTTACTTTTTTCATATTTAAAGTCTAAATTGTCGATCTGAACCATTCAACATGATATCCATACTAAAATATGGTTAGGAATGAAATTTTATATTTTTTGAAACTTTTTTGCTATTTTTTAAGATGGGTAGAAAATCACTGTTTTTTGAACGGTTCAAAAACAGTGATTTTGTATCTATCTTAAAAAATAGCAAACAAATTTCAAAAAATATAAAATTTCATCTCCATGCATATTTTAGTATAAATATTTTGTTGAACGGTTCGGATTTGACAATTTAGACTTTGAAAACGAAAGTATAAAATATGAGGTATGATGAGGTATGAAAAAAAATAAGGCATTGGAACTGTTACGTTACGAAATTTTTGCAATTTATTTTTAATGATTTAAGAGCAAGAACCAAAAATCGAGCTAGCAAAATAGTAGTTTAAACCTTAATTAATGTCTCTCTAAATAATTAAGTCAAGTGTGAATCGAAATTGCGTTCAAATTTTGAGATTTTGAGACCGTATAGGCTGAGTGCGGATGAGTTGACCCGCACTGCGGGTGAGTGTGTCTGCACTCATGCAATCCTGTGTTGGTCTGAATTTTTCTACGTGCTAAGTGCGGATGGGTTGACCCGCACTACGGGTGGGTACGTCCGCACTCATGAAATTTTCTGTGTTGAACTGAAATTCCTAAAATTGACTAAGTGCTGAGTGCAGATGAGTTGACCTGCACTGCAGATGGGTGCGTCCGCACTCATGAAATCCTATGTTGGCTGAATTTTTCTAAGTGTTAAGTGCAGATGGATGGACCCGCACTGCGGGTGGAATGCATCCGCATTAGACTCGGACTTTTTTTTGAAATCTTGTCAAAAATTGGCTAAGTGCCGAGTGCAGGTGAAGTGACCCACACTGCGGATGAGTGCGTCCACACTCGGAGATTTATGTGTTAAATTTTATTTTCTGAAAACCGACTAAATGTCGAGTGCGGGTGAAATCACCCGCACTGCGGATGGATGCGTCCACACTCAGGGTAATTTTAACCCTAAAACTCAAATTGAACCTTCTCTCTCTCTCCCACTTCATCCATTTCCCCATTATTGTGTGATTTTCGCCAAAAGAGAAGAAAAAGAGTGTGAGAGTTTCCGGTTCCTCTCAAACCCCCGATTGTTGCGAGAAATCAAAGTTGGAACCGAGTAAGCGGCCATGGATCTCTCCTAGCTCTCATATTCGGTATTCTTTTCTCTTCCCGTTTTTCTCTAAAATCTTGGATTTCTCAATTTCTCAATTTCTTATATTTTCATTTTAAACTCGAGATTTGTGTTCGAATTGCTCGAGGATTAGTTCCTCTACACTCCTTGCTTGTTTATTTGTCAATCTTTTCCCGATTTCCTTCCGATTTGTGGGTTTTGATTTCTAGGATTTCATGCCAAAACCTAAAATGAACATAATTGTGAATTGACTAGTTTAATACAACTGATTAGACTTATAATCAGTAAGGTTACCTTTTGATCTTGAGTTTTTAGAACGTTTAACGGTTAATTTGAGGTTTTGACCAAATTAGGGTTTAACCAATTGGTAAATTGAATTGATCCGAGAACCAAAGTAGTGAAATGGTGATTGAATTGTTACCCAATTGGAATTGTGTAGTGTTTAGAGGACCCAGAAGTAAATGATGTGAATTATAAAGGTTTTAAGTAAGAAATAAGGAATCGAATGAATTGGTACCAAAGGATAAGAGGTTAATCAAGGTGTAAGCCTAATATAACTCGAGTAAACATCCCAATCGTGAACCAATGCTAAACTAGTATACATGTAAAATAGGTATAGGCTCGGTAGAGCAAGAATTAGCGAGGCAATTCAAGACGCCCAATCCGTAACTAAGTGGTACGCTCGTCGTAACCAGGTGCGAGATTATTGGACTTGTTTGATACTTTATTTTCAGGAATTAAACTGTTTATTTGTTTGTCACGTTGAATATCATTGATTGCATCATTGAATTGTGTAAAGCATTTGCATAGCCCAATCAAATTAAACTTGAATTGATATGACTTAAGTGATTTGCATTCTGGTATGGTTGTAGGTTGTGTCGATCTATTATGATCTGATTTTGATTGAAAGTCACCACGAACTATGTATGTGAATGGATTTACGAAGTTAAGCACTTGAATCCAATGAATTTGCAAAGTCGGGCTGTATGCTGACTTTGATTCCCAGGATCCTAATGGGCTTAGGTGAACAGCCCTCAATGTTTCCCAGTATCGGTTGGGACGAGGGAGGGTGATTATGTTATGAGGTGTGAATTGGAATCGTGGGTGACATGTGTAACGTCTGTGGCTCGATGGCATTCTCCTACATGTTAATGCATTTGAACGGTCAATTGAATATTACGAACATTGGAATGATTCCAAAGAGGGTTTTCTTTATATGATTTGAACCAGACCTTAATAAACTGTTAAGCCAAGCAATTGCATATGGATGTCAGATAAAGGGTCCAGCTCAGTGGAGTGTCTGTAGGTGTCAGTAACCCTACAGACGAGGGTTTGATAAAGGATCCAGCTTGAAAGAACATATGTAGTTGCTACAAGCCTTAATGAGTCGAGTTAAGCTAAATATATGTTGTGTTTGAAATTCATCTTGGAAATTCCGTAAACTGTGATTCAATTTGATTAATTGTTGTCAAGCATTGGCATTCTATTATTTATGAATATATATATTTGTTTGAATTATTATGGTTTGGGTTTCATTTTTTAATATGGAGTTTGATTGCAAGTCCAATAATTCAAATGTGGCAAATTCGCACTGAGAATTTATTCTCACCCCCACCTTCATATTATTTTTACAGGTACGGGTGCGATTGATTCTGGAGAGGTACGCGAGTAGTAGGTCTTATAGTTTACCATTCACTTGACCCTAGTTATGTTTTGTTGTGTAGTTTTATGGTAGGCCTCGTGGTTGGTATCCGGATGAGATACTTTTGTTGTATTATATTCTGACCAGATTGTGTACTCTGATTTTATATCTATAAACTTGGTTTTATATTTAATTGTTTGAATTGAATGGTTAATTGCCTTGTAAACATACACGGCATTGTATGCTTATGGTGGGAGACTGTTACGACCCATGGCCGCAGGTCAGGAACCCTCCTCTATTTAGAAAGATAATTTAAAATAAAATTATCCGGTCGTAATGCAGGAATTTTTGGATAAGATGATATAGCCGAGATTATTTTTCTATATAAAATGATGTAGCTTTTTTTAATAAAAAATTTACATTTTTTGTTTTAAGAGAAATATTACTAGTGAGGAGGTTAAAATTTAATTGGGTGATTATATGAATAGAATAGTTAGAGAAGAGTGTACTTTTTTTGTTGCTTGGGGTATATGATACATCTATCAATCACAATCGAATGAGTTAATATGCTCATATATTAACAGTACAGTGTATTATTAATGCATAAGCAAAGAGAATTAATTTTTGATCTAGTGATAAAAACAATATTCTATAATTATTGAATTAATGAGTTATGATAAAAAATAAAAGGGTTTGCAAAATTTAAGATTACTGACAATCAATTTTTCAAATAAATTGTTCTCTAAAAGCATCTACATCCTAACAACTCAAATAATTTTCTAAATAACTATCAATCACTTTTTAAAAATTATGATTTATAATGTTTCTAACTCTTACATCTATGAAATTAACTTTAGGGTTTCTATTAAACCACATCAGCAATAAATTAAAAGGGAGAAGTAATTTGAATCAATTATTTGGTCATTATGGAGTTTATAAACAGTTTCTTAATAAGAAACTTTCATGCATAGTTACTAAATAAGAAATTCTTTCATATTCCTAAAACTGAGTTATTAGAAACTCCAAGAATTTCAGAAATGTAGATACTCTAATTAGTAATTAATTGATTGAATTATGATAAAAGATTTCAAGCAACAAGAGAACAATCTTTGCATATAGTGGTAAAAGATAATGCACAATGTGACCGTGTGAGAGGTTGCAGTTGAGAGATTCGACCCTCGTCTCATGCTAAAAAAAAGTTTATATTAACAAGTTTTCAACAATTAAATTTTAGATCTTCTAAAAGTGTGCTTCAAAATAAGAAGCTCAAATGACATAATATAAATACAGATTGAAAGAGAAAAATTAAAGATCTATCCACAAATCCACGGAAAAAAAATTAATCAAATTTCAAAGAGAACCAATATTTAATCTTGTGGTAAAGACAATGCTTTCTATGCAGAAAGTTGCAAGTTTGAAATCTAAAAGAAATAACTTTTTTTTGTAGATATTAAATAGTTGGGTGACTACTGACTTGACCTCCAATATTTATTCAAAAAATAATGATTAAAACATACAACCTAACACAGATAAACATTGTTTTAGCCATTAGATTTAAAATTAAATTTTCAATTTTCAAAATTTCAACATTTATTAAATAAGTAACCATTAATTATACAATTCGACCACGCTCCTTATCTTTCATCATGTTTTAAAGCAGATCCTAAAAAGGCTTTATGAAAATAATTCTGAGAACATAAAATAGTTTTCTCAAGTCTCTTCATCATCTCCCTCTCCAAAAACATGAGTTAATTTTGGAGCAATGGTGTCTTTATTAAATGAAAGCAAACAAAGAAGACAACGAATTTACATAGGAATAAAAATAATAGACAAAGAACCAACTATAATCACAAAAGGGCAAAAGTGCCGGTTAGTACAAAATTAAGGACCCCTCCATGTGACTGTGTGAGTGATTTGGAAAAACAAGTGTGAATTGTTTCCTTCAGTAAATTCATCACTACAACTCATTTTGTGTGTGTCAACTGTCAAACATACCCTTTAAAGTAAGACAATTCAGCAATTATATTGTTATACAGTTTTTTTTAGAAACTAATTTTGTCAGAATACATATTGATGAGTTTTGCTTCAAAAATAACAAGGATTGAACCATTTATTCCGTTCAAGTACTGAGTGACCAAATTAATGGTTTGGTTTACCTTTTTTGTCACACATTTGCACAAATAACGATACATAAAATTAAAAAAAATGACCAAATTATTGATTCGGTCACCAATTTAGAATGAATTTTCAAAATCCCCTCTCCCTCTTTTCCTTCGAGTATCATCGTTACATATCTGAGAGAGTATAATTTTGAGAAAGGGGATAGCACAATTGACTTGAAAAAAATCCTAGAGTTGTACGTAAAGATCGAGAGTTCGATTCCTCTTCACGACTTTGTAGCTTCTACGAAAATTTTCAAAAAAAAAAAAAAAAAAAGAGAGAGAGCGCATAATTTTCCAGTGCTTGAAATTAAAATTAATTCGATGTCTGCTTAGAATATAGGAGTCTCTTCTGAGATTTATGCTAGACTGAAGACTCATATGTCATTTTACCCAGTCAGATATGGCATTAGATCTAAATTCCCTTTTTCTTTTTCTTTTTTCAATTTTGTTTAAGAAAGCGACTGAATGAATGATTCGGTTAACTCCCTTTTTCACAATCTGCATTGTTAGTGATATGCAAGTGGGAACCTTGAACCAAATCAATATTTCAGTCCTTGTTGGAGGAAAAGTCGTCAATCTATTTCCTAACAATAAATCGCTTTTTTTAATTTATAAAGAAAAATTGCTTCCAATGAAATTATTTATGCCTCTACTTTAGAACTTTTTTATTTCTTATAATATATCTTGGGCTTTTTTTTTTTTTTTTACTAAGTCTGACTGCAATAACTGATGGAATGAGAATATACAGTTGTTCTTGGAAATGACAAGGAAATGGGAGGATTCATTTAGAGGAAAATAAAATATTATTGGAATAAATTGTACTGGAATATTCTCTGCTAATTTTAGAATTTTATTCTGCGTTCGGCAGATAAAACATAGCCCGTGAGCGTCTTTGCACACAAGGATAAAACCTGGTGCTTTTAAAAAAAGAGAACCGTAAGAAGTAAAAAATAATAGTTAAATAAAAGAAATTGCTCTTATAAATAAATTTTTTGTTGGATTATTCATATTCATTTTATTAGATGATCATGTTATTTTATTAAAATTTTCTAATATCAAATTACAAGGATATAAAAGTAATTTTATAATAATCAATATTTGTTAATAATATTTTTCATTATTTAAAAATTAGAAACTAATTTTTAAATATTATAAATATTGGGTAATATTGTTTTGCAAGTATGAATATATAATGTCCTTTGCTCATATCATAAGTTTAATATTGTTTGTTTATTCATTTTCAAGCCACTAATATTTTTATATACTAATTAATATATCTCAAATAAATTATCCCGTCACCTTTTTGGTCTAAAAACTAATACAATGCCATAAAAAGAAACATTACACTTAAATGACACTTAAAATCCAGTAATTTTTGTTTTTTTTTTATAATGATGACAAAGTATAATTTGAAATATAAAATGATTTGAGAATGATATTTTAAAATTCAGTGACATAAAACATATTCCTTTTAATTTGATCCTGTATTCCTGTCCCAAGTACAAAGTATTCTAAATTCCTACAATACGAAAGAATATTTTTTCCTTCCCTGACATATAAAATGTCTGATAGTCCATGTTCTCTAAGGTAATAGGTTATTTCTGTTTATCTTCTGACCGTTCGATTAGAATCTGGCCAATCCAGTCCGAGGTGGATCTGATCGGACGGTCAGGATATAGAAAGAAAAATTGTTTTACCTTGGGTAAATTGAATTCTGATTTCATTGTTGGCGTCAGTAGCTCTCTGAAAATAAAAATAAAAAATAAGAAATCCAAGTAAGAACGCCAGCACCCAACTTTGACTCTTCAAGGTCTGGTCATTGATTGATTCCTCTCTCTCTCTGTCTCTGTGTGGCCTGTGCAGCTGTGCTTGAAGGAGAAAGTGTCATATTTGGAGCACATCTCACAGTCGGTGGTGAGTTGGAAGCTGGAAGAGACCCAGGGAAAGCTGTAAGTTGACCTGAGGTATCTGCTTGCTTACTAAAAATTGATAGCTATCATAAATACCTAAACCTTTTGATGGAATTTAGTTGAATTGTTCGCTCGTTCGTTGCTTTTGTTGAGAACTTTAGTTCATGTTTCAAGGGTTTGATTTGTGACTTTTATTTGGGGATTTGTTATTTGCTCTGAGCTGTTGAATTTGAGGAGAAGGTTGCATATTTACATTAACACAGCTCTCTTTGCTTAATTGAAAGTCTCAAATTACTTTCTGTCGGTTGTCTTTGCTCAAATCTTACAATCACTCCTTTCTTTCTTTCTTTTTTTAAATCGATTTTTCACTTCAAAGATGGAATATTTGTGTTAAAGCAATTGTTTTCTTTGATGTATATGTTCCAATAATTGTACTTTTTAAAACGGAGCATTTCTTATAATATCCTACAAACCAAAATTTCAAATCTTTATCTCTATCTCATGCTGAGTATCTCATAATATATTTTTTAAATGCAAACTAGTATTACATTATATTAATCCTTTCCGTGTAGGTATATTAAAAAACCAGGAATTTGAGGTGGTCCATCCCTTTCTAAATGGAGAGTACACAGAACTCTCATAGAAAAAAAAATCTCAAATTAACTTACATTGGTTGCCTTTTCTCAATTGTAGCAATTGCATTGGTTAGCCAATTCACATATATAAAAGAAAAGGATCTGATCAATTTGATCAAATTTCTCTTTATATTTGTAATCGCTATATCTAAATACATTTATTACAGGAGTTGCCTTTTTCTGATCCGACATGCTGAGTATGTCATTGATTAATTTTCATTAATGCAGAATAGTTAATATATAAGAGCTCTGGAAAAAGAAAAGCTTCTACCATGAGGTGGTGCATCCCCTTACTTAATGGAGAGAACAAAGAAGAAACTCCGATTGCAAAATCCTCATCAGTGCGGTCTGTGAGCACCAATTCCACAGACAGGGACTTCCGATCCGTGTCAGATTTCAACTCCCGAGATGTATCCGCATCCGATACAAGTGCGGGTTCTCTGGTCCGGACTCAGTACCCGAGCTTCTCCCAGAGACCGACCAACCTGCGCGTATTCACATTTCCTGAACTGAAGACTGCAACAAAGAACTTCAGCCGATCATTCATGGTTGGAGAAGGTGGGTTTGGGTGCGTCTACCGGGGCACAATCCGCGATTCTGAGGATCCAGTAACCAGAATTGAAGTTGCTGTCAAACAGCTAAATCGCAAAGGACTTCAGGCAAGGTTTCCTGTTCCCTTTCTGTATTATCATTAGTTGTAATTTGTTGTTACTAGAGAATTGTTTTGAAAGTGGGGCTATGGTACTATGCATAGCATGGATTGATCTGTACTATGGATCAATACCTCCGTTTTCAAAGTCCAAACAATCAATCTGAACCGTTCAACATAATCTCCATATGAAATCTACTTGTAGATCAAATTTATATTTTTTTCACTATTTTTTTAGAAAGTTAGAAAATCACTTGATATAAAAAAATTTAGAACATTCAAAAATGTTGATTTTGTCTGCAGGTTCATTTTCATATGTAAATCATGTTGAACGGTTCAGATTGGCTATTTGAACTTTGAAACCGAAGATACTAACCCAATAGTATGGACCAATTTGCACTATGCATTGTACTATAGTCTCACTCTTGTCTTGATTGATGTCTTGCAGTCGTTCCTCTTCAGCTTGAAATATGGGTGCAGTCCAGTAGTTTACATTATTTTACAGAGGTCAACAATTATTAACAATTGCATGGTTCAAGTGCAACTTGGCACATGCTGGTGCTTCTGTTACTTTTTACACTGCTATGATAGGAAGGCCAGTTGGCATAGTGAATTAACATCAGATATCCTGGCCAATGGCTTAAAAAGAACAAAGAAATCATTTTTGCAAATTTATTTAAACATGAGATCGCAAATCCAAATATTTTTTTATCCAAAAATCAATTTCAGGGGCACAAGGAATGGCTGAATGAGGTTAATGTGTTAGGGGTGGTGGATCACCCCAATTTAGTAAAATTAATCGGGTATTGTGCAGAGGATGACGAGAGAGGGATACAACGCCTGTTGGTTTATGAATATATGCCGAACCGAAGCGTAGATGACCACTTATCACCTCGGGTTAATGCTACCCTTTCTTGGCCGATGCGGCTGCGTGTAGCCTTGGATGCAGCCAAGGGCCTAACCTACTTGCATGAAGAGATGGATTTTCAAGTAAATTTCATTAATATTTATGGAAGTTTTATGGAAAGTACCTTGTTATTTCTCAATATTATGAAAAAAGAAAAGAAAATATCCTGCATTACCCAGGTCCAGAGTACTGACAACAAAAGACTTCCTTAAAAAAGAATGATATTTACGACATGTACCATACAATACCAATAAAAATTAAATTAGGGTTTCCATGTTGACCTAGAGTAGATGGTCTTTCAGAGATGTTACATACAGCTAGTAGTGCAAATTTTATTCTGATGATACAAATAAGATCATATATGTATTTGCTAAAAGATGAGCCATTGTTAAATTTCAGATCATATTTCGTGATTTGAAGACGTCCAATATTCTCATAGATGAGAATTGGAACGCGAAGTTGTCTGATTTTGGGCTTGCAAGGCAAGGACCAGATGAAGGTTTAAGCCATGTTTCTACAGCGGTGAGCACCTTTTGTCTCTTTTTGGAATATTTAATAATATATTACCCATTTGGTTTCCTATTTCTAATCAACAGGGTTGATTGTCCAATAGAACTACTTGCTTTTTAAGAAAGTGTAGGATGATCTTTCAGTTCAAACCCCCCTGCCCTCGCTACCAGCCCCCCACAACCACCACCACCACCACCACCAATAAAAAATAAAGAAAGAAAATAAAATAAAAAAATAAAACAAAGAAAATGATGGTTATACTTGATAGTCATTTGTAAACTGTGTTTCGGTCTGGTGCACCCAGATATGAATCAAGGGCACTGTAATGCTATATTATAGTTCTAGTAAGCAACCAAGATCGCAGTCCGTACATGTACTGCCGCATGACTGTACCAGTTAGTCCAGGTAAGCAACTTTTTCTTATTTATTGAAAGCCCAGGTAAGCAATTGAGGCAACCGGTAATACCCAGTACATACAAGTCCCAGACCTTCCTGGTACAGCATCAGTTTCGGTCTATTCGCACCTAGATCCAACCAAACCTTAATAAACATTAATCATAGCGTTGTTAATTTAATTTAATTTTTTATTAAAGACAAAGTTCATAGCTTCCTTTTCCTATTATAAATAGGTCGTTGGGACACTAGGTTATGCAGCACCTGAATACATCCAGACCGGTCGATTAACTGCAAAGAGTGACACATGGAGCTTTGGAGTGGTTCTGTATGAACTCATAACAGGTCGGCGCCCTATAGACAAGAACCGCCCGAAGGGTCAACAGAAGCTTCTAGAATGGGTCAAACCCTATATCTCTGACATTAGAAGATTTCGAATTATTGTTGACCCAAGGCTTGAAGGCAATTATAATATAAAAGCGGCTGCAAAACTTGCAAGTGTGGCTAATAAATGCCTTGTCAGGTTGCCAAAATCCCGACCAAAGATGAGTGAGGTGTTGGAAATGATACGTGTGATAGTTGAAACATTTGAAACTGGGCCCCCACAACCACCACTCTTGAGTAATGATCCGGCAGTGGTGGAGTCAAAAGAGAGAGAGGCAAACAAGAAGGAATTTGATTGGAAGAGGCCATTTCGCAATTTGAAGAAACTTGGAGGTGGTCATAGTAAAATCGTTTGGAGGGGTTGGAAACTGGAAATTGTAGAAGCATGCTGATACCTAAGCTTGTGGTTGATTAATGTAAAGCATGAGTTGTTAAATGGTGTAGTTTGTGTTTAATTTGATTCTGTTTACTTGCGAAAATTAGAGGCAAGAGGCATAGAGGTGCCGTGTTGTGTGTTTGAAAATTTGAGCTGGTTGATTTTCTTTAGGTTGTGAAAAATAGAAGCTGAAATCACAGGAGAGGTGCTACGTAATATATGATTGATGATAAGAGCATAGATCGGTTGAATGTTTAGTTGTTGTTTCTATGTAAACATTTTTAACTAAAGGTTTGTTCATTGCTGGAATTTGGTTTCAATGTACCAAAGCAAATGCAATAACCAAAAGACCAAACTTTTCTGTGAAAACAATTTAGTACCAGTCTGACCAGAATACAGAAGAAAGCCATGAAACGTGTAAATTGCGAGGCCAAATTTTTCAGTTCTGTACCAGTATGTTCATTTTGAAGGGATGCTAACTCAATGAATAATAAAATGCCCAATTGCTCATACTGGTAATGCCAGTACAGTCTAACGAAGTCATATTACCTAAGTGCCACACCGTTTAAGTTTGAATTTGATTTGTTCGTTATATGTTGGCACGAATCTTAAATGAGTTCCGTGCATTATAGGTTTCAGCCAGATTGGTTTGGATTCTGAAGAGACGTTTGAAATTCAAAATTCAAACAGTGTAGTAATGCAGAGGATTTGGACTCCAAGTTGACAGGCATGAATAATGAATGTATCAAACTGGTGCATTTTTTAAACTCATCATTAATATTTTCATTGATTGATCGTGATGGATATCAGAAATTCGAGCGTTGCCTATAAATTTGTATGTGCGGTGATTATTGATGCTGCGTTTATATAGAGAAAATTGTGGCTATCATTGAGTTTACAGTCAACTTTTTTTGGGATCAAGAGGACCACACTTTGAGATTCCACTAGCATATATAGAAACCGAAAGTTTTGTACACCAATTAGGCTATGTTATTTCATTTCATCCTATCTACTGTTGCTTTATATTCATGAAAAAGAATGTGGAATTTTGTGGCCACTTAATAAAAAGGAAATAATCATCTGAAAAAAAAAAATTGCTATTTCTTTGTTCCCCATCATCATCCACGTTACGGCATCTGCGTTGGAATTTCTTTTTTTTTTATTTCTAAACGCATACTTTTGCACTTCCTAATCTAATTTGTGGGATGTAACGTAATTTTTAATTTCGAAATATTTAAAAAAAAAATCGTTTTTATATTGTTTCCGTTCTCGTTCTCTCTTTCATAGTAATAATTCATGACGTAACTACTACAAAAATTAGAAGTTATTGCACAAATGTAGACGTTTAAAAATTAAGATTAACTTAATTTCTATTTTGTCCTAAATAGTTGTTTTTAATTTTTCTTAAATTTAAAAATGTAGATGCTCTTAGTGTATCTAATAAATATAATATATATGTATATATAGAGATTGGCTACTCTACTTACATAAGCATATGATGACATATGTTTATAAATCATTTTTATGTTTACAAAGTCTAAATAGTCGATTTGAAACACTCAATATGTTTACCAATTTTACATTTTTTTTTGAAAATTTTTATTATTTTTTTAGATTTTTTTCAAAATAGTGTTTTTCAGAATTTTTTTTATTTTTCTTTTAGATGTTTTGTCATACTAAAATACTGTTTTGAAAAATTATAAAAAAATTAGTAAAATTTTTTCAAAAATGTGAAATTTGGTCTCGAAGCACATTTTAATATGAATAATATGTTAAGTGTTTCAAATCGACTATTTGAACTTCAAAAATACAAAAATGTCTTATAAGCATATACTCTAAACATTTATATGATTTTAGCCTATGTATGAGGATTGAAGTATGAGGTCAACATATAAGTACATATTAAATTGTTTTTTAAGGCGTCTCATTATTCCTGATTGACGCTCTTGTGGGCGAGGGCACCAAACAATTATGATTTCAACTTTTTAGTTTAGTGGTATTGCTTCGACTTTTCTTTTGATTATAATTTTATGGTTTTAAATTATGTAGTTGCTATAAGTCTGCGTGATTAGTTCATTACTCGTAAAAGTCACGCATGTGTAAACGGATTGGATTGATTAAATTTTGCGTAATTTTCAGTTCAACTCATGTTAGTCGTATCGTAGTATCGTACAATGGTACTTGTTAAATATATTTTATTAATTGAACGGATAGACACTATTTGAACCAAATTGTTGTGTGATGAAGACACCAACATGGGTCATGGACCATTTTGGAATTTGTTTAGTCCATTTATCTTTCCAGCTCGTGCGTTCTCGGACCAGCGGGCTATCTTTGACCTAAACTAACTGCGTATAATTCTTTTTTGTTATTGTAAATTTGTAATACTGCAAAGCAAGGCCGATCTCAAAAGCTGAATTGAGCCTCAAATTTTCCTAGGAAAGAACTCATATTTATTATTTATAGTATCTAAAGTAGGGATGCAAAAGGATCGAATATCATCCGTGTGCATCTGGATTCATGAGTTTTTGAAAATTTGGATATTTGAATATGAATATGAAATACAAGCATGATTTATACGAATACAGCTTTTAGTTTTGGAAGTGGATACGAATATATGTATCAATATGTTTACGTAGAATAATATATTTTCGTTGGCATTTTTTTATTAAAAATATGAAGTTATTTGGTTCTTCACAATTATCGAACATCCGAATTATATAGAAAAATAATTTGTTGATTAATATGATAATTTCATTACAATATCTATATTAGAGATTCAAATTATATTTTAATTATATGTGTATCCGTTTATTATCAGATCTATATTTGTATTCGTTTAATATATGATTTGTTGCACCCTGAAATTCTAAAGCAATTTGAAAACGGGCTACTAATCTAAAGCAATCTGAAAACGGGCTAACCCAAGACCCAAGATAGTCAATCCGATTAATTTGATCCGATATTAATTTAAACCGTAAAATTATTCATGATTTGTCCATATACAAGCACAACCCAACAAACAACCAATTGTCACTAGGTCATAGGATATAATCGATGGAAGATAGAGATAAGAAAATTTAAATGATGGAAGGAGACAATTCTACACATCAAAATCAAAATTTTAAAGGTCCCATCGGACAAGGAAAACCATTAAGGACAGTACTGAAAATAATGCCAAGTTCCTGTCTTATATGTAACTTTCATACAAGGCCGGCCTTCAAAAAAGAATACAAGAATACCAATCTCCTGCTATTATAAGAAAAAATAGTAGCTCTCTGCTCTCTATTCTTCAAAAGAGAAGAACAGAGAGAGGAGAGAGAATAGTACAAAGAGCAGAATTTTTTAAGAACAGAGAGATTTTGTTTCTTCAAAAAATAAATTTGGAAGAAGAAGAAGAATTTTTTTTTTCAAAACAGACACGTATATTCTAAATAAACTCAGAATTTAATTATTTTAATCAATCCGAGCGAACTTGATCAATCAGATTACAAAATGATAAATTGATATTTTTCTAGACATGATTTAAATCTTGATCGAACATTTCATAAATGTTGGTTACGGATTAAAAAATTATATATTAATTAAAATCTGACATGACTTGTGTAATATATGTTGGGTTTTGACGATTCAAACCCATTGATTAAGTCTGTTTGGGTTTTGGCTATTTAAATCCATTTATTTGCTTAAGATGCGGAAATAAAGTAAAACAAAAATTTTACTTCTAACTTAAGTTAAGAATTAAATGAGGTATGTCAAGAAACTTTTCAAGGCGGTTCACCTTCAATATTCTTTCGGCATCAAAACCTCATTTAATCATTTTACAAATCTACTCCATGATTGATTTCTAAAACTTTAATCTACTTACCAATTAAATAGATTAATATAACATATTATATCTTGTCTCCAAATTCTAATTGGAATGCAGCTGAGCGAGAAGAGCGGCATCTGGAAATGACTCGTCTCGAAGTATCAGACGTATGATACCTCTATCGGTTATTCATCAGGACTAACCGAAGAGCGGTTTATTTCTTTTGCCATAAATACCATAAATCACGGAATTATGCAAAAATACTATTCACCGAGAAAATGATAGAATAATAATAATTACGACCCGTAGTTATTCTGATTCACTAATAAGCGAAAACAAAAATACTGCAACTTTCGCAAATATATTATTTTCGAATCCCGTAACAACCATAACTGAGAAAGAGATAAAATATAATTAACAAACTGATCAGACAATCCGATAACAGGTGAATTAGTAGTTTTTCTCTCTACTTATATGCATTTTGAGGAGGTTCGTCAATGACCGAAATACGCCCAAAGTTTCTAAAATTACCAAAATGCCATTGAACGGATAAGAATGATGACATGTCATGCGGATAGGGATGATGATATATCATGCGGATAAGGATGACATGTAAAGAGACCAAAATCCCCTCGACCCAAATTCAATTAATATCCATATAATTATTTTGAACAATTATATTTCTTGCAGTTTGTTGTTTCTGTAACTTTTATACAACGTACCGTGTACGTTTATAAATTAGCATTTTGTTTTTGCTTTGTCATTTTTATATGACATTTATAATTTAATTATAACATGTATAATTAATTATAATCATCTTATTATCAATCATAATCAATTTATAATTAATCAATAAGATTCTGAGTAGCTCTTATATAGTGTGATCCAATAGGATCTGTGTTATGTTGGTAAATAGAATTAAAACTGTTTTAACTTCTATAATCATAGGAGGCATCTGACATCTGCACTATAACCATCCAATTACACAGATGATGCTATACTGTACAATATCACAATCCAGTAAACTATTTTACTCGTGTTAATTTTTTTGTCTCATAGCTATCATATCAGTTTCAAGGTAAGTGTGTATCATCCTTGCAAGCTTAATATTTTCTTGATCTTTAGCAGATTATCAAATATAATTACTCTTGTAATTATACCGCTAGCAGATAATCTTACTCTACTATGGAGCCCAGTGATATTATAACTCGTATAGAGATACGAGGAACAATAGTACTTTTGATAAACCATCACTACCTCAGCTAAGCTATGTATACCGAAGAGCTATTGTTATAACTGCGTTTTACCGACAGCATTAGATAACAATCACACATACACATCTCTTAGTAGAAAAAATGAATACTTCATACTTTAGAACTTAACACTGAATGAAACATTAATGACACGTACACAATTCCATTTAATGTTTCATTCGGGGTCTGTCAAATATCATATTCCTAGAACATGTATTTATGTAATTAAAATGATATCTCTTGTCAGTGGTCTGTAAAACTTGATCATCTTTTAATTCACATACTAACCTTATAACGATAAATTAGTGTTCCTGCTAATTACCTCGGTTAGAGACTTTTAAAAATATATATCATCTATATTATGAAGTTTTACAATTTCAGTTATTGACTCTAGTCAGATAAGTGAATGATCCATAAATACAATAATAATCAAGGCAACAAAATAACATTTTATTAATCACTCAATTCATGAACAAAGCTTTATGATAATTTATCGTATTATTGACTTCTAGATTACTACAAACTAAATATAATATGACATTATTTGTCAGAGATCACTAAATTTTACTTTTTGTCACAAATTGATTACTCAAATTTAATTTGTCTATTGAATTTTTTATTTGTTCTAATTAAGTCACTTTATAATTGTATTCGTCTAAAATACTGAGATGATATCACGTGGCATTTGCTTCACATACAACTCGTCACTTTCTATATCTAATTCAAATAAACTAGTTTCATTTTAGTTGGATTTCACATCATATTCTGTTAATATTTTAGACATAAATAATAACAAATTGATTTGATCGGATGAATAAAAAAATTCAATGACTCTTTTAGAATAAATCAAACTTAAGTAATAATATATGACAATGAGCAAAGTTTAGTGACATTTTGACCAAATTTATCCGAGATATAATTGGTCTGGTTGTGCAAATCGGACGGTCAAGAAAGACTTTGGATGTGATGCGGTGCAATGGCCTTTCGACCTATTTTTTTCAGTAATGCCTATGGACCTACTTCAATCCGAATTCGTATCCTCTGAGATATCTCAAAGTTTGCGTGACTTTTTGGAAAATCTTAACCGTTTAAATACGTTCTGCACGAATCTCAAAGCACACATAATACTGACCCCCTACATCACCCCCGAATAGGCACCGGACACGTCGGTCACGCAAAAGTTGAGATATCGCAGAGGATATGCACTCCTTCAATCCCTTAATTTATTGTGTATTAAAAGTTTGGTCCTAAAAGTCAAACTGTACTTACAACCCCAGAAAATGTCTCTTTCTAATTGCTTGCCAATAGAGCATTATGTACTACAAAAAAAAAAACATTATGCACATAACTCCAAATTTAATCTCCAACCATTGCATTCTTTTAAAAATTCTTACATACTTCTATTTCTTATTCTAACATACTCCCAATTTATGCTGGATTCACTTTTCAAATATACATAATTGATTTTTTTTCTAGTGAAAAAAAACTCTGTATTGGACAAAAATTGAATTTTGAATACTTATTTTTCGAGCTTGCTTTAATATTTATAGCAAGTGCTCTAATTATAGCATTAGTCCTTAATTTTGTTTGATTGTTTATTTAAAAACAGCTAAAAACTAAATTTATTAAAACCTTCATATGTTTAGTAAATGATTAAATAATATATAATATGTCACATGAACATATCATAAACATCAACAAACTTATCATGACACTAAAAAATAATTTCGGATTGTATGCTTCTTTTCTCCAAAAACAATTTTTAAATAAAGCCACTTGCATTTCAAAAGACTCCAAAAACATCAATAATATATAATATGCTTCTTTTCTCAAAAAAAATTATACTGATTATAATTAGTTATTAGTATTCATACACTTAATATAGTTTAGTTGTAATATTACATTTTTTACAAAAAAAAAAAAAAAAATCAATCTCCTAACAAATTTGTCATGCATTTGCCGAACACCTATATTCTAAAATTTCTTATAAATTAAATAACTTTAATTTTGACAAATTAATCCATTTTTTGTTCTGGATGCAGCCATTGATGTCGTTTTCCCAAAAAGCAAAACCAAATACTAAGAGAAAAACCTTGGCCATTTAAATTGCGTTTTAAATTCCTACAAACTATGGAAAAAATGCAATACCAGTAAAATCCAGATAAGGTTACAGTCATCATGAATCATGACTTCAACTTATAGCTTTCGGTAGACAGGACAATATTTTACATGCCGTGTCGAAATTGAAATTAGTACAAGTGCTAGTTAGAAAATAGCCCCCAAATTTGGATGAATGCTGGTCATATATTATCTCTCTGTATTTACATTTAGAATAAGAATAGCGTCTTATCTGTAACACTGTGACATATTGTGCTATTTTTTTAAAAAAATTATTGGATTTGCTTTGATGACGAATCTAGATTATTGAAACCGATCTATTTCACGAGTGATTTATTTACATGTAAAAATTATAATTTTTTGAATTCATTTAGTATTAAATTAGACGGTCAAAAAATACAAATTTATAACTTAATTTTAATGCATTTATTTTTATTATTTTTTTACTACTAGACTTCATACTAAATGAATACAAACATTTATAAATTTGATATGTAATTGCATCACTCGTGAAGTGGATTGGTTTAAATGGTTTGAATTTGTTATTTGAAGTTTAAAATAAATTTTTGAAAGAATAGCATGACACTATGCTACAAATAACACGCTAGCCTTTACCTTATATTTATATTCATTTTAACAGCTATACAGATTTGTCGTATTTGTTTTGGTATTAGATCAAATACGCAATAGTTTTTTATTTCAAATAAAATCGGTGGTAAATAACACTATTTTTCAAAAAAAATATATATATTCATTTTAATCCGACAGCTCAAATAAAATAAAATAACTAAAACTTTGAGATTTAGATTTCCAAACAACAGCAGATATGGCCAGATAACATCTAAATTAATTAATTACCACTTTCCAAATCAAACTAATTATGAGTGCGTGTAATTTTCCCTTTCAGAAGAGCAAATGTCATATTCCTACTTTTTTGTTTTATTTAATGAATGTTAACTTCACGTAAGAGTATTGTTAATTGTTAATTCAAATTGAAAGGCACTTTGTCAGCTCTTAGTCATTTTTTCCGTTCAACCAAAAACTCATTATCATATTAGAATTTGGAGACACATGCCGAAATTAAAATATATATATTTAAAAAAAAAATACATTTGAACTGATGTTTACATCAGCCAATGACTAGTCTGATTATATTCTTACATGGGTGAGGTTATTGGTAATATGTGTATTATATAGCAGCCTGTGCTATAGTGGCAGAGTTATATTGAATTAGGAATAGACAACTATTTATTTTTTTATTTTGTAAATTGGGTATAGGTCTATGTGTAACCAGATTGTTGTTTATTTTTGGAGAAAATTTTGCTTGCTCCTAGACAATCTATGGTCTAAATTAGTTAATTCACAACAGTCTATAACTCATTAATTGTACCAGTAAATTGTTTTTCCTACTAGTAAAAACCATGATTACATCTCTGATGCTATGGACTTGTATATATATTTTTAAAATCTAAATAGTTGATTTAAACAAACTCAACATGATCTACATATAAGAATATACTTTTAGACCAAAATTTATATATTTCTAGAAATTTTTACTAGATAGGTCGAAAATTATGTGATTAAAAACTATGGACCATCCAAAAGTAGTGATTTTCTATTCAAAAAGTAGGTACAGTAATTATAAAATTATATAGTTTTATATACATTTTCATACAGATATCATGTTTAACCAATTCATATTGATTGTTTGAACTTTAAAAATAAAATAATAAATTCATAATACGATCAATGTCTAATATGCATATTATATTAGTCTCACTCTTATTATAAATTGAATCACAGAAATCAAAGATAAATGACCATTCAATTTAGCTTTGGTCATCTCCCTCTTGTCCAATCAAAATCGTTCAATTTGCATCAAACTTCCTGCAGATTTGATCCTTACGAATCTTAATACAGATCGAAAGGTTGTAACCAACATCAAACGGCCCCGGTTTCCTTCTTATATATTGAGTGACAAAAATGAAAGATAAAAATGGCCATTCAAGTTAACTTTGGTCACCCTTCTCTTGCCAGTTGCAATCAATAAATAAAATTACGTCTTTTCGGAGAACGACTCGCAATTAATAAAACACCTAATACATATACATCATGTTCAAGGCTGACGTGTAAAATAGATATTGACGTGTCATTGATATTTTTATAAAAAATCAAAGTTGTGGGAACCGCAGCCGGAAAACAATCATATGTCAATTGTTAATTGTTCAATCGGTGGAGGTATTTGGTATAGTTGTATTATTTTTATATTTATTTTTGTTCAGATCATAAATACTATGTTATTATTACTAAGAGGGAATTGGTTTCATACCATTTTAAAATGCTGAATTTAAAAAAATGTTACTTCAAAATTTTAGTTTTATTAAATGCTATCCAAAATCTTATTTATTAAGAAAAATGCTACAACTAACAAATTATTATACATTTGTTATAAAAAATAAACATAATATGTTATATTTTGAGTCGTATTTTCGTATATTTCAAAAATACAATCAGTGCCCCATTTTCAATTTTTTTTCTCTGATCCCTTCTTCTCCGCCTTGTCTCACTCTCTTTTTTTCTCTCTCTCTCTGCACTACTCATTACCAATCCCTCTCCTTCTCCCCGTTTCTCTGTCTTCCCTCTCCAATCCCTATCTCCTCCTCCTCACATCTTTCATGATAGTTGGCACAAGCTCACGCACCAACTCAGATGAAATATCTTGAGATGTCGCTGACTTGTTGTGCAGAGATCAATTAGAGCTATTCAGGGCACCATTTCTTTCATTTATTGATTTGTTTAAATCGTGTATATACAGGAAAATAGTCTCTGGAGTCAATTTAGACCATTATCTAACAAATTCTGAGTTTTAGCTAAGCTTTGGCATTTCGCCATTTTTGTATCCGTTCTGAGATTCTAATTAAATTGGTTCGATTCTTGAGTTTGTTTGTTCAATTATCTTGTCTCTCATTGCACTATAGAATGCTCCTCTTTATCAAATAGGAAACATGTACTTAAGAAAAAAAATTCCCTTTTTAATTTAGTTGCAACACAAATAGAGCAAATATGTTTTCACCTTGATAAGCATTGGTTTTTATTATTCCCAACATCAAAAGAAATTTTCATCAAGGCTATTTCGGTAACTTTAGCTATACTGTAAATTGTTAATTTAAAATTACACATTAATATGGTATTTGTGTCATTTTCATTAATAAATGAGATTTGGAGTGGCATTTAACAAAACCGAAATTTTGGAGTGATATTTTTCTAATTTAAGCATTTTGAGGTGACATGGAACCAATTCCCCCAATCACTAAATAGTAAATATTGTGCTACAACAACAACAACAATTGAAAAGTGTAGGGACGGTCTTGTGGCATTGTCATATTAATAGATTGTTATGAATGAATTGAATTTGATGTATCTAGTGAATTTAATGCAAATCGGTGAATTTTTGTATAACAGTTATATGATTATTATGACCTAATGAGGCGAAAATATAAAACAAGAATGCAAAAAAAGATATTTTTGGGAGAAAAAGGAGACATTGGCAAGCGACTATCACCTCAGAAATCGGACCGAGTTAAAATTATTTTGATATCTATTTGAAATAGACAATAGTTCAAATATTTCGTGTCTCATATTATATAATAAAGAGTATGATTAATATAACATCAGTGTCATTTCAGTCTATATAATACCAACTCCAAAATCTATCAAATTAAGTTTAATAGTGAATTCAAACCGTTCAAATTAATTTACTTTATGAGTGGGACGTGTTACACTTAGGGGCATCTCTAATTGCTCAAAAACTGAAATTAAATAGATGAGTTTAGATAAATTTGACACACAAGATGTTAACGGAGTTCTGCAAAACAAAGGCCTACGTCTTCGAGGCTTCGCAACCTTGAGTGGTGCGCCTTTCTATTACCCAATACGAAAGGATTACAACTTGTGAACTGTTGAGCCCTTACACACCAAGCGGGAAGTCAAACGACCAACTTAAAGAGATGAGAACAAGGTCTCGATTGTCTAGAACACAAGAGAAACACTCAATAGATTACTCTAACCTAATTTAGATCAAGATTAGTGAAGTAGGTTTAAGGTTACTTGAGGAATTTTGAAGTTTTAAGCTCTCACAACAATGGAGTAGGCTAAACTCTCAGAAAATCGCTTTTAAAATGATTAGGGTCGGCTGAGATATTTGGGAAGAGATCCCATTACTCTATTTATAGTGTCAGCTCAAAAATGAGCTAATTGACATAAAACGTTACAACGTTTAAATTCAAATACGATTTTAGGGTTTTAAATTTTTTGACAGCTTAGCAAAACATTATAACGTTTTCAAAGCGTTATGACGTTTTAACCTGTAAAAACTTGATCAAAATAAAAGTTATTTGAAATTTAAATCTACTTGAAACGTTACAACGATTTATAAATGTTACAACGTTTCATGTTGGTACAGTACAGCTGTGGTTTAGTAGTTTTGTAGCTGTTAAAAGTTACAACGTTTGTATAACGTTATGACGTTTTTACAACGTCACAACGTTTGTATGATGTTATAACGCTGTAACAATGTTTCTTCTTTTGATCAGTTTATTGTTTCAGACCAATGTAAAAACGTTACAACGTTTTGAAAACGTTCACAATGTTTTATCCCATTTTAATCAACCCCACACATATTTTACCAAGTTTCTGATTTTATAATTTGTATTCTTGATAAAAGTTTTTGTGATTTCTTCAGTCCAAGCATATTATACTGCAGTTCTTACTCTTTTTAGACCTACATATTCTCAAAATAGAAGAAATCGTAAAATTCAATAATTGTATGTTTTTGCAAATTAGTCAAATAGACGTAAAAGATTATTGTACGAACAACAATACGTTTACATGCAAACTTTTTATATTTTCGAGTTATTTTAGTATCAAATCAAGCGGAAAAAAAATTGAAAAATGAATGTATTAAAATTAACTTAAAAACTTATACATTTGACCGCTTGATTTGATACCAAATAAATTCAAAAACTTATAAATTTTACATGTAAACACACAATTAATGAAGTAGATCGGTTTGAACAGTTTAAATTCATCATTTGAACTCGATTTGATAGGTTTTGGAGTTGGTGTTATATAGACTGAAATGACACTGATGTTATATTAGCCATAATCTATATTAAAAGATATTGTCTTTTATGTCTCGTCGTGTCTCATATTTTATATTTTAATTTTCAAAGTTTAAATTGTCAATTTGAACTTCTTAACATGATATATATATTAAAAATATGTTTGAAGTCTTTGGACATCATATTTTATATGTTTTGGAAAATTATTTATTATCTTTTAAAATAGATACAACATCACTGTTTACGGATCATCCAAAAATAGTAAATTTTTACCCATCTAAAAAATTAATAATTTTTTAAAATTATAAAATGTGATCTACAAATACATTATAATATAAATGTCATATTAAACAATTCGGATTGACAGTTTTAAAAATTGAAATATAAAATATTTGACACAATGGCCGACATTTTTATTTTTGCCCATTATCTAATATATTTCAATAAAAATAATCAAGATTTTGAAAAAAAAAATTAAAAATATCTAAGTCGCAAGAAAATACTGTGACTTGGATTTTTTTTTTTTTTGCTGGGACTCAGAATTAAGGCCCCAAGTCACAAGAAATTCCTACGACTTGGGATTTAATTTTTTTTGTACTATAAAAACCCTATTGCACTATATCTCTTTGAATTTTGAAAAAAAAATTATCGTGTAAATGACATATATTGAACAGTCATAGATAATTTTAATGATCTTTGATAATAAATGAAACCGTAATCCATTAAAAAAAATAAACAAACACACACAATAAATAGTAAATATATTTTAAAATAATTATATGGGTAATTTTTGAATAATTTCTTAGTCTTTTGAAAAATATTAATACCGGATATAACTAATTTGTATGTGTGCGTTATCAATATTTTGACATCATCGATGTTTTAGCAATAATAAAGTTATGATGGTTTAGAGAGCATGGATGTATCATCAATGTTTAGAGAGCATAAAGCATCAGTGCATTATTGGTGTTTTTGAACGGAACCGTTGTTTTTAAAAAAAATATATTTAAACAACCATAACTTTGGCTAGAAAAGTCAGATTTGCGCGTATGACACAATTCAGAGGGGGGGGGGGGACGAGACAGATCAAGATTTTGCTTGGAGGCAACCCCCGGACATCCGAAGGAATCAGAATTGCAAAAAAAATGTTGTTTAGTGCCTCAAAAATTCAATTTAAATTTTCTATCAATGGTAGATATACAACGATCGGTGTTAGTTTTTTCAAAAGCCTAAGAGATTATTCAAGAATTATCCATATAATTATTTTAAAATGCATTTACTATTTGTTGTGTGCATTTTCTTATTTTTTAATGGATTACAGTTTTATGTAGTATTCGAAGATCATTAAAATTATCTTTTATCATTTAATATATGTCATTTACACGATAATAATAATAATTTTTTTTAATTTAAAGAGATATAGTGCAAAAAAAAAATTCAAACCACAAGAATTATCTATGATTGTTCAATATATATTCTTAACACGATAATTTTTTTTTTAATTCAAAGAGATATAGTTGTGACTTGGGGCCTTAATTCCGAGTCCCAGCAAAAAAAAAAAAAAAAAAAACCAAGTCACATGATGTTCCTGCGACTTGAATATTTTTAAATTGTTTAAAAATCTTGATTATTTTTTATTAAAATATGTTATAAAATAAATAAAATAAAAATATCGGCACAGTGAGACATGAAATGCATTATCCATCTTCACCCTTCACCCTTTGAAATATATGAAGTTCATTTTGAAATTCGTGCCAGATTACAACTCACGACTCAGATCTCATTCTGCCCGGTCAGGTATTGCACTGGATCTGAATTCGACATTGTCTGGTGCAGAATTGAAGGAATAGTGTGAGAGGCCAGACTGATGGCTGTCAATAAAGTTTCCCAAAAATTACCAATAAGTTCATCTTCCGAGATAGCTCATAGCTGTCTACATCGGAATCTTATATTTTTTCCTTACGATTTTGTACGGCGAACAGTATGTAGTATGTGTATAGCGGGTCATCACCGTGACCCAAAACTGTTGAGAATAGTATATATTTTACGTGAACAATAATAACACTGGTTCGGAAATAACTTTGTTATTCTTTTTTGAATGCAATTTGAATATTTTTTTTATCTTTTTGAAATAGCGTTAGATTATCACTATTTTGCTAATCTAACATTTTGCACGAATAGTGGGTTTAGCACTATTTTATGTATATAATTCAAACAACATGCATTTTTCGATTACACAAAATTAGTAGTCTTGGCGCTATTTGGGTTAGTACTATTTCCGTACTAATCTTACACACTAATCTAGATAGAGCTATTTGAACTATTTCTTGGACGATTCAAACATTGTGTTTGTATATTTGAAGGAGGAAATAGAGTAAAACTAAGTGTTTCTAAGTTTTTTGTGAATTCAATTTAAAAATTTATCAAATTTGTTTCAAACGACAAATCTAAACAGTTGAAATTCTCCTATCATATGAGTGATGCATCTACATGTGAAATTTTTGAAGTTTTGAATTAATTTAGTATAAAACCAAGTAGTCAAAATTAAAAGGTTCATAAATTAATTTTAGTGCATTTATTTCTTGGACGCCTTTTGATCACTTTACTATATACAAAACTAATTTAATTTTTTTAATTTTTTATATGTAGACGCATCATTTGTAAGGTAGAAGAATTTCAACGGTTTGGATTCGTTCTTTGACGTCAACCCGATAGATATTCATTGTGCGTCTATTTCTAAATGCGTTCAATAGCTAGTTTCCTTTGATGTATGTGACGCGCATGTGTGTTTGGTTGGAGTAAGAATATGTTATTTTTAGAACAAGGCTATTCGGAATAACTTATTATTTATTTGGATGGGGTTGAATAGTTAGAACAGTGTTAGTGAATTCAACTCTTTCAGTTTTTTGTCTTGTTAGAATAGTTTAGTCTTACAAAATTAAATTTAGCTAATTTAATAAGACAAATGGCAAAATAGTTATTCTAACTATTCTTATTTTGCAACCAAACATACTCCTAGATAGTTCTCAAGTTACCTTTAAACTAGCTAATTTAATTTTAATCTATAATAATAAAACATGACAATACGATTATGTATTTTTAATATCAAATTCTTTATTTCTAACAAAATAGTTGTTCTCACAAATTTTAACTAATTTTTTAGGAGGCTATGGTAGTATGCATAAATATGGTTTATCCGCAAATACTTAACTACTTTTTTTAATAATTGTTCTGAAAAAAAACAGGAAAAGAGTTAGGTTATGATAATATACATATTACGGATCGATTTGTGCTATTAATTCATATCTCTATATTACGGATCGATTTGTGCTATTAATTCATATCTCTATGTTCAAAGTTAAACTAGTTGATTTGCATCAGTTAATATGAGCTTCATATAAAAATGTATTCAAGGTTAAATTTTATAATTTTTACAATGTCTTTACTGTTTTTTTACAGATAGAAAATTATTCGATCAAAAAATTGTAGACCATCTAAAAGTATTGATTTTTCTACTAGATGCAAAATATTTAGAAAAATATAAAATGAGATCTTTAAATACATTTTCACACGAAAATTATATTTAACGATTCAAATTGACTGTTTAAAATTTTAAAATAAAAAATACATTTCATAATTCACACCAATCCGTAATATGCATGGATATTAACTTATCTCACTCATAGGAAAATGCATGAACTATACTTGAAACAACGGATTAAATGAAGACTCCGAATCCTTTGCTTCTCTAGATGCAGGAATTTCCTGCTCTCTTGGTCACTGCCTATAGGGCTGATCACTATTAAAGGAGCTGGTCACTTTTAATTTTTGAACTAAGGGCCTACCTCAGATCCATACGTAGTGACTCTGAGAGCAGAAAATTCCTGCCCCAAAGAGACAAAAGAATTGGTTCCTTAAATGAAACCCTTATTACCATTTAGCAATTACTGAGCTGTATCCGACTCACATTAGCATCATCCCTGACCCTGAGTATGGGTCTCATCTGACCCACTCTATTTATGTTCAAATTCAAGCTTTTAAGTTCGATTTAAGTTTTGGTTCTACGGTTTGCCAAAAAAAAAAAAAAAAAAAAATTGGTACTACGGATGTCCTTAATTTTAATTTGTGATGGATGATGGATTTGATGGCTCAGTGGTTGCAGTAATAACATTTTACTGGTTAGATAATCTGATCTGAACCGTTCAATAAAATTTATGGTAAATTTTAAGAAGTGAGCGGATTCGTGATTTGAATCGAGCAGTTGATCATAACACTTTACTAGATGCGAAGTGCTTTATGATCTGATCATGTATGAGTTAATTAAATACCATGTAGAATTGTTAGATAATGTGATCCAAACCGTTCGATAAAATTTACATTTTTTTTAAGAGACGGGCAGATTTGATATTTGAATCGAACGGCTCGTAACACTTTACTGGTTGTGGAGTGCTCTATGATCTGATAATGTATGAGTTAATTAAATATGCCGTGCAATCCAAACCGTTTAATAAAATTCACGTAATTTTTTTTATGAGGTGATAAGATTTAAGATTTGAATCCAATAATTCAGAACACTATACAGTCTATACTGGATGCAGAGTGCTCTATGATCTGATTATGCATGACTTAATTTTTTTCCCCATGTTAATTGAAAATTTTTCCTTATAAAAATTTTGTAACAGTCAAGTAGTCAACACATTCTTTAAGGTTTACAAATTATTATAAATAAGAATATTTGGGAGGAAGCAAAACACTAATTTAATGTACAGCTGCGCACAAATCCTTGTATATATTTTCATCACGTATTCACGTGGTTCTTTATTTCAAAAAAGAATTCAAGTAAAATAAATTAGGAAAACATTAAATTGATGGTAGAAGAAAAAGAAGGCAAGTTCGTAAACCTAGACCCTGCCACAATTAATTCTCTCTGATGCCAAACAGGACAGCTTTAATTAATGATCCACGTGTCAAGCCATGATTCGTCAATATTCCTTGCTCTCTACGGGGTCTGCGCTCAGACAGATTTGACCTGGTCAACTTCACTCCATTTTAGGCATTTATTATGTAATCAAAGCTAAAGATTCCCTGCTTATACATTACTACAGAGTACAGATACGGAGTTTGCATCTGACCGTTAACCTGACTCCACGTAGAAAGTATTTGAACCGTCTGATCAATACACGCAGAATTTTGTAAAAGTCTTATTTTTGAGAGATTGAGGTTCAATATATTTTTTTTCATCATGAAATCATTGAATCTTTATTTTTTAAGTTTTTAGTTATAAAGCTATTAAAACTTATTTATCAAAATTAAACTGTTATATGTGATCTATATTATTTTTTTCATGTATACATAGAATATTAGCCCTTTCGGCTTTGTTTTTATATAGATCAACAAGTTAAAACATATAGTCCAAAAATTATCTACATTATTGTATTTTTACCAGCTTCTTCTGATTACAATCAAAATAAAGTTAAATTATCATTATTTTTTTTACATGTGTATAAAGAAAATGTTATATAACGTATACAATGAAGTTTTAAAAATAGAAGTATATAATGGAGACATCAAAATTGGAGTCATTTTAAGTTTGCACAAGCACTCGTTACGATCTGGAAAAATAAATTTCCATCTTGATTTCCAGCTATTAGATTTTGTAAAAATAAATTTTATGGATTTAGCATTAATTCAACACAAAATTTATATTGTCAATCACTGTGGTAAATTTTCGGTGCCATCAAAATCTCAATGCCTTGTAAATTTTAGTCATTATTCCCATCGAGGTGCACAATTTAATAACTAGATTTTTTTTTTATTTGAAATAACTAGATTGTTTAAGTTGCAACCTGTTGTCGACTGAAGTTTCTTACCATGAAATTTACACGTTTTAATCTAACAAATTGTTAAATTTATTTCAAACAATGAACTTAAACTGTTGATCTCGATCTATCTAACGAATTCATATTTTTTTAAAAAATAATTTTCGACATCTCTACATTAACAAAATAAACTAAAAAAAAAAATTGTAGAACATAGACTGTTAGCTTGTTTAATAGATCGAGATCAACGGTTTAAATTCATTTTATGGAACCAACTTGATAATTTTAAGTTAAACAAACCGTTTCGATAATCTTAAACTCATCCAAGCTTTATGCACATGTTATCTTCCAACTCGATTTAATTACAATTTATCTGTTGAAAATTTTAGAAAATTGGATCTTAGAATTAAAACAAAGTAAATTAGAATTTTCATAGACATTTTTCCAAGTCTAATTAACTGAATTTTTTTATTTTTACCATCTTAAAAAAATATTAAACCAAATAATCACGATTTGATTAGAATTTCATTTTTGATATGACTGCAATTTGAAATTGTGGACAAAAATTGGATGTCCACAGCTTCATATTGATGACACATTTTATGGTCCAATCCAATGATTTTCTTGGACAATTGATGATGAAAATCAAAGTTTTGAGGAAAACAAAAAGAAATGTGTCCTCGACATGAAGTTGTGAATTGCCTATTTATATCCGCAATTTCAAACTGTGGCCGTGTCAAAAATAGAATTATGATCAAATCGTGGTTATTTGGTTTAACTTTGTTTTTAAAGATGGTAAAAGTAAATTTTTTTGGCTAATTAGAGGCAAAATTTATCTGGAATGGATCCCAAATGCAGTTTATATAATAAATAGAATAATCATTTTAGTACCTGCGCTACAATATTCGCACGTACCCGTGCTATAGTAATTGTGCTACAGTATCCGCACTTAGAGAAATAATATATTATGGTCCCTACTAATTATATGGTCTCAACTAATTATTATTTTAAAATTTCAGCAGCATCATTTCTCTATGATCCCCATTAATTATATAGTTTCTCTTTTACAATCCTTACACTCGTTCTCGCGTTAACCTTTCTCTAACAAAAATAGTTAACTTTATAGGAATAAATAGTTCAATACATAGATATAAATACTTTCAGTATTTAAATATTAATACTTTCAGTGTCATGTATAAAAAATACTCAGATATGTATATCTTTGTAGTTATAAAATACTTTCAGCGTCATATGTAAAAAATACTTAGATACGTATACCTTTGTAGTTATGAATACTTAGAAGATAAGATTTTAACACTTAAAAAAATATTAATACTTTTATGTGTGACTTGTTATGATTATCTTTTTCGGAGTTCTTCAATCATCCCTTCCTCTAACAAAAATAGTTGACCTCATATATATAAATACTTCAACGTATAAGTATAAATACTTTTAATACTTAGATATTAATATTTTCAATGTCATATGTAAAAACTAATGCAAGAATAGGTATAAATACTTGTATGGCAAGGTATAAATAGTTGCACGATGATAAGTCTGAAAGTACGTCATCATGGATCTCATTTGAAAGAAAATATTATGTAGATATTAATAATATGGAAAAAAAATTAAAATTGTGGAGATTTTGTAGTCCCTGTGGGAAGTTATCTTTCTGCATTTAATTTTTGGTGGTCCCCCAGCAGGTATAGTGCGGATACAGTGATGCCGGTACTATTATCTTCGCGCTACAATATCCGCACAATAAATAATTATTCACCTCATAGCTATAAATACTTTCGTACATAAGTATAAATACTTCTGTGCATAGATATTAATACTTTAGAAAAAAAATTCGAATTGTGGAGTTTTTGTGATCTCCACAAAATATTATTTTTTCACATTTAATTTTTAGTGGTCCTATAGCGTGAGTACTGTTATCAGCTTCCTAATAAATAATTAATTTGGAGTGGATCAGCTGCTTCCTCTCAACTTGTATGGGAAATAAAACACAAATATATCAATACAAAGAATCAAATTAGAAAAGTTGCTGAGCAGTACCTAATATTATAAAAAAGGAAAAGCCTTGTGATAATAATTTTTTTGAATGTCAAAATTAACTCTAGAGTACGAATTATGTAAATTTACAAAATGAGAAGGGTATATCTGACATCTGACAAGGCATCCTCCTTCTGCTTGACTGCCTCGAGTAATCAAGTTCTCTCGCCAGTCGCCACTCTGCAGTGCTAATTACTCGCACTTACCAGTAAGCCTAAACTTTAAGTAAAAGTGACTTACTGGTGGGGTCCACGGTCCAGTAGCACACGAATCTGAACGCGCATCGGATGGTGACCACTGGGAATCGGACCGGCCCCACTCCATTAGTTTCTCCTTATCGATTTATTAACATGCCTTTTGTTTTTTTATTGTTAGTTTGTTACAGCAAGCAAAGGACAAATTGAGTTCGCTAACTCACTTGCCACACTAAAATATACAAAATTAAATAACAGAGGATCTAGAATTTGATTTTCTAGCGTCCATTTGGTTCTCTTCTCCTCTCTCAAACCAAGGCCATCTCTATTTAATCTCACTCCCCGCTCTCGTTTTCTTCCTCTCTTGCTGCCTCACGGAGATTGCATGTGACATTGGAAGCGTTAAATTTTATCGTACCTGTATTCGAATTGCGTTTATCGTAAGTATTATTGTAATTTTCGATTTTGTTTTTTCGCTTGTGTTGATAGTAATACTCTTTGATTGGAGCACTGATTGCACCGGATTGCTTGTAATTCGTTGTTAAATTTTGAAGGCTGACGAATTAGATCAGTATCTAGAATTGAGCTGTGATAAGCACTTTCGTAATTTCTGATATCAATTTATTACTATTTCAAGCATTCTTTGCATCGTAATTTATGTTAATTTTTTACTGTTAATAGTATGGAGTGAAGGCATATTATTGTTTATTTCCTAACAGAAGTATTTGTTTTTTTTTTTTTTAATTTTTGAGATGTTTCAGCCAGAGCTTCTTGCTTTAAAAATATAGTTTTTATTAACAATAAGTATAAGCTTTTGTGAATATATAATAATTCCATGCACTTCTGAGATTTCTAAGCCTAATATCATGAAATTAGAGATTAGCTTCTTATTTCGCTGGAGTACTTCCATTAGAAATTATGCAATTTAGCGAAATTTGCTCCTATTTTGAAGCGACCTTTTTTTTTCCTATTAAACAGAGAAGGAAAATAGAGGTTCTATTTATTGGATGCTAGAGTGAGATCATATCATTTGAGATTATATCATTCGTTGTTGTTTAATTTTCAGAAAGAGAACTAAAAACAGTAAAAATGAGTTTTGGGGGGATCTCATATTTTGGTTGGTTGTTGTTCTTGGTAGACAATTAGGCTGGAACTGAAAGAAGAAAGTAAATGTCAATTTAGTATTATCTCTCAGAGCAGATTAGATAGGTTTGATCAATTAGTTACACTTTACTGTTAAAGGACCGCATGGTAATTTTTATGTTAATCAGGATAATTTTTGGTGTACATAGATCACCATGTAAGAAACCTGATTGAAATTTTAAACATACATACATTTTCATTTATTTATATTGGCACTTCACCTTTAATCAGGAGTCGTCTAGGATATGTCTTCATTTTTATCATTTTTCCATATGCAAATTTAAAGAGATTAGATATTTTTGATCAATTGTGCAGTTTTTGCTGGTTAAATTATGTTATTATATATATATTTTTTTTTTGCCATGCAAGGATTGCCGAGAAGCATGTATGAGAGGGATCAGCATGTATTTTGGGGCTATGACTTGTTTCATGGCCCCTTTCCAAACACCAGTTACTATGGAGATCCGAACCAGCCCCAAAATGATTTCAACTACACTGATGTTCTATATTCAAATGAAGGTAACTTCGGTGCCTCAAATTATCACACTAAGATGGAAAATTACTCAAATTAGGAATATTACAGAACCCCAATCCAAGCAAAAGAGAACTATCTGGAATTTGAGATGTCATAACAAAGAATCATATGAAAAATGTTGCAGAGGTAGCTAGATCATCACATTCAGATGAAAGGTACTTGCATGGTTCTTACGACCCACATGATTTCTCTGCCTCTGCTATGAGAGTTTACAGCCCAGGTATATTCTTAGATCCGTGGACCATTCCATTAAAAGTTCTCTAATGTAAATTAAAACATATGCAGTCTCCAGCTTTTAGCAATTAATGTTTTTATCCTTGGGAGTTCTAACTTGGAAATAAGGATGGATTGCAACTGTATATTCTTACAAGCTTTAATGGAAAAAATATAAACTTCCATGTGAAATGCTGATGCAAATCTAATGTTTTTCTCCAAAAGTATTTTTTAATGATTAAATATCATCGAAACAATGAAATAAGTAGTTTTTCAAAGAATAAGCTTTTTTGTATGTTTCTTCCTTCAAAACAATACTTGCAATAGTTTAGATGCGACTTTTTTTTTCTCATAGGTTTTGGATTAAAATTTAGAAGAGCCAAAATGATAAAAACTAATGAAAAGTTTAGTATCGCTTCAGGTTTGGATAATCCTATACCTGGAAGCTTTCTCTAATAAGTTTTTGTCCAAATATTAGGTGCCTTTTCTATCAGCTCAATTTTCTAGACCAACTAGGTATCATGTTATAGAAGTAATTTTAACTCCTATCAGGCGTTATTTTCCATAAATGTTCCTCAATTTCAAGTCTAGTATGTTATATGATCATCTTATTTCGCAATTGGATTGATTTGCTTTATTTGTTCTTTTTTTTCCTACTTAACCTTTGCTAATTGTTTTCTCTATTTATAATTCTAATATAATGTAGGAAATGATGGCGATGCAGGCCCCTCTAGCTCAAGTTCAAGTCCAGATCAAAATTCAGGTGCAGGAGAAGAGTGGATGGATCTGTCAAACTACTCTGAAATTGATGATGAAATGGAGAAAAGATTGTACCAAATGGTTCCTATTCGTGTGAGTTCATTCTATCATTTGGTCTATTTCATATTAACAATATTTATAATCTGTAGCATTTGGTTCAAATTTTAGATGCAGTATATATTTAAGCTAAAGCAGAAAATGCATAGTAGGTTACTAGTGTCCTGCATGCACTATTTTGGAACTTCACACCAACCCTGTAGGTGTGTGTTGTTCAAGTTAGAGATGTTTTAAGGAAAGTGGTAGTTCGAGGGATCCTTTCTAGATATTTTTGGCTGACATGTCATATCAACAATTCTGTTGTCTTTTTTGTTAATTAATTTTAGTTTTTTCAGCACTACTGCTGCAATATTAGAATTAAATTGATCTATACAAAGAAGAATTTTCCACAAGTGGCTACCTAATATATGTCAGATTTAGTGTTTCAATGTATGTCATTTATGGTCCAAATAAATCTGAAATTTCTATCATGTAATGAACAAACTTCTGTTAACTTGTAAAATGCTTTATTTATGCTAGCACAGGATGCATGTTGTTGTATAATAGTGTACTACATATTCTTATTTTTCTTGTTTTAATATCATTTCAATTTTTTAATGTGCAGCATGTACCTAGGATAAACGGAGTGATTCCTTCTTATGACGAGGCCACTACTGACCATGAGAGACTAACAGACAGGTACATATTTTAAAATGTGCCATGTTTTATTGGATATATATTAGTAAGCAAATTTTTTGTATATTTTTCTATGGAGGACGGTTCAAACGCCTTCATGTTTTTGTGCCTCCATCATGCCTCAATTTCTTTCCATCATTTTCAAAATTCAAACAGTCGATCTGAACTGCTCAATCTAACCTCTATACTAAAATATGTTTGGAGACCAAATTTTATATTTTTAGGAATTTTTTTATCATTTTTTTAGATAGGTACAAAATCAGTAAATCTGAATCATCTAAAATCAGTATTTTTGTACCTATCTAAAAAAATAGTAAAAAAAATTCCTAAAAATATAAAATTTGGTCTCCAAACATATTTTAATATGGAAGTTAGATTGAGCGGTTCGGATCAACTGTTTGAACTTTGAAAATGATGGAGAGAGATGGAGGCATGATGGAGGCACAAAAATATGGAGGCATTTGAACCCTCCTCTTTTCTATGCTTGATATCATAAACCATCCCCCTCTTAGTTTGTAGAATCAAATAGGGCCACTGGCATCAAAATGTTATTAACTGTTTTTGTAGTGTGAGATAATGTCTTTTTTTTTTTAAATACCATGACAGAAGCTGTCAGGTGTTGTTGCATTAAACATAATGCACAAAAGGCACTCATACAATGTACATCTTACAAAAGCATAGAGCATCAAGTTTGCCCTGCTCCTCACACTCATTAAACTACTATTTACCAGTAAATTTAGAAGGACTGAAAAAACATTTGAAAGTTAACAAAACCTCAACCAAAAGTTACACTCATTAAAAATCCTGCTCACTAGAATCTCTGGAGGAAGAGAGGATCCTCTGAAAACTCTTTCATTACATTGTTTCCAAAGTGCCCAAGCTGTACATGCGCGGTGCGAATAACTATCTTGTAGGATTTACTCGTAAGTTCCAGTTCCAGGTGCCCTTATAGATATTAAAAAAGAAATAAACATTACCTTACTTATCTCCAGTTCTATCACAGCCCTCTTAATTTATTTTGTTTTAGCATCATGGTAGTAAATGATTATGAAATGCCGGTTCTTGTAGGATCTACTTGGGTGCATTTTTCTTTACTTATTGTTCTTGCTACAATAATACGCATTTGAAATCTTTGAAATTGTCATCAAGTTTTTAAAAAAATTCTGCACTGTCTATCACTCTCCAAAACTAGATTTCTTTTTTTCCATATATTTTTTTTTTACTTTGCCATATTACCTACAAATTAACACTTTTCTTCTGACCTCAAAAAGTAAACAAAAGATTAATACAGAACTGGTTTTGGTCATTTCAATTTGACAAAACCAGTTTTTTTTTTTTGTAGTTCAGAAATTCTCCAGTGTAAATAGCAGCACAAGAATTTTGTCAACCTACCATATAGATTTTTGCGCAATTAATATGATTGTCAGTGACTCAATGGTGGTGGTTTAGTTGAACAATTGTGGGGGACTCAAAATATAATTACTACTTGGGAAAAAATTGTTTATTTGAATTTTTTTTTATTTGATTAAATTTTGTAACTTAGGAAAAAAATACACAGTTATGTTGTTACCACAGAATATACTGTGAACCATTCTAATCATTAAAATATATTGTAAACCTTAAAATATTTAGAATTCAGTATTAAGACCACTCCTTTTCTCTGCTAGTTGTCCTTATTGGAGTAGAAAATTGGTCAAATCAATCCTTGTAACTTTGTATACAAGGCGCCTTAGCACTTTACAAATATCTTTATATGTTATGTAGGTTGCAGTTGTATGATGTAGTTGAGAGAAAGGTGCAAGGAGATGGTAATTGTCAGGTTAGTATATGTTGCTTTTGGCATTTTCTTTTTGTGTTTTGGGTTTGCTAATTGGGTCATGATATTGACCAACTTAGTATCGTAACATAAATTATTCAGTGCGATTCATAAGCACTTATAAACACTAGAAACAATAAGAAAGACAAACCAATGTATTAGACATGAGTTTGATATGAGAAATATGAGCTCAACACCACTGGTAAGCTTCAAATAGTCAAAACTTAAACATGACATTGTAGTTGTTGGTTTAATGCCTGTGCAGCTTTTATTCCTTCCAGTTGTACTTTGCAAAAGTCAACAGCTGATATTTCCTATTATATACAGTTTAGAGCACTGTCAGATCAATTTTACCGGAGCCCTGAGCACCACCAATTTGTAAGGCAGCAGATTGTCAGTCAGGTAACTTTAAACTTTTCTTTCTACCATTTTGACTTGTGCTTTATGTTTCATCCTTGCTTTTTAAATTTCCGTGCCTTCACTCAAATCGCAATAGAGGGCAAACAAATTATACAAAAAAAAATGACAATTCAAAGACAAAAAAAAAGGATCTCAAATTAAAATTTCTTTACTATAATGCAGCTTGAATCACACCGTGAGATGTACGAGGGATATGTACCGATGCCTTACAATGACTATTTAGAGAAGCTGTCAGAGTATGATTACTTGCCTTTTGGTTTTCATTAAGAGAATATAATAGCTTGCAATTTAATTTATTTAATATTACATATTGTAAAAACAGAAGTGGACAATGGGGTGATCATGTTACTTTGCAAGCTGCTGCTGACACGGTATGGCTTTCCTTCCATATCCCTGTATATTTTTTTGATTCTAATTTTCAAACACTTGGGCAATTTCATGTACTGCTGCAAAATTTCGAACTACCATATGTGTGCCTTTAAATGATTTAAAGACACGGTGTAATTTAAACATCACAGATTACCCTTGTAAAGAATCTCGAAGTAGGATAAACAAACTTCCTTTTCAAATTTGTACAAAAGATCTCCAAACTGTCCCTCTATTGCACTTGCTTTGCTTCAATTAAATGAAAGATAAGGGTAGTTTAAGATTTTTTAGAAAAGGTAATTAGTAGAGGAGGATAGGTGGTGTTTCCCATATTTTGACAGCATGCATGATATTTCATGTTTTATGCACACTATATTTTTTGCATATTTTCCTTTACTTTTTTTTATTTTTTTTTATTTTCTGGTTTGATTATCCTGACTGGTACTTTTGTCTTGCAATGCAGTACGGTGTCAAAATATTTGTGCTAACATCTTTCAAGGATACATGCTACATAGAAATTCTTCCTAAAGTTGAGAAGTCAAAACGAGGTACAATTATAATATATTCCATGATTTGCATCTTTTCCAACCCCACTTCCAATTAGAAGGAGAAATCCCGTGTTTTAAATTAAGTTTGTTCATTTTATTGCTGTGCAGTGATATTTTTAAGCTTTTGGGCGGAGGTGCATTACAACTCAATTTATCCCAAAGGAGGTGAGTAGGTACATTCACTTCCTTGACCTCTTTTTTTTTATTCTCTTTCTTTTCGGAAAGGTATGATTTTGTGCTTCTTTTTTCTTGATTATCTTTCCTAGTAATCAATTTTATAGCTGTGGAACATGCATTTTGTCACCCCAGATGGTCGGTTATTTTGCAAACTCTCATTTAGTACTGTACTTTTGAGGCAATAATGGCATCTTACTACCAGAATATATTGCTAGATACTGAAACTGAATGATAGTTAATGTAAATTTGCTTAATTGTATTATTCAAGTTCATACGATTTGACCAATGATAGCGTGACTGTGTTATGATATAGTCTGTTCTATGATGCAGAGCTACCTTTGTGGGAAACAAAAAAGAAGAAGAAATGGTGGCATTTTGGTAATAAGCAACGTGTAATAGATCGCCATGCATAATGATGATTCAAGACTTGATAATTTATGTCTTGTATTTATCCATTGTTAATTGTTAAATAGCTTCATGTGAGATGGTTGCCATGAGCATGATACTCCCTTCGCGGTATTTTTTTTTTTTCTATTAATGAATAGGAGTTGATCCTTGAGAAACCCATTAAAATAATATTATAGAAAATGCAACTTATTATATGCTGGTCTAACCTTTAGATTCCCATTTTGCACCTTTTTACACTAGTTAGTTAACAATCCAAAGAGGTAATTCCGAAGAAGCATCGGTCATATGCAGTTTACGAAAAAGTTAGCAGCGTTTTGTGAGTACTTGATAAGATAGGCAGAACAATCAGCTGGATTAAGCCTAAGTCATGGTCGACCTCTTGCAAAGATTATTTGGCAAGCAAACAGTGATACAACGCTTGATAAAAACTACAAACAACTTCACTTGTCCATGGAAACGATGCTGGTATATAAGCCCAGTAGATGATTTACATGATTCTAGGTCGGTTTGCACATTAATTTTATAGGAGAAAAAAATAAGTTTTGTACCTTAAATGGTCTCATTATAATTTTTTTTTATCGTGCAATTCTCACGTAGAATTTGATTATTAAGTAGTGAAAAATACGGCAAACAAAGTTAACTATTTTTTTTTTTTTGAAATACCATGACAGAAGTGTTGTTGCATTTAACGTAATGCACAAAAGGCACTCTAACAATGTACATCTTACAAAAGTATAGAGCATCAAATATGTCCTGCTCCTCACACTCGCTAAACTACAATTTACCAGTAAAATAAAGACTGAATAAAACATTGGAAAGTTAACAAAACCTCAACCAAAGGTTACACTCATTAAAAATCATACTCCCTAGAATCTCTTTAGTAAGAGAGGATCCTCTGAAAACTCTTTTGTTTCGCTGTTTTCAAATTACCCAAGTCGTACATACGAACATGAGATCAAAATTTTCTCTTTAAACCTACTGCGATTGGAAATGTTGTTTCTGAGAGATTGCACTAATGATATCCAGATGTGTTGGATTGTTGTTTCTTGTTGGATTAGATTAATCCCAAACTTTGCTGATATCAACCTCCAAACCTAATTGACATTGTATTTGCCTCCGTATCAGCATATCTTGTGTGAGTATTCTACCATTCAGAACAAGGAACATGAAGATCTTTGCCGAGCTCAAGCGCATGGAGTCCATAGTATCCAAGTAACAACCTCCTCAAAATTTTTTTTTTTAAACTTAGTTATCATATCTGCGTGTTCACCCTTTATTTATTTTTATTTTCATACATGGTAATATGATTTAAGAATTCGGTTAGATACCAACAAGAACAAAACTAAGTCAAGATACACATTCATCCCCTCCATTCTTTAAAGACACCTATTTAAAGAACTGTCTATAGTTTTGAAAAACTACATACTTCGAATTCTAGATACATATTCATCTAATGGAAGAAAAAAAGAAAAAAAGAAAAAAAGAAAAAAAAAACATAATTTAAATAAAAGACAGCTTGACAAACACCATAAATTAGATCTAAAATTAGCACTAAAAATGACTATTTGCCTTCAAGATGAGAGTAGGCCTACCAATAAAACAATGACCGTTACCAACAGAGTTGGAGCTTAAATTTGAGCAGCTAGCGAAACTCAATTTTCTTCTTGCTCTTTGCACCAATTTTGATAGGAGCTCCACCTTCTCCTACTCGTTCTCTTTGCACCAATTTTGGCTTCTTCCTCGCTATTTGAACCGGAAAGCCTTATGATCCTGTAACTAACACAGTCTTTGTTATCTCCACCTAGCTAGTACTAGTACTACCATCATCAACATTTTTTGCGCAGCGTCTCGTTCCTCTTGAAGGCATGACTGTACCATAGTAGTAGGCAAAATACACTTCATTTGCTCCCACGTGTACATCGCTGCATCACGTGTTCAGCTACCAAGCACTTGGAGGCCTGGTGCTTCTCATGCAAGTGCAAAAAATGAAGGTAATCATGGGCACCTGTCACATAAGGAATAATAAGTGTCTCATAACACCTAATATGACAAAAAAAAATTGCAGGGTACTTTGTTATATGTATAGTACATTATTTTAATCTACGGAAACTTACAGCAGGTTTAGCCCTTAAATAGGGGAAAAAAGGACCCCAACACCACCGCCTAGAATAATGGCTACTGCATTTTGTGGGTTCCTCATATCTTCACACTAGGTCAAAAAAAAAAAAGAACCAATCAAGTATTTTACAAAGGGTATTCATCATTACAAGAGTAAGCATATGATGTGATTTGGTAAAGAATCTTTTTTTTTCACCCCCTTTTTCTCTTTCATGGTTATAAAGAAAAACACAGCAATGATATTTTTGCACACTTGCAAGAGTGCTACAACCACATTCATAGCAAATATTAGTAAACAGGATGCACAAAACTTACCTCAACCTCATTTCCTAGACCACCCATGCTGAAGCTTGATCAGGCTACACTTTGTGAAATATTTCATTAATTCTGGGTCATAATTGAGAAAAATGCCTTTGCCAACTCTCTGTAGGAAAAAGGAGAAGTTGCTTGTTTAGTCTATGCATTATTCAGTTACTACTGGAAGACTCCTGGAGTTGAAAACAAATAATTTATATAGACACAATAACACGAGCAATTTTACACTTCCACTTCTATCATTTATATCAGAATTCATGATGGATGTCTGCATTATACTATTATTAACCATAAGATAATACATGCATTCAGTAATAACTTGCAGAAACCGTAAGTACGGGTTACTTCTATATTTGTATACCTGAACAATCTATAAATGCAAAACATGCACATTTTAACTTCTATATTTGTATACATGAACAATCTATATATGTGCAAAAACATTGGAACGACTAAAATAAAACCATTCAAGATGATTCAATGGTATATCCAAAGCCAAGTAATAATCAGTACAACATAATATTCATATAAAACTAATGGTCTTTATTTTATCACTTTTTAACTTTGCCTCAGAAAGCAATCAGAACAGAACCTTTTTCTGCTTTACGCTCATAGCAGGGAAGTGTAAAATAATTAGCAGCAAGCCAAAAAAGGATTCTCAACAATTGAACTTTTAAAAAAAATAAATACTGAAACATAAAAAAGGAAGAAAAAAATATATAAAGAAAGAAAATAACAATTTGCCATTACTTAGTAAAAGTTGCTAAAATGTAAATAGTATTATGATGTATTTCTTTAAATGATCGCGCAAAAGATATTTGCGGCATACATAGCAGAAGCTATGATAATATGTTGATTATATGAAATGGAATAGATATTTTATAATATTGAATCATTAGAACCTTGCATCCAATTTCTAAATTATTTAATGGAATCCAATGACACAACTATCTATTATTTGATTGCCTTTCCAATGCAAATACTTTAAAACAAGCATAGTATGACTTTGAACTGTACAGAACAATTAAATGGCATGAAAAATGTGCTTTTTCAAAGGTCCACAACATTCATATTTGTTTAAAATTTTGACTTACTTTTCTGTTGTGGATAACTAATCTTAGCACCATATTAGCTTGACTCTTAAACTAACTGACACAAGGTTTTGCAAAAAGTATTAGCGCTATATGGTTATATTTGACAATAGAACAAGGCATATTGTGAAGTGCATTTATACATACATTTCCTTCATGTTATCACAAATGCATGCAAGTACTCACGAAAAATCACACAGTATAACCTTTTCATGTAAGCACTCGAAGTTATGTGGATACTTGTATAAATATGCCTCCACATTTGTGCAAGTATATACAAGACAGGCCTAACAGGCAAAATTAAGTTTCTCTCTAAGAAACTGATTGAGAATACATAAACATGCACAGACGCACAAGTTATGACGTCAATTCTCATTTTTCTAATCTAAGTTATTGAACTAAGATAGTTGCACTATGAGCAATAATCATAACTAATGCAAGCTAAAGTCTACTCAAGTATTGACGTTTCATGTCTAGGAATGATGGAATTTTCGCTAGTGAAACTTTGGGTTTCCATCCTTATAAGTTTGGTGCTCTGGCATTTGGCAAAATTACCAAAATTGAGCAATCATCATAACTATTGCAAGCTAAAGTCTACTAAAGTATTGACGTTTCATGTTTTCATCCATTCATGAAGTAACTCAATTTCAGTAATTGTGACAAATGCCAGAATACCAAACTTATAAGGATGCAAACCCAAAGTTTCACAGGCAAAAATTTCATCATTCCTAGGTTTAAGAAGTCAAAATTTTCACAATATTTATAGCTTCTTTACGAAAAAAGAATAGTATAACAATCTAATTGCAAGTCATATGATTTGGGGATAGCTGTATAAGTGTATTGACATGGCAAATATTAGCCGATGTAAGTGTTAGTTAGTCTGACAAGGCTGGGATTGGTGACATGGCAACCTATGTGTCACTCTCTTAGCCAAGGACTTAAAGTTATAAGCACAACTTGTAAACTATTGCAAACTTAAAATCTATATTAACCAAGCAACTTAAAATTGTTACTGTAATTGACAACTTAAAATTAAAATCTATATTAACCAAGCAACTTAAAATTATTACTGTAATTGACAACTTAAAATTAAAATCTATATTAACCATATACTATTATACTATTTTGTGATATCAGGAATAATTCAAGACTTGGGCAAAATTAGCAAGATAGCCAAAATCAATATTAACCATATACTATTTTGTCACTGTAATTGAAAACTTAAAATTAAAATCTATAGTTGACGCTTTCAGTTTCAGATGCAATTCATGAACTGTGCCATCTAAGTGCAAATAAACTTAATTCGAGACTTGGTCAAAATTAGCACCAAGTTTAGCAAAATTGAGAACAACAGTGCAGGTAAAACATAGGTGGGAGGGAGGGAGGGGTGGAGAATACTGAATACCTGGTTCCACCGGCGCGGAGACGGGCTGTAATCGCGGGGGGGGGGGGGGGGGGGGGGGGGGGGGGGGAGTGGCGATCTGTCGTAGGGGGGGTGACGGATTTGGAGAGGAGTAAGAGGGGGCCCGCAAGTCAGCCTGAGAGCGAGAAATGAAAGAGAGACAGAGACAGAGACTGGCGGAGGCTGAAAGAGTGTGGCCTAGCTCGCTTGTTAACAGCTCGTTGCCACCCCTATTTGCAAGTACTATGCCAAAATTTGTTTAACATAGTACTAAACTACAATGCATTATGTTAGGCATTTCTCTCTATGGTTTCAGATTATGGATTTGCTTAAATCTCGTAAGTCTATTTTGGAAATAATTGTAGTGCACTATGTTAGATACTATTCTCTAGCTTTCAGATTATGAATCTTCTTTAAAACTCTTAGGTTTGATTTCGCATTTCTCTTTATGCTTTCATTTAATTGAACTATTTGATCCTAGAAATTATATATGATCACCGTAAGTTATACTGGGTTGTATTCTGATTTTGTGGATTATATTGGTTAGAAACATTTTAATATTTTCAAATCAAAAGCTAGATACAAGAAACACGGTCAAGAACATTGACCTTTAATTATTTTAATTATAAAGGGGGAAAAGACCATTTTAGCAATAAGTTTTACTGGAATTGTCTGGAATTGTTACCGTTTTAACAATGCTTGATTTTAATGTAACATCGTTCTACAAAAAGTTTAATTATAAAATGGGGGAAAAAAAAAATCTAATTTCATGAAAAATCTCTTTCCCTGCCCACGGATTTTTTCAACTTATGAAACCTAATACCCAAAATATTCATTTTACAAGTGAGTTAGATAACACTTATGCTGTTATTCTTCACATTTTATTTCCTTTCTTTGATCGTAAGTATTGGACTTCTCCAACGTTTATGCACGATTGGTATTTAAATTATCATATTAGACTTTCTCCAACCTCATCAAAACCTTTTTTTTTTTTTTAAACTTAGTTGCCATATCTGCATGTTCTCCCTTTATTTTATTTCTATTTTCATATCGTCGTACATGGTAATATGATTTAGGCACGATTGGTATTTAAGTTTAAATATGATTTAAGAGTTCGGTTAGAAACCAACAAGAATATAACTATGTCAAGATGCTCATTCATCCCCTCCATCGACATTTATTCAGAGTACTGTCTATAGTTTTGAAAAACAACATAATTCGAATTCTAGATACATATTCATCTAATGGAAAAACATAATTTTAAAAAAAGACAGCTTTACAAACACCATAAATTAGATCTAAATTCAGCACTAAAAAATGATTAATCGCCTTCAAGATGAGAGTAGGCCTACCAATAAAACAATGACCGATACCAACTGAGTTGGAGCTTGAATTCAAGGAAAAGCTCATTTTTCTTCTTGCTCTCTTTGCACCAATTTTGACTACTTCCTCACTGTTAGAACCAGAAACTGCCTTCTGATCCTGTAACTCAACAGTCTTCAATATCTCCAGTTAGCGCGTCTTTTTGTCCATCGTCTCTTTTACATCCATAGCAGTACTAGTACTACCATCATCAACATTTCTTGCGCACCGTCTCTTTCCTCTTGAAGGCATGACTGTACCATAGTAGTAGTCAAAATGCACTTCGTTTCTTGCACACCTGTCGCATAAGGAATAATAAGCGTCTCATAAAACCTAATATGACAACAAAAATTGTAGGGTTCTTTGTTAATGTATAGTACATTATTTCAATCGAAGGAAACTTACAGCCTGTTTAGCCCTTATTTGAGTAAGGGGAAAAAGACGGATCCCACCAACACCACTGCCTAGAATAATGGTTACTACATTTTGTGGGTTCCTCATATCTTCACGCTAGATAAAAAAAAAAGAAGAAGAACCAATCAAGTATTTTACAGAGGGTATTCATCATTACAAGATCATAAGAAAAACACAGCAATGAGCTGCGCATTTCTGCTAAGTTAAATGGTTCTATAAATATGCAATTTTTGATGAAACTCATTGTATCATTGCAAAGTTCCCTTGGGGTTAACAATAGCATCTTGTTCTTTTGAAAACGAGAAATCAAAAAAATTAGTATGCACTATTTTGATTTTAATTTGTGTCAAATAGACATTCTTCGAGAGCTAGGTCCAGAACCCTAAAATAGCAAGTTTTACAGTTTCTAAATTCCAATTCCACCATACCTAATCCACACACTTGATCTACTCTTTATAACAGAAACATCCCAAAATACTTTTATAATGAAAGCACTCCAAATGCACAGGGGTTTGAACTAGTGCTTCATTTTTGTTTCTTTCTAGTAAAAATTAACCTTTTACCTTGGAAAGTAACAAAAATAAGGAAAATCAAACATTAGTTTCAATAGAACAAGCTTAAAAAAATAAGAAGCACGATAATCCATTGATCAGGGTATTACAAGTTAGTTTTTGTTCAATGAACGGTTGATTCCTATCATTCATTCCAATAAGCACAAAAGTGCTACAACCACATTCATTGCAAATACTAGTAAACAGAATGCATAAAACTTACCTCAACCTCATTTCCTAGACCATTCATGCTGAAGCTTGACCATGCTAAACTTCGCAAAATATTTCATTAATTCTGGGTCATAATTCAGAAAAATGCTTTTGCCAACTCTCTGTAGGAAAAAGGAAAGTAGCTTGTTTAGTCAGTGCATTATTCAGTTACTACATGACTCCAGGAGTTAAAGACAAATAATTTGTATAGACACAATCACACGAGCAATTTTACATTTTCGTTTCTATCATTTATTTTCAGAATTCATCATCATGGATATGTCTGCATTATACTATTATTAACCATAAGATAATACAAGCATTCAGTAATTATTTACAGCAACCGTAAATATGGGTTACTTCTATATTTGTATACCTAAACAATCTGTAAATGCAAAAACATGCACATTTTTACTTTTGAACTTTTAAAATGATGTACATTTTTACTAATATATTTGTATACATGAACAATCTATGAATGTGCATTCTCCGTAATACACATTGGAATGACTAAAATGAAACCATGCAAGATGATCGAATGATATATCCAAAGCCAAGTAACATTCAGTAGAACATAATATTCATATTAACCTAATGGTCTTTATTTTATCACTTTATCTTTGGCTCAGATAGTAATCAGAAAGAGCATAACTGTTTTCTGCTTTTTGCTCATAGCAAGGAAATGTAACATAATAAGCAGCAAGCCAAAAAAGGATTCTCCACTTTTGAACTTTTAAAAAGAAAATACTGAAACATAAAAATAGGAAGAAAACATATTAAGAAAGGAAACAACAATTTGCCATTACTAAGTTGAAGTTGCTAAAATGTAAAAAGTGTTGTGATGTATTTCTATAAATGATCACGCAAAAGACATTTGCGGGATACATAGTGGAAGCTATGATATATGTGAAATAGAGTAGATATTTCATAATATTGAATCCTTAGAATCTTGCAATTTCTAAATTATTTAATGGAATCCGATGACACAACTATCTATTATTTGATCGCCTTCACAATGCAAATACTTTTAAACAAGCATGGTATGACTTGGAATTAATTAAGAAACAAACTGAAATGTACAGAAAAATTAAATGGCATGAAAAATATGCTTTTTCAAAGGACCATAACATTCATATTAGTTTAAAATTTTGACTTCACTTCTCTCTTGTGCATAATTAATCTTAGCAGTATATTGGGTTGACACTTAAAATAACTGACACAAGGTTTCACAAAATGTATTAGCGATATATGGTTATATTTGACAAAAAAAATAAGACATACTGTAAATAAAATTTATACATGCATTTCCTTCATGTCATCACAAAAACCATTAAGGTTTTCATTGACTCGGGTTTTGGATGGGTAGTCATGAATCCAAATGCATGCAAGTACTCCCAAAAAATGACACAGTATAACCTTTTCATGTAAGCACTCAAAGTTATGTGGATGCTTGTAAAAAAATGCATCCGCATTTGTGCATGTATGAACAAGACAAGCCTAACAGGCAAAATTGAGTTTATCTCTAAGTAACTGATTGGGAATACATACATCTGCAAGACGCACATGTAAATTCTCATTTTTCTAATCCAAGTTATGAACTCAGATATTTGTACTACAAGTAATAATCATAACTATTGCAAGCTAAAGTCTACTAAAGTATTGATGTTTCATGTTTTCATCCATTCATGAAGGAACTCAATTTCAGTAATTGTGCCAAATGCCAGAACACCAAACTTAATAAGGGTGCAAACCCAAAGTTTTCACAAGCAAAAATTTCATCATTCCTAGGTTGAGAAGTCAATTTTCACAGTATTTAACAGTTTCTTTAGGAAAAAAAGAATAGTTAGAGGCTTAAATTCCTATGTTGAAATTCCTAATTCAATCTTACAATGGAGAATCTCTTAATTATCGCCACCATCAAAAAGAATACACAGAAAAATTAACTGAAGTATAATCTAAAGAATTGGGACAAACCTCTTTGTGCAATTGTATTCTTCTTTTTGAATGACGGTATGAAATTGGAACGCTTCTTCAAAAGTTTCGGTAATTTTTTAATGGAAGCTTAAATTAACAGAGGGATTGTGAAAAAAGAAGCAAAGGAAAAACGGCGGCTGCTGGCTACGCAGAGAGAATGAACCTAGTTACCTAGGGTTTAGGAAAAACAAAACACAAAAAGTTAAAAAAGAGTTCTACAGACCGATTTAAGTGACAAGCCCAAGAAATCTCGTTGCAAAGCCCAAAATAATTAAAAAAAGAACAGTTATTTACATGTTTATTTTGCATATATCACAAAAGTTCAAAGTTTTTTTTTTTTTTTTTTTGAGGGTTAGTTGAAATCTTTCACTAAGATGTATTGATACTAAAAATAGAGCAAAACTAGGGTGTGATGTGCTCACCAAGAGGAGTTGGTGAGCACACCTCCAAAAAACTATCGGATTAGTTTCAAATTACGAATCCAAACCATTGAAATCCAAGTACTTCGTGAGTGATGTATGTACATGTAAAAATTTTCAAGTTTTGAATATTTCTAACATATGGTCAAGCGGTCAAAACAATAACCATTTTATAAGTTAACTTTTTAATTGTTTTATGTATTTATTTTTCTTCATTTTTTTCTAACCGATTGACTGTGTACTAAATGAATTCGAAACTTTAAACTTTTTCATATACATACATCACTCACGAAGTACTTGGATTTCAACGGTTTGGATTCGTAATTTGAAGCTAATCCGATAGTCTTTTGGAGGTGTGCTCACCAACCCCTCTTGGTGAGCACATCACACCCTAGTTTTGCTCCTAAAAATAACTGTACATGATTGTTCCACAGATCAAGTGATCCATGTATCCCTAAAAATACTTACAAATCATGTCAACAATTAAACAGCTAAATTAAAAAAGCTTTCAAAATGTCCATGCCTCCCCTCTAGCTTTTGCCTCTAACTAAATAAAAGCCAATTATGTATGTGTTGATGCATCATTAATCAATATATCCTTAGACTTTCTCTTTTGGGTGAAGGTCATTCTATTTCTTTCCTTCTATAGCGCTTATGAGTCTGCTGCCCATGTCACATTCTATCTTTCTTTGCTCTGCTCTGATAGTTGAACTCTTCCATCCCACCAGATATCTGTATGGGAGCTACTTGTTATTATCGGAAGGTTTTGTTGTATGCATAAATCCCACCAGAACTTGCCTGCATAAAGATATGTTCTCATTAAGTCAAAGCTTTTAATTATGATGTATTCATATATTATGATATCTTAAATGTGATATGATATGACGTGATTATATCGTTACATATTTTGAGAGATTACACGTTGGAAAATGTGTCAAGATTGGTTCACATGTCGCGACTTGTCGTGTAATTTTTGGCCGAGTGTATTTATGGCATGATCGTACGTTATAGATCCTAACTTTCTTTATTTTTTATACACCCCTGTGCCAATATATGACTGATTGGATTTGATTTTATTCGAATCGTTAAATGTGATCAATATAATAAAAAAAACTAAAATTTCAAATTTTTAATGTTTTCATATTATTCTTCAAAAACCATCTGAAGTCCATATCCTCGGAATAACAGAATATTTCTGTTTAGATTCCGCCTGTTCCATCAGAATTAGAATAAATCAAATTGGAGATGGACTGGACAAAATCCTTGTAATATTTGTGCAGATTTTAATCAAATGGTCTAGATCGAATCAAAATATTTTGTTACCTTAGAAGATATGAATTTAAAGCGAAGATAGAGAGAGACAGAAGAGCAGCTCACTAATAAAAGGAACCAACACTCTCAGTTTTCATGAGCGGGGACGCCTGGTAAGACTAACAGGTGGGGACACAAGTAAAAGCGTAGAGATGAGCAGTTGAGAAAGAACTCTCGATTCAGGTTGGGACCGGTAGAATATCTCTTTACCGCATCAGCTTTAGTCAAATATTAAGTTCTGTATATAAAGCTCTGTCAGGATATGAAAACGGTATTGTCCCATCTACGCTTCACTGAAGTATATAAAAATGACAGAATATAGAATCGATGGAAATATCCATCCCTAAGGAACAGTCTTATTTAAAAGGAAAATTATACATATTATATAACCCAGAAATAAATGATAAAATTTCAGGGGCTATCTCAGACTCACTATTGCATTACGAGGCACTTGGATCCAGAGAACAGGCGATCCTCTTTTAATCAAAGTAAAAAAAACACCTCTACAAAGCCCACTACATTCATAATTACACAATTTATTTTTACCCTCCGTATGAGGAAAACCCTCCAAGTAGTAAATTATTGTGTACAGAAACGAAAAACAGACACTCTACGTGATACGAACGAGATAAATAATTGATCTCACACTTGCTCAAGCCACATCGACAGCCAAAACATATTTCTTATGCAAGGTCAAGGTTCCTTTCATATTTCTCTATAAAGCTCTCCACCTTGCTATTAAAATCACACTTGGTGGATTGAAGCGAGTTAGTTTGTGTTATATTCTGGATTTCTACATCATCTTCATAGCAGCCATGGCCATCCAGCAAGGCCAGGTCATCATACTCCTCATCAGATTTAGTGGAGTGTTCATCTACTGAACCTTCCATCTATAGATGAGTACAACAAAATTCGGTGCACTGTCAGACTGATATTATTATAAAACAATTTCATTAAATAGACCAAGAAGCAAGAGTGGATCATTAATCCTTGCATATGTTCTTTATTTGGGGGTTTTATATCAGCGAAAAACAAGACATAGGCCTACACCAGCCCTTGTACCAGTAAATATCACATCAGAAATTTCAGAATATTAGCTACAAGTGCATGCCCATAATTGCTTACTGATTTCTAGCAGCTTATAACTTATCTAATTGGCTGTGATACACTTGGACTTGTAAATTAATCTTTCAGAAGACAAGGGGGAAAAGGAAAGGTACCTCATTTAGGTCGTGGTCAACACCAAACCCATCACTTAGGTCTCCATCAGTGTCATCTCGAAAAACATCAGCTTCTTCTTCGCTTCCCGAGACTGAGAATCCGTCCATTACCTACAAACAAGAAATCAGAACACAATAACCTCAGCTTTAATTGAATCTGAAAAGAATCTCCAAAGTTAATAGGAGGTTACACAAAGTATGTACGTAGCTGCACGAATAACACTATATATTATTGCCGCATAGGAACTGGACCAGGTACATTAGTTGGTAAAGGTTCTAAATGTTGCATTAAATAAAAGTGTCGGTGCAAAAATACACCATATATTTTCCTCCTCTAAATGGAAAATCATATCTTTGGCATATTCCCTTTTAAGTTTCCTGTTTGACTCATCATATCAAGCACAAAATAATAATAACATAATTTTTCTCTACCTCTTTGGAGTACCCTTCCGACATCTTAGGTGAGCTGCAGCAAGAAGACAGAGTCCCTGTGCCCTCAGCTCTTGAACCATCGAGGCTTCCAGCGTAACTTGACCCTGCCTCGTCACTTGGCCATGCGCTCAACCCAAAATTCCCAAATTGTAGATTAATGGCCTCCGCAGTGCTGATCTGCAAAGGCCCATACATCGGGTTTGAATCCATGTCAAAACCATATCCTTCAACTGGCCATGCCTTTGCTACCGACCCATCATTGTACAGCAAGGCCATGAGGTTCCTATCCGACCCTCTTCTCCTTATGAGCTGAACAAACCCTTTAGAAGTTACAGAATTAGCCTTGTAAATGCTCTTATACTCCTCATTTAACAAGGGCACTGTGTTTGTATTTGGGTCATAGAGAGACTCCCCGGTCTCACGTCTACGTAAGCAGGAGAAGACCGTGGCATGGATGGCTGCCACGCTGCGGTCAACATTGGTGTTATTTATCTTTGGCACGAGGTGCTTGTCGGCACGGTGGCACAGGTACTCTTGTATCGACCGGATATTACGTATGTACTTGATGTACTTGTTTTTCGCCGGGTCGAGTGTCATATATTTTGCACGCACCGCAAAGCGCTCCATGTGCTTGCCTTCATTTGTAATATACAGCATGAAGGGGATAATTGATGGGTGCTTCTTCATCAGGCCCATCTAGAAAAAATAAAATAAAAGAGTTGATGAAGCCGAAGTGTAGTGCAACAATTTTAAATAGGTGTACGGCACCGGTATCATCTGAGATCACTGATGTCCATTATCACTGATATCTTTAATGGACTCTGGCTTGACTATTTATGTACCATAAACCAACTATTATGTACATTTTGAAGTTGTGCAAAAAACATATTTGCAAAAGGCATAAGCACCTAAATTTTAGAAAATCACTTGATCTAAAATTTCTAGACCATTCAAAAGTATTGATGTTCTACCTATCTAAAAAAACAGTAAAAGAATTCTACAAAAATAGAAATTTAGTCTGCAAGTACATTTTCATATGGAGATCATGTTAAATGGTTTGGTTCAACTATTTGAACTTTAAAAACAAAGATATTGATCCATAGTACGGACCAATCTGCGCTATGCATAGTACCATAGCCTCACTCCTTGCAAAAAGCATAAAACACATAAATTTTTTAACTTGGCACTCACCACAAAATTAAGACTTAAATGAACCCCTTCAACAACTACGGATTCTTTCCTCTCTTCCCAGGAGGTGATAAGCCGATCAAGGCTGTCAATTACCATCTCAGATTGTGCCTTGTAACCTTCAACTGCCATCTGCTTTCTACTAATCGTCTCCACCAAACGAACCTCCGGTTTCTCCCCGGAAGATGAAACCGACTCCTCTCTCTGCTTCTTGGCCTTCCTCTTTGCTTTCGCCTGTGCTACTGCCACTGGATCCAGACAATCTCCTGCATGGTAAGTCGAAGCGTATAGGAGTGGGTTTTTCTTCTCGTCTACAAAGCTGCGCATCATGTGTCTTATCGAATCTGTTGATATCACAGTAGTGATTCCTAATCTACTCCCCTTTTGGGTGAAAGAAAAGGAGAAAAGTCAGCTTTTTGTTTTTGGTAAAAAATTGAAGCAAGTTATAAATTGTTGGAAGTAGTACCAGTAAAGCAGACAGTGTGGATTTCCCACAACCGCTTGTTCCACAGAGAAGAATAGTCACCGACTCTTTCCTCTCCCGGATCCTGCAAAATAGTATGAATAAATAATCTTTCAGCATTTCATAATATATATATCTCTGCTATTATGAATATCAACAGTAAGCACCAAGTAAATAGTTTTCTATAATTTAAAATCTCGGTATATATTTCCTTACTTGCAAGCTAGAATCAAATCGGCTCGTTGGTTGGGTCCCACATACTTGTATAATGTTAGAGCATCACACACCACATTAATGAAATAATCTCTTGAGACGACAACCGTCGTTTGTTTCTTATATAACTCAAATGGTATGGCCGAAGAGCTCGAGTCAGCACTCTCTTTTGCAATTTGTTTTCCATTGGCTTCAGATTCTGCACCCTTTGCACGTATCACTTCAAATACCCTTCGGCTAATCTGAAATTCATTTTGGACCATAAAGAGGTGCACATATTTGACTAATTGGTTTCAGAAAGCAAAATAATTAAATTTATACTTTAAAATATTAGAGGTTACTTTTGAAATTTTAATTAAAAAATTAGTGTGAAATAATATACTCAAATGGGGAAAAGTATAATTTGATATCTCAAAAGTACCTTAAATCTGTTAAAACTAATTTTGGTCTGCCAATGAATGTTTTCCAAATTTGAGAGTCATGCATTTTTCTTTCTATTTGCTGGTCTTCTGTTCTCCATTGTTCTTTCAGAAAAGTGAGAAAATGCAATTCATTCAATTTCTCTCTCTTACTTACTTCGCTTTAATGCCACAAGTTGTTTCATAGAAACAATTATTCGAAGTTACGCACTGAACCTTGAATTTAAAGAGCGAATGCAACTTGCATCGCTTTCTAGGAAATTCGAATTTCACGCCCTACAAATACTTTGTTGCCGTTGAAAAAAGAACGAAGAAACAAAGAGAAACAATAAAATCCCTTTCAGAGTGCAAAATTCCCCAAACTGAAAGCGACCCTTCCTCAACCAATCAACAAACCGATTTCGAGCACACAAAAAGGTCACATCACGCATCACACATCATACATCATACATGAAACAAAAACACCAAAAAAAAAACGAAAAGAAAAGCAAAAAAAAATGTTGAACCTTGAAAGCATGTCTCGCTTTGCAACCCATGAACTGAAGCGTGCCCTGGAGCACCGATCGTGTGTACCTAAACCCAGTTCCATTCTCATCGGACACGTCATCCACCACAATGTACAAAAGTTTCGCTCCCGCTCCCCCAACCATTGCCATTGCCGATTCCAAATCTCAAATTCACAAGGAAGAAAACGCAATGTGGGATGGGAGGAGATGGGTGGTGGTAAGGGTTTTTATGGGATTGGAAGGCCCCATGAAAGTGCCAGGCGGAGAGGTCACGAAGGACACGCCGCAGTCGCCAAGGGCTTACACATGGCGTCTCTTTGGTTTTTCTCTCTCTCGTTCGACACCTCTCCTCTCTCTCTGTCTTTTTTCTCCTTTCTACCCTTCGCACTTATTAAGAAACTCTCGAGATTATAACGAAAAACAGAGACCATGGAAGATCCGCTCCAGTAAGCGGTTTATACAGAAAAGTAAAATCATGAAATATGACCGTCTGATCGTAGATGAAGGGTTTAAAATCGTGCTAATTTTAACAATTTATTGAATGGGGGGGGGAATGTTTTAACAGACCAGTTTTGGTTTTATGCAGCGCACGGGATATATGCAACGCTGTTTTGATTATATAGTTACTTCGCTGCATGAAGTCAAAACTGATCTGTTAAAATATGTATCCAATTCGGGCGTTTGACGTTTGAGAGAAGTGGATCGATCGATATGATCTAGTTATTTTAAGTCTTCTATATATATATATGGGGAAATTATATGTAGGAGTTTTTTATCTGGATCACCCAAAATGAAAGAATGCTTCAGATTATTTATAATTGACATTGTCAAAAATCTACTTAAAATAATTATGGACCAAAAAAACCCCTTCTGCACAATGAAAAATAAAAGTATATTCAGCGGCATGTCGAATAAAATTTAATTTGCTACCAAAAACATATTGCACTCTTTTTTATTGAATATGCTCTTTTTAGGAAAATCAAGATAGAGTAACCAAAATGTTAGCTTACATTTGTTAAATAAGTTTAGTGCTATATTTAATGATCTTTATTAATATATGTGATGCTCATTAACAAAAGCATTTTTAATTTCTTCCTCAAAATATCTCTCTTTTTCTTGCTTAATTTTTTACTTATAAAAATATATAAAAATAATATAAAGCTTTAAATATATTGTATTCATATTTTGATTATGTAGAAGAAACTGAATTTGTTTTCTTGTTCTTTTAGGGTAAAAAAAATATTTCGATTCTTTTGTGGCGTCTTTGTTTAGAAATGTTGTAAACAACAGTATGTGCTTGTTGGAAAGTTGTAGTACCATTAAGCGATTAATCAGAATTTTGCAGATAATTTTTGTCTTTTCATTTAAAGTTATGTGTACATACTTGTAATTATTAAAAAATCGTTAATTTAACTCATCAAACTTATCAAATAAATTTATGTTAACTTAGTTTTATTATTAACTAATAAAATTTTATGAAATTATTATTTATAAAAGCTAAAATAAGACAAAGGAAAGTATAGTACATATAACAAATAAATGTAGAAAAAGAATAAAACTGACCAACTAATTGACTGTATAAATAAAAAAATTAACGGTTCGTAACATTTTAATCATCACTAACAACTAATCGGCCGATTAGTCGAACTAAACGGCTATTTTTTACAACACTAGTTCCTACTATGAGATCGAAATATGAATGCAATTCATCTAATAATCTATATTAATTTTTATATAATTTTTGAAAATAAAATTCTACTTTTATTGCTTTCGTACTCTATGCGTTGAATTTGGATCGCCAAGTACTTGAGGTGCAATAAGTAAATATCGACCGTTCCTTTAACTTGATACGAATCATATCTCTCAAGTTGAGGTAAATATGGACCGTTTCTGCATCATCTAATTGAGTTTGATCTAATTAAAATTAATCTGAACCGTCCGTTTATTTATTCCCCCCCCCCTCTAATTACTGAGGGGACACTCCTATCCGTAGAGGGGTACAAATTTGAAATCTATTATCATCTTTCACTTTGCGTGCGATTCTTGAGATAAGATTCTTCAAATTTCTTATCGCATGCATTAAGAAAACTTTATCGACAAACATAAAATATTTTTCTTAAGATCTTTCGCTTTTTGTGTTTATGCCTCCTAATTATTCTAATTGAGTTTGAGGAGGGTTCAAATGGCTTTATTTTTTGTGTCTTCATCATACTTTCATTTTTTAAAACTTTAATAACTCAAAATTTAAAACTTAAAAGTCAAAATGAAACCGTTAGATATGATCTATATTATTTTCTCTATGTGCTTATAAAAAATCATCACATTTCAATTTCGATTTTATGTGAATCAATAAGTTCAAAAATCAACGTCTAGAAATCACCCTCATTAGTGTGTTTTTTACAAGCTCTTGATGACAAACTAAATAAAATTCAAATGTAATATTTTTTTGCACGTGCATAAATAAAATGATGTAGATCATATCTAACGGTTTTATTTTGACTTTGAAATTTTGAATTATTAAAGTTTTTAAAAATGGAGGTATAGTGGAGGCACAAAAAATGAAGGCATTTGAACCCTTCTCATTGAGTTTTGTAAGATGTTTTAGCTTACAATCTCTGGCACAATAATTGGTTCTGATTAGATGGTATTAGACAATTAATTGGGAAAATAACATAGCATGTAAAAACTTGAATTTGGAAATGGTATTAGACAATTGGACAATGAATTTGTCTTTAAAACACATTTTAATTTGATTTGCTCTATAGGCCTATATCACATCTTTCTGCACCTTGATGCAAATTCGTTGTTTTGATCCTTCACTAATATTATATCACACAAGGACATGATTCCGATATATTTATTAACCATTTCGGAACATTTTTTTTATTTGTAGCATTTTAAAAAGTTAAAATTCAAAAAGTAGCTCAAAGTTGAAAAAAAAAAAACAACTCTGGATAAAGTGGCTAAATAGCCAGCCGGCCTTGTTTATTATTTGTTTCTATACAAACTATTTTAACGTAAGAGGGCACATTTAATATGTTTAAGCACGCTGATTGAAAACAAACTTATAGACATATTGCAAACTAGACTTTTGTTCTAGTTGTTAAAGACAATGTCATCTTTGTAGTAGATCGCAGGTTCAAAATATGAATCATATATTTAAAGGTGAGATACTTGTTTTTTATTTTTATCTAAAATATAAATTGAATGATAATGCACGACTCTCTATTTCAGAGATGAAGATTCGGCCTCCAATTTTACTCAAAAAGTTTTTATAGAAGTATCAATTTCAAATAATTTATAACACTATCTAGAAAATTTGTTAATATATATACTAGAGATAGGGTTAGTGCTGTACGTGATTAGGGTCCGTACGAATATTTTGGTGCTTGCTTACAAGTACTTATCGAATATCAACCGAACATTAGAATTTAATTACGCGGTGCTGATTACAAATCCATAGCACCTAATTCAGCAAACGACTTTTTTTTGTTAGGCTTTTAATTATTCCAAATTGAAAGAAAATAAAGAATATATATGTTTTATAAAACATCAAGATCGCAGGTTCAAAATTCAAAGAAAGAATTCTAGTAGATATTAAAAACAGTTTGGTGACTTGACTTCCGACTTTATTAAAAAAAAACATCATATTAGAACTGCTTTTATTAAATATGATTTTCCAAGCCTTCAGTAAAGAAATATTATCATATTTTTCAATCAATAAAATAGAATTATTCTAATGTACTAATAACAACATGTCATGTGATGTACTGGTGATTTAAATCTAACTTTTTTAGATGTTCAAATGGTATATTCAAATCGCTAAATAAAATGTTTACATCGAAATCTTATAATATAGAATACTAATATGAGTAGGGTTGAATATAATCTCCATATTAAAGTGTGTTTGGAAACTAAATTTTATGTATTTTTTGAAATTATTATTTTTTAGATGATTACAAAATTATTATTTTTCATAAGGTTCTGGACCATTCAAAAATAGTAATTTTGTACCTATCTAAAAATAGTAAAAAAAAATTCAAAAACTATAAAAGTTGGTCTCCAAACACATTTTAATATAGGGATCATGTTGAACTGTTCGGATCAACTGTTTTGATTTAAAAAGTAAAAACATAGATAAAGATGTAAAAACATAGTAATTATCTAACATTTTTTTTAAAGGATTTTTGAAATATGACCCTAAAATAATAAAAAGTTAGCAATATTTATATTTCAAATACTGGTGCTTTCCGGGGACATAAAATTATAGACTGAACAAATGTGAACACGTCCCAATCAACAGATAATTAGAAAGGAGTAATGACAAAAAATGTGATAGTTTATCAAGGGATCTGATTGCTTCCCTAAAAAAGCTAGTAACTTCTAATTGGGGGAAAGAAGCAATTGATCCCTTCTCTACATATTGTGCCAATTTGATGATTCACCAAAATAACTCAGAATCCAGGGGCAGAACCCGGAAATGAGATAGATAAGACATAATTATATGATTATTTTGAACACAAGCATATTTTATAAAAAAATATTCTGAAAAAAGCATGACAAAGATGAATATTTTAGATTTTTTTTTTTATTATTATGAAAGATAGAGAAGTCTCTCTCCTAATCTCACAGGTGAACAAAAATTTGCTTCATAAATGATTGATGAAGGCTAGTAATGGGGTGAGGACCAATTTGGTTTTAACTAGCAAAGTGCTTTGCTTTAGCATTTTAGTACCGTTCAAAACAATAATTTGTATATATTTATAAAATTAATAAAAGAAATTACTAATACATATAAAATTTTATATCAAGCACATTTTAATATGGAGATCATGTTAAGCAGTTCAGATTAACTATTTAAAGTTTGAAAATAGAGAGAATGATGTAATGCATGATAGAACACCATAAAAATAGGTCTTTTAACCCTACTCTTAATCAATAATTAAGGTCGATATTGATAACTATAAATACTAATTTAATCGAAGAGGACCGAGAAAGCACGAGCCATGGGCCCACCATGAACATTTGATTGGTTATTATTTTATCTTTATTTTTTCATTAGTCCTTTTCAATGCCGCTTAAAGCCTAAGCTAACGTGGGGTCCAAAACCAATCGCACAATTCGCATTCCAACGCTGCTTCAATTTCAACGGCCGTGCATTCGTTTTATCATTTTATGTTATCTCTCGACTAGACTTTGACTGGGCTGTTCCCCCCTATAACATGTCTCCGCCTAAAAATGTGTTCTATAGAAGAGATAAAGGAGCATCATATTTTATCTGTCATTGAAATATTTAAAATAAAGTGCGGGCGGCGTTGTTTTAATAATAGCAATAATTTGAGTATGCAATTACAAATGTAACTTTGCACAATATTTTATTTTGAGAACTGCACTTGGCACAACGAAAGTCATTAGTTAGAAACCAGTGCCTGTCACCAAAGATGATTTGAGATGCTCAAATATTTAAAAAAAAAAAACAAAAAAACAACCTTTGCCTTTTTAAGTAGCCAAAGAATATTTGGTCCATAAGCACAATCAAATTACTAACTGAAAGAAATACCTATTTTGACCTCCTTACTGGTATGTTGAGTTAATCATCTTTTGATCTTTTCTAGAACTTTCCCCTTTGATTTCTAAATTTATATACATATGGATTCAAGCATTGTTCTAGAGCCCCTTGTTCTCTTAAAATGATATTTAAAAGTTTTTCAAATGCATAGGGGTCTAACCACAGTTGCTATTTTGCAATTTAGAACAAGGAACTGACCAGAAAAGAAAAACATGCACAAAGGTAAGCTAAAAGAAAGAAAACTACAATTATGCTACTGCCATTAAAATGTCACTAAACACAAATTCTTAGCTTTACAAGTTATAAGCATTGCAAAACAGAGGCTGAAAATTTACAAATGCCTTTGCTTTAAAAACCACCTCTAGCCTAAAATTTTACTGCCTTTCCCTCGATTCACCTATGACAACAAAGAGCCTTCCGAATTAAAAATGGAAAGAAGTACAACATTTACATATAGGAAAATAGGCGAAAAGATTCTTATTTCTGGAGAAACCCCTCTAGATCCTTTATTTACAATAAGGCCTGAGATTAGCTCAACATCTCCAAATTATACACTGAAATAAATGAGCATGGGATAAGCTTGTAACCTCTCTTACTATCTGTCTGTACAATGCTGTTATACTTCTAGTACCATCTTTCTCATTGAGCAGTAGCTGAGACCCTCTCTGCATTAAAATAAAAAAAAATCAGCAGGATAAAAAAACCAACGAAGTAAAATAGGAATGGAAAAACATGAAACTTCCTTCCTATCAGCTCTGAATAAAAAAAAATATATGACCAATCTACTAAAGAAAATTCAGAATGTCATGTACCACTTGAATATTAGAACATCCAAGTTGATTCAACAAATCATGGAAAAAAAAAACTTTGTCAACCCAGCAAAAAATGAACAGAAGCACACAAGTCATCATGCCCCCCTTAAGAAATCAAATGTCCTTTGACCAATCTCCAATTTTATTCGAATATTTCAAAAACATTCTACCCCACACCGAAAAAGTAATGCAAATGATATATTCATATAGGGAACAATTAATGAACAAAATAAGAGCAGGAGTCCATTTTGCAGGAGCTGCAGAAAGGTGTTCAATGAAATTATCACCTACTTTAAAAAAAAAAATGGTGCATCTCATAATAATGTTACCTCCAGCAGCAAGAAGCTTCTCAACACGGGCTACGATGTGCTTTCCATAAGTGTACCTCTTTAGAGCATTCAGGTGCACTTTGATACGTGATATAATCAGCTCTCGATTTTGTTCATCGCATGTCTCCATCACCTTCTGCACCACATAGTTTCCAAACTGGTCTTTCATCATCACCTGAAAATTTTGAATTTTAAAAATAATCACAACAGTTTTCTTCTAATCATCCCAAATGGATGTGGTGGTAAAATACCATAATCAATAGATCATATATCTTGGTCAAGAGTATATTGTACTGAAATTTAATATATCGTAAGTACCTGCAGAGGCTCATTTTCATCGGTGGTGCCTAGGATCTCATCAATCAGAATCTGGCGCTCATCATCTGTGCCAAAAGTCAAGCACTTCTCCACCACATTTGACGCAAATTTGTGTTGGCTCATTTTCACAATCTGCCCCGCTAGCTCCTTGATTATTGTGGAACGCTCCTCAGGTTTCCCATGTTGCAACACATGCTAATATACACAACAAAGTCGTTTCAGTTGCAAATCAGCTTCTTCACCCTCATTTTTAAAACGGACGCATGTACTCTCAATTTATAAGACTGGACATCTATACAGGGTTTACAGTGTGATATGGATTAACTTGCATAAAAGAGGCAAAAATTGGTAAAAAAAAGTTAATACCTGAATGACATAATTTCCATATTGATCCAGGGCCAATGAACAAACAGATGGCAGTATCTCTGTCATCATAATACTCTGTGTTTCTGGGTCATTACAGTACTCCAACACCCTCTGCAAAGCATTATGACGTTAAAAGAAACAACTTAAAGCAGGATTAAATACCTTGCACAGGTACTGTATTTACAGCAATGCAACCAAATCACAGAACTGTACCAGAGTAACCTGACTATCAACAACCAATAATAATACTAGATATTGAAACATAATTATGAAAGAGCAGGAATGACAATAAAGAATGTTCCTAAAGTTGAAGAGGGATTTGCTATCCGATTGAATCTCTCTAGCAATGGCATGAACACAAAAAAGATGCTTTGAAACTACAAACATCCATATCACAGGTACTTAAAAGAGACCAGTGCATACTCACACCAGACTGACAAGCAAACTACCAGTAAATATTCTTGAGCTTTTTTATCTAAAGAAATAAAATTTGTATTTTTATATATTTATAAAAAAATATGTTACTATATTTCTATAATATATATTTTAGGACATATTGTATTTAATTTCTATCAACAATAATCATACTAATAACTAATATAAGGCTATTGATAAACCAATACAAAAAAGGAAGTGCTTAATACTAGATAGAATTCCTCGTGGAAAGCCTCAAGGATAAATCTGACATACAAAGTCTTTTCTATTTTTATGAAAAAAAAGTTATCCTAATGTATAATCAAAATACATAATTATCCATTATTGTGTAACTTAAATATTTTCTATTTAACACCTAAACTTACTGTCATTTTCTATGAGAGCTGTCACTACAACTCTTAAATCCATTCCTTTATTTTTTTAATTTCACTGGACAAGTTTTTCTATTTTCTCGAACTAGGAAGTAGATCATAAGTACCAAATACAACAGCAAACTGCTTTGTCAAAAATAATTTTTGAAGTGAGAGGAGTGCAATGAGGCATACCTGAATGACACGGCAACCATAGGGGTGCATAGAGAGTTCAACAACATGACCAAAAAAAGAGGAGATGATAAAGTGAATCTGGTTTTGGGGGACACACTCTATGCATTTCTGTATCACATGGTTCCCATTCTGGTCCCTGACACATCGCATTATTGACCCGTCCAGCTCTTGCACCATCTGTGTTTGCTGATCAACATCTACCACCTCTAATGCCTGTATTGTTATATTGCCTTTTGTTACTATTACTCGTGACTTAGCATGGTATTCATTTTAGATCATTCTTTTTCACAACTGTTACCAGCTACTATAGTCATTTCAAGGGAACATTAATGGAAACAAAAAATACAGCTCGCTTTATATTAGAACCAGATAAACAAAACAAAAATACATATTTATTTTCACTATCAACAAACAATTTTAGCATATATCCGAACTTACATTTAAATATCAACATATTTCCCTTAGGAATGCATCACCAACAAGTGTGTAGGTTCACGAGAATCTATGTGCCTGTGGCTTATAATTATATTAACTAACAAGAAGGTGGTACAAGTAATAATGCTATTGAAGGAGAACAATCAAAGACAAAAGCAAACCTTTTGAATAACTCTACAGCCATACATCTGTAGGCTTAGCTGTAAAACATGTCCCTTCAGATGAGTAGCTAGTAGCTTTCTCTGTTTTGGCGTTCCATACTCAAAGAACTGCCAAATCGAAAAATGAAATATATCATCGTTCATCCAAGGTAATTAAATTGTTAGCTCTTAAAAAGGAGATTTTGTGCCATAGGAGAGGAACTGTCAAAATCAGCTCCTATTGGAGGCAAAAAGGGGAAATTTGAAAGCAGAGCTTTGGACTTCATTCTAGAAAAACACTTGTTGCTGCCATGCAATTAATGTATCCCATCAAAGGTCATTCATTAAGAACATGTAGCTAACCTTTTGTATGACATAATTTCCAAATACATCAGTCATCAAAGCACGAGCATTAGGGAGAATCTCTGGGAATATCTTGTTTTTCTCATCCTCTGTAGCTGTCTCCAGCTTCTGTTGTATAAACCGACTGCCATACTGATCAGAGCTGAATCACATAAGAAAAAGAAAGTTGTGATGCAAGTAAAATCTCCTCTCAGATATTCTGGCATTAATTACAATAACAGCTGAACTGGTACACTTTTTCACTGACTTTTCATTGAAGAGAGATTATGGAAGAATTTTAATATAGAAATTTAGGAAGTGGGGGCTATTTTTGAAATATGACAATTCAATCTTTTTGATGAGTCATGCTAGAGAAATTAGAGAGAGATTATAAATGCATTTTAAATAACCAGGTAGCTTTCTATAATTTTGAACGAGAGTGATGAATATAACAATATCAACCTTACCTGAACTCAACAACATGGCCAACAATATCTGGCAACTCAAACTTGGCCTTACTACTCTTGAAATCCTCCAGCAGAGATAACACGTAACCACTGTCATCCCCAAAACCACTATGATCAGAACCGAAAGACCTCAGGGAGGCTGCACGCGTCATCCTCTCACTCTGCCTTGCACGGGATTGAGCTGTCAAAGAATTCACAAAGGATCCCGGCAGCTGGCTTTCTGTAGTATATGGCATACCTCCATAGGCACCACGATTCAAGCTGCTATAAGATTTGGTGAAATATTGTGTTCCCGAATTGTACTGTTGCTTCTGTTGCGCGATTAAGGCACTGATGTATGCTTTTTGGTATTCTGGGGTGAGGAGGTTGATTTGGGAAGAGCCCAAGTAGTTTCTGGACATGTAAGGGTCAGCACTTGGAGAGGCATTCAATGCAGACTCAGTGAGTGTATGAGGATATAGGTTGTAGCCTGAATCAACAATTGGTGTATTGTAGCCCGATCCAGCTTGGTTTCTTGTGAGTTTTAGGTATTCTCCTTCAACCCCACCTGAGGAAAAAATGCAGAGTATGAAGAGTAATCTTAACTTTATGGCATACTGAAGAAGAACCTTTTCTTTTGTTTTAGCTTTCTTGCTTGTGTTTAGTTCCTACGCAAGGAAATTAGCATAAACAATACAAAAAAGAGTAAACTGGCTACAACAGTGCCAAATTACTGCCAAATAACCATAAATGAAATTTTTATTAGACAATTACAAAGCATTGACTTGTGGTTCACCTGCTATCTAAACTAAGTATGCTTCACTCAGAATAAATTGCACAATACACGAGGATTAATGGATTTAAATTTAGGACATTTATTAAGGAGAGATACGGGTAGCTTTGTCTAGGAGAACGAATTAAGAACTTGATATGCTCGCATACGCGTGCATGTGTGTGTGAGAGAGAGAGATAACCTGAGCCAAGTTGACTAGTCAACAACTGAGCAGCATAATCAGTGTTCCTTCCTGTCAAACCAAGTCCTGGTAACTCGAGGCCTGAATGATCCCCATTGGGGAACTGGTGGACCCCTACCCCATTCGCTACACCGGATCCGCGGGAAGACATTCTCCTGTAAGCATCCACAGATGGTCCCAGATGGGAATTCCTCAATAGGTCCTCGTCACTGCCTCCATACCCAACCTTCAAGTTAGCCATAGCTGACAAAATCTCACCTGACAAGTCGTGGGACCCGACTTCAGTGTTGCTCATTCTCACACCTACGGGAGGGAGGGGACTGGGGGTCCTACGTATCATTTGCGGTTCGGGAGTGCCGTTCCGGGAGAGGCCTGAACCAGTGACAGTGTGTGCGGCAGATGCACCAAGACTGCGGACCCTCGCGAGGGTAGGGGAAGTGGGACCAGGTTGCAAATCATTCAGCTGTTCAGACCTGGAAAGGGAATGATGCCCGGTTACGGAAGGTAGGGTCAAGTTTACCTGAAAAACGGATCTGTATTAGAGCAACAAAAAGCAGCTGGATCTCAAAGTGCTAATAGAACATTCTACCAATAAAAATAGATTCTCTCAATTGTCCCAAAAAGAAAAATAATGCATGTCTACTAGATAAAATGATTAAAGTGTTATATATGAAGTCTGAGGCAAGTACATACAAAAATAGAAGGAGACTTTCTATTGAAAAAGACATCAGATACGACAAAAATTAGGATACTACGATAACCAATGAGGTGCCAGACACAAAATCAACAACACCACATAAGTAGCATGAATACAAATTGTAAGCTTCCGCTTTATATTATTAAAAACAAATTAATCATACGGTTACTTTCTTGCACAAGAATAGATGGACACAGTATAGATAGTAGAATAGCGCACACACTCACAGAACCCAACAAGGTAGTATCATGTTCTCAAATCAGAATTTAAGAAGAGAATGCTCCTTTACCCACCAACTAGATTATAATATTGTCTACACTCACATTGATTTTCATGACAAGGGAGCACTACAAAGTCTTAGTTTCATTGCCTGACACAGTTAATACCTCTTCCACCTTAACTTTATCTATACAGTAATTAGATGCGTTTATTTTTAAAATTAAAGGTGATTTAAATTAAGAAAAATATTCAATTTAAATCATCACTAAACTGCTAAACATACACTCAGAAGACCATATATTTAGTTGAGCTGTCAAGGAATTTGTAGTAGTAAAGGGAACTAGTTATAGTAACTTCTCGGTCAAACTTGGTAAACACCAAAAGCTACCAGAATAGATTTCTACACACCTCCTATCAATACCCTAAAGAAAGGTTTAAGCTGAAAAAATTAAATCCAATCAAATCATAACAAATCAAAGTAATAAACAAATTCAGCGAACCTGTACAGCATCCGCAAAGCTCTTCCTTCTTGACCCAACCGACCCGACATCCTGTACCCCCATTACCCGGTTTGACCCAATTCCAGGTTGTGCAGAAAAGAGTGAACTATTCTCTCTGTTACTAACACTGCTTCTCCTATCTCCAATTCCACCATATATGTGTGTGCCAGTGACAGTGCCAGCACCAGTGCCAGCAGAGATGCCACTAACAGGTCCCCCACCTGCAGCTGCATGTAATCTATGCGAAGCTCTCCACTCCTCTTTAGAAACATTTGGAGTAGGCAGCCTAGGGTTTATGTTCTCGTTTGAGTAGTAGTAGGAGAGATACGCTGGGTGTGATCGCATGAGCTCTTCATCATCCCCTCCATCAAGATTAGTGCGGTGGTTCATGAAATTACCATAGGCAGCTCTGGAACCCTCCACGGTAGGAGGCGCACTCCCACTTCGATACATGTTCAGATCATCCAGATCGAGATCGAACGCTAACGATTTGTTGTTGTTCTGTTCTCCGAGCAGCGCCTCGAGGTCCCTCTCGAGTTCGTCAAAATTCGCCCCCGGTCCAGTTGGAGTAGACATCTCTTAAACCCTACAAGAAATCCAAGAACAAAAAAACAAGAAGTTAGTAGAAATAAACGCTAGATAGCAATAGCGTAGAAAGAAATATTGCAATATTCTCTCAAACCTTTATTGAAGGATAAGTAGAAAAAAAGTAGAATCCGCTAGAGAAAATAAGACATAAGATTGAGAAATCGGAGCTGGGTTTGTATTTAATTAGAGGAATTAGGGTTTTGTTTTTGGGGACAAAGATGGAGATTGCAAAGAGGGAAGGTGGTGGCGCAAGAAAGAAAGAGGACAAAGGTTGGAAAGAGATTTTCTTGAAGATAAAACTTCACCTGCTCCCCGTTCACCAAATGTCAAAGACCGTAAAGCTAGCAACCTAATTATTTCAACTTAGTTTGGTTATTTATATTTGATTAAGATCTAAAATTAAATTATAGCTGAACTTAGGTTTTATTTGATTGAATTTCTAAGAATAAGTAATAGATTTGAGTTTGTCTCCTTTGCAAGCAATACCTAATTACAATTCTTATTTTAAAATAGAATAACCTTATTGATAATGATGTTACATAATTAGAAAACAAACAAACAATAAATAAAATAATTAATATACATCATAATTAGAAAATATAAAGTCTGGAATATCATAATGAGATGTAGATAGTTTAATATAGAATTTTGATCAATACAAAACATACTAGATGCAGTACTTTTACCATCATACCGGTATTTTTAACTCGTACAAACAATGATTTTTAGATATTAAAAATATAAACAATTATTTAATAAATGAAAACACACAGAGAAAGAGTTAATATACATCCAGCAAAACTGCAAATAAAGTTTGATATCAAGATTCGGTCATAAAACAAATTCATCCATAATTAAAATTTAACTAATTCACAAAAAAAATACTAGTGGAAGTCTAAGACCATAATTATGAATTATAATTCAGCTCTAATTACAATTACTAATAAGTGGTATTGACATTACATACACAGTTTCAATTTTTTAAATAAACATCGAAAGGAAGTTGTTGGCGATTGTTTTGTTTTTTGTTGTTGATGGTTTGGTTAAGACCTTCGAGGAGCTTGGTTCAGCGTCAAATTTTCAAAACATTTTAAAATTTAGTCACTGAAAACATAATTGCAATCGAAGAAGTACCAAGACCGAGATGGAATAAAAAATATAAGAGGAAGGCTACGGTGTTACGGCTTAATATTCGAATTTTTAAAATTTTAACAGTTAATTCGAACCGTTCATCTTGTTCTCCATATTAATATGCGTTTGGATATCAAATTTTACATTTTTTGAAAAAAATTTACTATTTTTTTAGATAGAAAATCAAATATCTGATGCAAAATTTTTTAGATCAATTGATTTTCTACCTATTTAAAAAAATAGTAAAAGTCTTTCAAAAAATATAAAATTTGGTCTCCAAATACATATTAATATGAAGAACAAGATGAATAGTTCAGATCGACTGTTAAAATTTTAAAAACTCAAATATTAAACCGTAACACCATAGATCTCTATGCAACCTATAACACCGTAGTCTTGCTTAAAGTGACTATAAATAAGTGTTAAGCAAGAGAGGGAAAAAGAAAAAGAAAAAAGAAGAAGAAGAAGATAGTCACTGATAGCAGGCTTCACGGGAAAAAAAGTTAGACGTGCCTAAAGTTGGGCTATTTACTTATATTCTATATAATTTAGTATCCTTCGGCAAAATATATAAAAGTTCATATCTATTAATATCAATAGATAGATCATAAGACGTATTAAAATTTATCAATATTTGTAGACAATAGGCAATATAAATTACGTTTACAACGTTAGCTCTTAAATTTAAATACTTTTTTTTTATGGTTGTTAAAGATAATTAATTGTTTAAGTCTTTTATATTCTGTGATATAATTTATGGATTGAGAAGGAAGAAGGTCGGCGAGGATAATTAGGATGGTATGATAGATAGACAGACGAGAAAGAATGTGTGTAAGGAGAAAAGTTCTAAAATTGTTAGTTAAAAGTTGAGAATTCAATTTTTTCTCACGACTTAGTATCTTTTGCAAAAGTTTAAAAAATATATATATATTGACACTGTTATTTTTGGCTTCGTGTAATGCACAATTATATGATTTTTTATTTTAATTATATTATATATGTGTTGCATTATAATAGCACTGTTAATATGTTCAAATCTGTATCTTGTGAGATAATTAATTTCAGTTATCTAAAGCGGATTTATATCCAATTTGGTGCTTAATAGAATTGTTTGGTACAATAGATGGGATTAAATTTTAAGTAGAGCTAAAAAGTACGAGTCGGATTAAGAAAAGGAGCTAAAAAAGAGCTAGAAAAAATGCTAAGGATACTTAATTCAATGGAAATGGTACTTTAAAATTTGAAGCAAGAACGGCTCAAGCTAAATAATTCAGGTAAAAATAATAAAAGTTAAATCCTCACTTTATTCAGATTAAGAAGTATTAATGATTGTTTCAAGGAGTTGCCGAACACCCACACATCGGTCTTAATGATTGTTTTAAGATTCGCACAGTAAAATCTAAACGGTCTAAAATTTTCACAGAATAATTCAAAATTTAAGATATCTCATGAATGTGAATGCAATATGCCAATATGTTAGCCCGTTAGCACGCCACGCTGATGCTTACCAAAGATTAGATTTGCTATCGTTGGTGTTTGATGTTGTTATTGTTGTTGTGATGGTGCCATGGTGGTGATGATGATCATGATCGTTATTGATATCCTCATGTCATCTTCATCGTTTGTGTTCTTCTAATAGAAAAATACCCCATGATATACTTTTCTTTTCTTTTTACACTTGCACAACCAAACAAGGGTGAAATTGTTGTATTTTTGGTTTATTGAACTTAAAACAATATGCTTATACAAATATTTGAGACAAACAATTTCAAGTAATCTCCAACGTTTATCAGTTTTATACAACTATATCCAGATGGAATCAAAGACATCAAGACATAATCAAACGTAAATATATATGTTTTGCTTAAATATTGTCAGTACCCTGCTCAAACCATTACTTGTGGTCTTATGCATGAAAAAATGTCAATTCTCTATTAGTGTAATAAGTATTTGTGATTTGAAGTACATCGAGAAAATACATTATTTGGTATTTGCTTTTCTCTGATGATTCAAGGTAACTTGCAAGATAGAAAGCTTCATGAAAGAGTTGATTATCCTTCTACTGACTAACTAGTTATGAATTTACCTTACCATTATTAATTTCTCTTTACCTCTTCTGATATTATCTAATTGATTACTGTAAAAACGTGATAATATATATGCAGGAGCTACAAACTGCCAAGCCGCGTCACTGCAGCACACAAGTCATATGCTTCTTCATTTTGATTCTATTGTTTCATGTGTTGCATTAAGTAAAAAAAAACACTGTCAATATCTTTTATCCACACCACTATAGCATCCCGATCTAGTACTAACCAAAGGAACAGCTGCATGATCTATTTCTCTTCCAAGATCATAAAAGGATAGAAATTCATTCCATCTTTAGAATATAATGTCAAGCTTTTAAAGTTAAAACAGAGGCAATGAATCATATCCCTTTTGAAAGCAAGCACTTTTTAGTTTTTGTAAAATGCTATGTTTTTCTAAAATTGACACTTGTAGAGAAACACACCTGTTTCATGTCAATAAGGATCTGTGCATAATTCTCTATTGACTAGGTAGTGAGAGACTCACCACAGTTAGCATGTAACGTCTTAACATCTCTACTGAGTACTGACAAAAGAGTAATTCTCCTATTGCCATTGCAATCACCATGCCTGTAACTAATTACACATTTAACACATAAACCGCAATAGATTAGAGATAAACATGTCACACCAAAAAATGAAATTCAGGAAAATTCATGAATTGACTCATAATTATAGGGAATCAAGAACCAAGTAACCAGGTAAGGTTTCATAAAGTAAGTTGAGCAACTCTACCAAATAAGATGCAAAATTGAAATACAAAATCAAAGGAAAAACCAGCAAATACCAAGAAGACATGTTAGTGGTAGATCAATTGGTCAAAAGTAAAGGGATAATTTCATTTGGTCAAATCAAAACTTCTAATTTTTCTGTGTCTCTGCAAATTATGAAACATGATTGTGCACATAGAAAGCATCTCAATTACCTCTACAAGGCTACATACACGGAAAATATCTTCCAAATCTTATATTATTCTTCAAGAAATGTCAAAACTACCCCCTCCGCTGCTCTTTCCTTAACAGGTCAATTCTCGGTCTTATTAAACAAAAAAAAAAGAATGAGGGTGGTATCTTCCTTTAGTTATATTCCTTTTCCTAAGCTAAAATTAATGTCAATTCAAACTTCTTCATTATCGATCATCCTTCTAATATCCTCAATGACCAACCATGCAGTATGACCACCAATTACCTCCCCTTGCATCTTTCGGTCGCACCATAGCTAAAAAGTACAAATCAATTTATCAGAAAGCTGAGAAAAACAATGACATAAATCTTTTATTTACAAAATGCACCTAATGTTTTACCATATTTGCAGATAACAGCAATGCTCTTTGTGTTTGCAGCATATGGATAAAAAAGGCTGCATTTCAGAAAATCTAGAAAGTTTGCCAATATTCCGTTTAGAACATTTTACATTCTACAGAGAAGTCTGAGTTAAAACAAAAGCAGGTTCAGAACATTTTAAATGTGCAGTCTATGATGATTATCTTCCAACTTGTAGCATTTCAATGGTATGTTCTATTAATGATTAAATCCACTCTATATTTGCATATACCGGGCAACCCTTGGTTTTGATTTGGAAAAGAACCTAATATATGTTACAGTAGAACTACAAAACGAAGAAGCTTACCTGTATTGTCGGCATCTTCTGGTCATGATGTACACCAAATCCATAAAAGATTAAAAAAAAAGGAGAAAAAATCAGCATTCCTAAACCAAGCTAGTTTATGTTGCTAAAAAAAGAATCATAACAAAAAGAACGAATGGTTATTATAGTCAACTATAGAAGGAATTTTTTCTTTTTAAGCTGTAACAGTAACAGGTTGCTCTTCGAACCATTTCTTATTACCCACTAAAGCTTAGCAGCAAAAAAAGAGAGATAAGAGTTGTCCTTGCAGCCAGGAAAATAACAATTTGTGGATATTGGCAAAACAAAATGAATAATTAAATAGATAAATGAATAATAGTGGCAAGGAGAAAGTTTTAAAATGGTATTAGGGTGCAAGTTTAAAAAAGCAGTTACAGCTATAGATCACACATATGCTGCCACTGGCCCCAAATCCACAGCTACTGAGATTTATAATCAAAGACAACTATGCTCGACAATTAATTGCTGTTAACCATATTAATATATAATGAGCAAATGTTTTGACTTACAATTACTCCAGCACGGTTCACAAGGCTCTGTGGAACTAAGTTGACATCAATACAGTAGAACCGAACTCTGCATATCAAATTTTCAATTACACATAAATTAGTTCTAACTCATGGGTGGACCCAGATAAGCCCAGGGATAGGCACCTGGATTATGAGAAAAAAATTAGCCCATCTATTTTTTGGGCTATTGTCTCCCCGGACGAACAAGTTTGCCTATCCCTGTTGGAGCCCAATATTTTTTCCCAGCCCAACTTATTTTTTGCCTACCCTGACAGGATTCCTAGGTACACTGGATGTCAACTAAGAATAGTTCAACAAATTTCTCAGATAAGTGAGCTGCTTAATTCAAGCAAGGCTATGGCAATGTGTACATCGGATTAGAATAATGGTGAAAACAAAGAATAATAAGTCAATTTCTCTTACCTTGGATAGTACTCAGCTGCCAATTTCTCCAACTTTGGTTTCAGGTATATACACTTTCTACACCAATATGCCATCCTATACAAAAAAAACAATTGATAGTAATAATTTATTTATTTATTTTTATTTAAGTGAGTAACACCCACCAAATTCCATTGAAATCAAAAATAGAGTGCTGGTACCAAAATGGTAACACAGTTACAATGTCTAGTGGATTACATCAAAAACAACTACTGGATTGCATCAAAAGTTTAAAAAAATTAGAACCACCAACACACATCATTTAATACTTAATAGTTTCTAGAACTGAACACCAATCAAAACAAGCTCAGAATCTAATCAAGACTCGGTATCATCCAATAGTGAAAAAAAATATAAAAGAAGGAATTTGAACCTTTAGAATTGTTGTTGTGTTCATAAAGGTTACCGCGTGGTTCAAAACTGGCTGGTACTACGGAAAATTAGCGAACTTATGGCTGGGCAGGCATTTGTGTAGAGACTAAAAGATTAATGAACCAAATATCCTCCATCCAAGCATCTATTGCAACAAAACTTAATAATGAAATCAAAGAGAGAGCGAAGAGGGATCAAACCATAGTATGATAACAGATTCCTTGAGCTTCTCTGCCTCAGCAAGGACCTCATCGAACTGCTGTTCGCACGTGATCTGCACGAGCTCAATCGAACTGGGCTCCTCCAGTTCGCCCTGCGCTATCGCGGAAACGGAGAGATGCTTTCTCGAAGCTCCAGACGAGAGGATCGAGACATTATAGAAGCGCAAGGAGGAAGTGCTGGATTTGAGGTGATGAGAGGGAGAGTAGGAAGGAGAACTGGAGATGGAGAAGTACGGTCGGAAATGGAGAAGCCGGGGAGTTTTAACGGCCACTAGAGACTCGGACATTGCTAAGTGTGAATGGTCTGGTTTGGCGTGCTCTTATTGTTCTTATTTGTGCTCCCCTCCTTCCATACCTCTGAGGTAACATAATATTTATGTGTAGACCGAGAGTGTCTGATCATAATCTGGACCGAGTATAATGCACGGATCCTTCAATATTCGTGTGGGTTATAATCGGACAGTACGAATCTAAACATAAATTTTATGTTACTTTAGTTGATAAAAATTCCATTTCTCTCGGAACTTTCTGTATACATTGCCCATCAAAGTAATGAATTTGTTCCGAAATTTTTATAAATACCCAAAAATATAATAAAATTACGAAATAAATCCACTTTTTGAACGGATCTCAGAAATTGCCCAATCCGCTTACTCGGTAACCGGATTAAGAACAAATTTCCGCTAATTGGGTAACCGGATCCATGCAAATTGTTGGATTACTGGGTAAATGGAAATAGAGTTGGGTTATCCAGTTAGCAAAAATGTGTGTTTTTTTTTTTAAATAGCTTATGAAATCGTGATAGGGTAGACCAAAATTTCTAGTTAGTGAGTTAGTGGAAAGAGATCCGGTTATTTCTTTTCCAGTTTTGTAATTTGTCTATATATTCGCAACAAATCTCATATCACACTCAGACAGAGAGGAAGGAAGAGAAAAAAAGTAAGATTTTTTTTATAATTAATTTGTAAATTATTTAATTTCTGAAATTATATTAGTTATTATTTTTTTTAAATATCAATTTTTTTTTCAATTTTTAACTATCCATCTTTTTTTTGAAATTATGTTAATTATCTTTTATATTAATTAGAATATTTTGATGTGTGGGGTAATTAATGAGCCAATAGGACCTATTTAAGTGCTACATGCTGTGTGTAGAGGTGCTATCGGGTCGGGTCGGATCCGGATACTATTATATTTGGATCCATACCCTAAAAACATTCGGATTCGAATTTCGATCCATATACATATTTGTTTCAAATCGAGTCGGGTCCAGATCCGGAACCTATCTATTGAAGATATTTCGGGTCCAGTCTTTCGGTTCTGAGTAGATAGATACTCATAACTTGTTTGTAGATTATCATGTCTGGTTCGGATACGAGATGGTTCCGGATTCAAAGCTAGTATATGTCACAACTTTAAAGCATTTGAAAAATCATTTATAATTAAATATAATAATTTCTTAAACATCTCATATCATAAATCATTAAAATATAAATTAAAAACTACTGCAAAATAAAAAATATACTATTAATCTTGTTCATAAATAATAAAATATATCATCCTAAATAGCACAATAAAAATAACAACTCTATGGTTGAAGAAGAAATATAATTTTTAGAAAGTAAAATATATGGAGATGATGATTTCCTTTTCTATGGTTCAAAATATCTATGAATGAAAGCTAATAATTTATAGAAATGATATATCAATGAGAACAATAAATTTTCATTATTATGTAGAGAATATTAAGGCAAATATTGAAGGATGTATTCATAGTAATACATTTTATTTAAAAATTAATACGGCTGTTACAGAAGGAATAAATTTGACATCCATCTGTGTGTATAAATATAGTGAATATGTGACTGCATTATTATTTCTCACATTTAAGTTGTGAAAAAGTACTGGGCTCACCACGGCTTATGCAAAAACTAATATGCAAAGTTGTATTTTTATATATTAATAGTTATTAATATATGTTTCATCAGGTATTTATATGGGTATTGGGTCAGATTTGATTATGGGTCGGATAATTAAATGAAACACATACACTATTCATTACAGTATCGGCTTCGAATTGGATATTAAATTATTAATTTTGTATCCGTACCCATAATTTAACCAATTATATTTTTTAAACCACACCTTATCCAAATTAATTGGATCTGGTTCAATTCCGGATCGAATCTGGATAATCGGGTAAAAGTAGCACCTCTAGCTCTGTGTGGTATTATTAGCCGAAATTTTTATAAATACCCTAAAAAAACAAAATTACGAAATCTATCAAAAAATTGAATGATATTATAACCGGATTTCAGTTTAATTTCTAAAATTTTGTTAGTTATTATTTTTTTTAAATATCAATTTTTAACTATCTATCTTTTTTCTGAAATTATGTTAATTATTATTTCTTTTAAATATTAATTTTTATAATTAATTATGTAATCTGCTATAAATACGAAGCACACGTTCACACTCAGACGGAGAGAAAGAAAGACACTCAGACAAAGAGAAAGGAAGATAAAAAAGAAAAAAAAAGTAATTTTTTTATAATTAATTTGTAAATTATTTAATTTTTGAAACTATATTACTTATTATTTAATTTGTTATAAATTATAGTTTATTATTGTATATAATTAATTTTATTTAATTCAGAAAAAATATTCAAAACAGAGAAATTTTGTTGTACTTATAGCATTATTATTTCGTAAGCTATTTAAAAAAAATCACCTTTCCGCCAATTGAGTATCCCAACTTTATTTTTGTTTACCCAGTAACTCAACAAATGTCCTCTTTCTGCTTGCTCAGTAACCCAACAATTTGCATGCATTTGATTGTCCAGTTAGTGGAAATTTGTTCTTAATCCAATTACTGAGCAAGTAGATTGGACAATTTCCGAGATATGTTCAAAAAGTGGATAGTTTTTATAATTTTGTTATATTTTTGGATATTTATAAAAATTTCGGAATTTGTTTCGTATACGAACACAGACTTCGGCTGCATTTAATTGGTAACGTTGTGCAATTGAAATAGCAGATTTTTTTTTTTTTTAACTTTTTCTGTAATGTAGATTTTTATGAGTTTGACTATATGTCATCTGACATTTTAATTTAAGTGTCATTGGTCTTCAAAATATATTTGAGAGGCTTTAAATAACAAATTCAAACAGTTCAAAACAAATTTAATGAATGATGTGTTTATATGAAAAATTTATAAAATTTCTATGATAAATAGTATAAAATCAAGTGATTAAAAAAAATGAAAATATACACTAAAATTAAGTTAAAACTATTTTTTTGTTTGACCACTTGATATGATACTTGATGTCATCGAAATTTATAAATTTTGTATGTAAATGCATTACACGTGAAATAGATCAATTTAAACGGTTTGAATTTGTCATTGAAATATATCAAATAGTTTTTGAGACCAGAGACACTTAGACTAAAATGCTACCAATAACATAATAGTCGGATTCTATTTTTATTATAATAATAAGAACTTTCTGTAAAATAACATATACTCAACAAAATATTACGTAAAAAATAAACATTTGAAAAATAATTTAGAAATAAATATGTAAGAACATTTTATTAAAAATTACTCTAATAAACGTGTAATAATAAACCGTAAAATAACTCGAAATATTTTAATCAAGAGAAACTTTTATTTCAATAATTTATTTTACACATAAAAGGATAAACATAACAAGCACAATAAAAAATTAGAATTAATACAAATGCATAAATTAATATCTTTTAAAAATAAAAATAATACGCAAAAAGTTTTAGAGAGGCCAAAAATTTGGAAAATATAAAAAAAATGGAAAATTTATTGCTAAACTATATATTTTTTTAAAGTCAGTTGGCAAAAAGCCTTCTGACAATGTACTAATAAAAAAGGTTATTTACAATCTCCAAAGGGAGCATCACAATAAGCGAACAAACTATTTCATTGATTTAAGAGAAAAAAAAAACACTTAAATAAACAAACTGATATTGGTGAATAATATGCATCGATTTGTAATAAATGGCGGTCTAAATTGCTGTACGGCGGGCCGGCGGCTTAATTTTTTCCTGTTGAATCTAGAATTTTTGTAGACATTGCCACCTGCAGGCAGCATGTTTTTCACATGTAGGTATCAGGTATGGTGATGTGTTGACAGTCTATGCATAACACATATTTGTTCGTGCTACAGATTAATAATTTATTTATAAAATTCAAATAGTGGATTTAAATTGATTAATGTGATTTTTAATAGTGTTTTTGTATCTATTTAAAAAATAATAAAAAGTTTTTCAAAAATTATAAAATTTTATCTTCAAATATATTTTAATACTAAAATTAGAGCAAAGCTAGGGTGTGATGTTGAATCGGTTTCAAATGATGAATTCAAACAATTGAAATTCATGTATTTCATGAGTGATACATGTACATGTAAAATTTTAAAAATTTTAAATTTATTTGCTACAAGATCAAGCAGTTAAAAAAATAATAAGAAAATGAATATATAAAACACACCCTAGCTTTGCTCCCGAAATTATATTGATTGTTTCAGATCAATTATTTAAATTTAGAAAACAAAAATGAAAGATATGAAAATCAAGAATGAAATACACGAGTCATTTTAATTTCCCAGAGTGTATATTATATAATTAAATTTATATAATGAGCCCAAATTTATTATTTTTTGTTAATTACCACCATTAATTTACCTAAATTTTTTGTAGGTTTGCGTATCAGGACTGGGGTAGTTGCAACACCAGTCCCCTGAAAGGTCGCAACATTGAAATACCAGGTGGGTCCTACCTGTCGGTGAGATCTAGTGCGATTTCTTGCTTACCCGGGCCCGGCTAACCTTCTCGCCCGCGCACAGATTTCCCAGTTCTGAGCTCTCCCGTCCGAAGGGGGAGCGAGCGAGCGAGAGATATATAATGGGTAGGAGGAAAAGGAAAGGAGGCGGAGGCAATGGACTCCTCCAGTTCCTTCCAGTACTGGCGGTGGTCGTAGCGATGGGATTCGATTACTACGCGACTGTGTTTGTGTTCCTAGACCACTGGATCGCCGGAGGTGTCCAGTCCGATCAAGGCCTCCTGCATGCCGGCGTATTTACATGGATTACCTTTATGTGCTCTATCTCCTTCTTTGTGGCCGCAGTATCGGATCCGGGTTCTGTGCCCGTCAACTATGGTCCTGATGCAGAGAATCCGCAAAAGGAGGTAGTAAAATTTAGTATCTTAACTTATGCAGATCACCTTTATATAGATTTATACTACTTTTTATGTCTACCATACAGGGCCATGCTTTCAGAGTTTGTCTGGTAGTCCCGTCTATGTTCAAAATTTGGTAAATTTGAAAACTTTCTGCATGGTTACAGAAATCTGAATGTAATAAGAGTTGCATAGGTCACTGTACTGGTATAGCATAGTGGTACCAGTACTGAGTGTTTTAGTTCAAAGAAAGTTGCTTTTATCTAGGTAGTAAAGGAATATAGAAATTAGGCAGCTGTGCTGTTATTCAGGGTTTAAGGTTCAGGTCAAAGCTTGTAATTTAAAATTTTCAGCAATGAAAATGGGCTATCCCAGCCATTCTTTCAAAAAAAAAAAAGATGGTCGAGTTTGAAAGGGCAATTTTACAAGACCTGGCATTTCAACAATAGCTTGTTTATAAATGCATGAATTATTAGTGAAATTTTTAGAACAAGCAATTAAATCTCAGTTTATATGCAAACTTTTCAACAAGTATGTGAATTTCAGGGGGTTGCTACCAGTACAGTCTCATCAGAATGGTAACAATTTTTAAAATTTTGCCTAACTCATCCCAACCAAGCCTCGATTGGACTATTGTGTTCATTGACCCTCTATTCTGTAATTATACATTAATTTATACTCAATTTAACCAAAATTAATCTAGTAATCTTTGCAGTTCAATTGAACATACAAAACAATGAAACAAAAAGATAATTAAAAAATGGTTTCTGTTCCAAATCGTACTTCTCTACCTAAAACTATAGGGGAATCTTTTAGAAAGCTGAAACCGGAAAGTTGTATTTTGAATGTTTTAACCCAAATCATACCAGAGACTTTTGGGGTTTGATTTGCTGAAAAATAATCAATTCCAAATTATATAATTTAAGAGTAGAACTAGGGTGTTCTTAAGCTCAAGCCTCTTGGTTAGCTCAACTCCAAAGTCTATCGGCTTGACTTCAAGCGATGAATCCAAACCATTGAAACTGGGCTACTTGACGACTGATGAGTTTACATGTAAAATCTATAAATTCTCGAGTTAATTTAGTATTAAATCAAGCGGTCAAAGATGATGAAAAATGAATGTATTAAAATTAGCTTAATAAACCCTTTTTTTTACCGCTTGACTTTATACTAAATTATATTCAAAAATTTATAATTTTTACATGTAAATGCTTCATTCGTTACTATGTCGGTTTCAACTGTTTGGATTTGTCGCTTGATATCAATTTGATAGGTTTTTGAATTAAGCTCACTAAGTGCTTGGTGAGCTTAAGAACACCCTAGTTCTACTCCATTTAAGAGTACTGATGTCAAGATCACCCAAGTACCAAATTTACAGTAATATTTGTAGTTATTATGCAAATCAGCCTTTCACCATTAATAGAGTGTACTTGTAAATTAAATTGATCTCACTTATATATAATTGACAGGGTACGAAGTCAAGGTCCTGTGAGAAGTGTGATGCATATAAGCCTCCTCGGTCTCACCATTGCAGGGTTTGTAAGAGATGCGTTTTAAAAATGGTAGGATGATTTGTTAAATAAAATGATAACTGATATCTATTTAAGAAACCAGATCATATGGAACTGGTTTGATAAAGCGGAAATAAGAGATAACTGAGCCCATACAAGCTACCATATTACAACTACCAGTGCACCTAACATAAAGCATACTGGTCACCAATTGTAAAAGGAAAATACATATATACCAAGATTGCAGTATATAGTACCGTGTATCACATCCCTTCTTTCTCTTTATTTTAACGGTTGTGTATGCATAATATTCAGGGCAACTATTGAATTACTCCATCCCCAATTATTGCCTATTGTTATCAAATGTAAGTAAAACATTATACTTTTTTTTCCAGGATCATCACTGTTTGTGGATGAACAACTGTGTTGGATACTCAAATTACAAACCATTTTTAGTCTTCATTTTGCATGCAGCTATTGGATCCTTATACTCAACAGTAAGATTACAAGTTAAATCTTTTTTCTTTTCGCTCACTCATGAATTGTCTATTTTAAAATTTATCCTTCTCTGTGATCAGGTGATATTTTTCTGTGACCTATTTCAGACGAATCATGATTTCAGTGTGCGTTCTACTGCACTCTTCTATGTAAGCATGCTCTTTTTTCTTTTGTCTGTAATTACTGGCTCATATCAAATTATCATGAAGTGGTATGAGGTCGTTATATGGGTTGGTACTTCTAATACTAGATAGTACTTAATTTAATATTCACAAAGCAATGAATTTACTAACATATATACTGGGCAGGTTCTATCAGGTTGCTTCCTTTTTTTCTTGAGCTTGACCATGAGCACTCTATTAGGTTGGCATATCTATCTATTGACTAAGAACATGACTACAATTGAGGTTCATCTCTCTTTCCCTCTCTCTCTCTGCTTTGTTGATTATCTAATGTTTTTTTGGTACTTATATTACTATTTCCTTACCTTTGTCAGTTCCGTGCGTTTTTAAGAGATAAGTGGCTTGCAGAAAAGAGTGGTCAGAAGTATAGGCATCGATTTGATATTGGCGTATGTAATAACATTAGTCAGGTACAAATTCTACCTTAAAATTTTAGTCAATAATTTAAACAGTTTATTGTGGTACCACTTTTCTGTGTGGTATGGTGAATCCCACCCATAGCTTACAAGTGCACTTCAAGATACTATTTTCTGGGGACTAGTATCCTCTCGGGTATTGGACGCTGTGGCCCACAACTTTATGGTCCAGATTAACTCCCAGCCGGGCCTAACTCAATCCGGTGCCTCTTTGCCTGTGGGGGGTCCCCTTTAAGATTCGTGCAAAGTTAAAAGAATGGTCTGGATGTACTAATTCTAAGAGATTCCCTTGTCCAGTACCAGGGAGGATGAATTCATTTTCTGGGCTGCTGTTTTGGTAAAAATGCCTGAAATTTTTACATATGACAACTTATCAAATGTATTCAGAGAACCCTGATAAGATTACTCTCCTTTGATTTATTTAGATCTGTATAACTAACCAATGATTTATTTATGCAAAATTTTGTTTTTTTTTATTATATTGACAAACAGGTCCTTGGCCCAAATATATTAAAATGGTTTTGCCCAACATCTATGAGCCATCTGAGGGACGGAACTCAATTTCCCGTTTCATCCGACTGATACACTTACAAAAGGCCTGGTACTTAATTTTATCGACTCTTAGCTTGTTAAATCTCTGGGTAGGATTGTTTTTTTATCAAAATAGATGAATTGTATAGTCTGCATTATTTCGTTCTTATTCAGATTTTTTTTGGGTGTGCGTGGTTATTTTTGATCGCTTTATTATGTGAAATATATAGTAATATGCTGGAAGCATTGTCCCTGGTATCTTATATTGATGCTTGTTCTTGTAGCTTGATCTGAGGTATTATTCCTTCATTTTACTTGTGTACTGTTGAATAAATCTGACCACCGAAAGAAGACATTAATACAAGGGAAAAATTTCATGTATACCCTGCAAGAACCTTAAATTTATGTATTTCATATTTATCAAGGTTTTAAATAGCGATTATTGCGTTATAGCGGAAAGGGTAAAAAAAAAAAGTTATAGCGAAAACTATCCAACATAGTGTTTTTTATTTAAAAAATTATATTTTATACTTCTACTAATTATCAACATTATGTAAAATCTCATAGAGCAATAAATAACACAAAATTAATTAAGGAATTATAATATTTATATTGAACCATTAAAAAATCTAAATTGCTATTCAAAATATCTCTAATAATATCATAAACTATCTATATTTTTCCATTCAAAATAACCTAAGTATCATAACATAAATTATATTTTTTTTTCTATTAAAAAAACATAAGTATCATAGATTGAAATATCTATCTTTTCTATTTAAAAACAAAATCAATATGGACCTTGAAAAATTAATATTTAAAATTAATTTTTAGTTTGGGTTTTTATATAAAAGCCTATGTAGCATAGTGTGCTTTATAGCGTGTAGCGCAGATCGCTATTACCGCTATAGTGGTCGTAGCTAAAATAATGCATTTTTATTCTATAGCGTAACGTTTAAGATCCGAAAATGGTATAGCGTGCTATTTAGAACACTGGTATTTATCCTTCTAAATTTAAAAAAATTACAAATTTACCCAATATTTTACATTTTCTATTGAAATTCATTTTGCATCGGGGAAGGTCATTTTCAACTTTTATTTCCTCTTTGCATTTTTAATCAGTCAGTTTTAATTTATTCGATTTACTTGCTAAAAATTAATTTTCATCCTAAGTCAATTGTTATTTTCATTTTAAATTAGAAATTACACAAATGATAAACTAATTGTTCAAATTATTCTATATATTCAACTATAATGTAACAAGTTAATTATTTGTAATGATAATTCATGAGAAAATATATTGTGTTTCTTTACATGGCTTTAAATTTTTTTTTTTTTTTACAAATCAATACCGAATAATATAAAAAAAAATACAGGATTATCTACTTTACTGGTTAACTTTATGACCAAGTACAAATTCAAAGGGTAATTATTGAAATTTTATTTGTCTTTATCTTGCAATTTAAATTAAGTAGAGAAAATGACCCCATTTGGATAAGTTAAATCTTCGTTATTAAAATCGGACAAATGCGGTTGGGGTACAAGCAAAGCAAGTAGACATATACTCCAAAATTAGAGCTCCAATTAGAATTTGATCATTAAATATTTTCTATAAGAAACAATATTTATGGTACTTATGTTGATAATTGAACGAAAATTCAAGTGGCATCTAATGAAAGCCAATTTATGATTGAGTGAATGCGACACCCACGTAAGAGAAACTTCATATCCGTTTACCTTAATAATTGAGAGAGAAAATATCAGTATAAGAGCTACGTCTTTGGTGGCAATAATAATGAATAAAATATTATTAGTACATACCCTAATAATTGAGAGATAAAAAAATCAGTATAATAGCCAAGTCTACAATAATAATGAATAAAACATTATCAACACTATTAAAAGAGTTGATTTCTCTCATGCCGAGTTCTTTTTTACCTCTTCAATTTCTTATTTATCCTTTTATTCTATTATTATTATTATTATTATTATTATTATTATTATTATTATTATTATTATTATTATATAGAGGAGGGTTAAAATGCACACTACCTTTTGTGCTCCTAACGTGCACCATCCTTTCATATCTTCATTTTCAAAGTTCAAATAGTCGATTCGAATCTTCCAACGTGTTCTCCATATTAAAATGTGCTTGGAGACCAAATTTTACATTTTTTGAAATTTTTTTACTATTTTTTCAGAATTTTTTATTAAACTAAACAATAATAAAAATATTAAGTGAAGTGATGATTTTCAAAAATTCTGAAAAAATAGTACAAGATTTTCAAAAAATGTAAAATTTGGTCTCCACACATTTTAAGATGAAAAATACGTTGGAATGTTCGAATCTACTATTTGAACTTTAAAAATGAAGATATGAGGAAATGATGCATTTTAATCTTTGGGTAAATTTTGGCCTCTCAACCTTTGGGTAATCAATAGTTCTAGAACTTTTTTTTTCTAGCTAACTGTGCTACCTCTTATTTTCCAACTCATTAAATTTGAATTATTATTTTTGTAGGCAAATAAGAAAGAACATAAATTGTTGAGAGACATACCAGATATAATAATGAGTATATATTACAAAGTACAAACTAACCCTAGTTCTTTCTATAATTTCTCATGTACTAAGCATAAGCATAGTTCTTCTATATTTCTTTTTCAGGACAAGGACAGTATGATGCTTGGTGCTCTATATTCCACATAGCTGTAAAAAAAGTATCTGGTTTTGTGCTTTCTTGGTTCCTAAAAACATAATTCGTATAAATCTCGGATGTTAATTTTTTTTGTTTTTCACGAGCAAAGTTGACCTTTTCTTTTTCTAATTTTTTCGCTGCGATCGAGGGGCATGCCGACCTACATATAAAAATAAGTTCCTGCATTGCAGCATTAACAAATTTAATAACTTAATTTATAATGAATTATTATGATATCTTTATAACTTTCTCTGTTACGATCATATAATTTTGTCTTGCGACTTTCCAGTGTGTCTAGAGACTAGAGACAAGCAAGCAACAAATTTATTATATAGTATTATTGACACTAGTAAATACCTCCTCTAGCACTGCACTGCCGCTGCACACGTACTAGAGACAAGCAAGCAACAAATTTATTATATAGTATTCTTGATCTTATAAGATATGCGGCCATTTTCATTAATATCCCTAAAAAAAATAAAAATTTTACAAATGATCCTGTTCCCAATTTTTTTTTAAATATGTCCTGACCGCTTGGACCTGGGGCGCCCCAAATAACCTGTGAGGCGCCCCACAAGCCAAGTGAGGCGCCACACCTTGGGGCGCCTCATTTTTTTTTTTTTTTTAGAGAAATCTTAGTATTTTGATTTGAATAATTTTGTGAAAAGAAAGTTTTCTTATTTAGAGTGTATGCCAAAAAATAAAATATTTAATATATTTACGAAGTGATGTCGTAAATTTTTATAACTTTAATTTTTTTTATTTTTATTTTTTTGGTGAATTTGGATTTTATTTGTCATTTGGATATCACAAGTCTAAATATAATACTAATTAAGGACTTGAGCTTTATTATGATTTTTATAATATATGCATAATATATACATATATACATATACATACACATACACATACACATATACATATACATATACATACGCATACGCATACACATACACACACACACACACATATACACATATACATATACTAGTATTTTGATTTAAATAATTTTGTGAAGAAAATGTTTTCTTGTTTAGAGTGTATGCCAAAAAATAAAACATTTGGATATATTTATGAAGTGATGTCGTAAATTCATATAATATGTAATAATTTTTTTTTACGAAATTGATTTTCAGTGGTTCGTATAAAAGTTATACAGATTCAATTAATTTTATGTATAAATATTTTCTTATAATTTTGAACGAAAATGATGCACGAACACTCAAGAAATTGGAAAAAGTAATGGAAACACACAGATTCTCAATTCTTTGATAAAACTGATACATAAAAAACTAACTTCCGCCAAAAGACATGACGTCTATTTAAATATAAACCCTAAAAACAGAAAATACATAAACGATATATAAAAGACCCTAAAAACTCTAAAATTCTAAAGAAAGGTCCAAAAGTCCATGAAGGAAGACTCAGGTCGCAAATCTGAGCTCAAAAATGGGTGTCTAATCCAGTTTTGGGCTGTGGAGTTCCTGTCAAAATTTCAGCCCGATCCGACGGACGGTTCAAAAGTTATGCCTCTTTTCGTGAAGCATGCGCAGGACCATATTGCATCAGAAAATTTTAGCTGAGAATTTTTATTTTTTATTATGTATATGTGTATGTGTATATGTGTGTGTGTATGTTTGTGTGTGTGTATGTATATGTGTATATGTGTATATTATACATGAGGAGGGATCGGATTACACCTCATTTTTGGTGACATCAGGTGACAATGTCCATTTTTGAAATTTCAAAATCCAAATAGTCGATCCAAACCGTTCAATATGATGGATATATTAAGAGTAACTTGGAAATCAAATTTTATATTTTTCTGAATTTTTTTACTATTTATTAAGTATTTAACAAAATCGCTATATTCAGACCGTTGAATTTTTGAACCCCTCTGAATAAACCCAAAAAAAATTCAGAAAAATGTAAAATTTGATCTGCAAGCACATTTTAACATATCCATCAAGTTGAACGGTTTGGATCGACTGTTTGGACTTTGAAAATGGACGGTGTCATCCGATGTCACCAAAAAATGGTGTCATTTGATCCCTCCTCATTATACATATATTATAAAAACCATAATAAAGACCAAGTCCTTAATTAATGCTATATTTAGACTTGTGATATCTAACTGATAAATAAAATCAAAGTTCATTGAAAAAATAAAAAATCATAGTTATAAAGAGTTACAACATCACTTCATAAATATATCAAATGTTTTATTTTTTTGGCATACACTCTAAACAAGAAAATTTTTTCTTCACAAAATTTATTTAAATCAAAATACTAGTATATGTATATGTGTATATGTGTATATGTGTATATTATACATATATTATAAAAACCATAATAAATGCCAAGTCCTTAATTAGTGTTATATTTAGACTTGTGATATTCAAATGACAAATAAAATCAAAGTTCACCAAAAAAATAAAAATTTAAAAATTAAAGTTATAAAAATTTACGACATCACTTCGTAAATATATCAAATATTTTAATTTTTGGCATACACTCTAAATAAGAAAACTTTTTTTTTACAAAATTATTCAAATCAAAATACTAAGATTTCTCTAAAAAAAAAAAAAAAAAAACATGAGGCGCCCCAGAGTGTGGCGCCTCACTTGGCTTGTGGGCTGCCCCAGCCTGGGGCACCTCACAGGTTATTTGGGGCGCCCCAGGTCCAGGCGGTCAGGACATATTTAAAAAAAAATTGGAGGCAAGAGCATTTGTAAAATTTTCATTTTTTTTAGAGATATTAATGAAAATGGCCGTAGGATATGAATGTCAGAAATAATTAGTTATATCATTGACAAGTGCAACTGCCAAGTGCGAATTTCGATGCCTCTGCCTCTGGCACCAAATATGTAAACTGTCATAACCAATAATAAAAGGAGATTGGTGATCAGATTTGACCAAAACCTTTTAATACAATTATATAGGGTTAGCTTAGCTTGTTATAAATAACGGTATGCGGTCCTTGGACGGACAGGATATCGTCAAGCGATTAATTGGAAATAATTATCTGTTTAATTGAAAAAATTCATAACAATTTGATCAGCATCAATGACTAATTAGCTGATTAATTGACATAAACGGACGTTTTTTTACAACACCGAGCTAGAGTTCTTCCTCGTTCGTTTGTTCACATTAATTTCTCAGTTATCGTTTAATACAAAAATGTGTTCGGATGATCAAAATCCCGTGGAAATGAATGTCGATTTTGTATAGTATGGGATGCGATGTATTTCTCATTCGTTTTCTTCTTAACCCAACTAATGTAGATTGATGGAAAAAAATATATATATATATCTTATTAGAACTAATTTTTAATCTAGTGATAAAAAAACATGGTTTCTTAATGTGAAAAATTATGAATTCGAAATTTGAAAGAGAAAAATCTATATATTGTTGTAATAACATATATACGAAATTCGAAAACTTAACATCTATCTTTCTTTAATATATATATATATATTACGTTATACTCAAAAAAATTTCCCACAATGGTACACATGTTGTTCTCCCTCCTATATGTGCTTCACTCACTGTATATGTAGAATCACTTGCAAATCAGTATCAATTGTATTTTTGTTCATATTAATTTAATTGTTATTTTTAGCGTTATTTTCTTTTAGTATTAACAAAATATTGCAAATTTTATAGAAGTTGGGTATATCTTTGGTATGGCACCAATCCGCAAATTTAATTAATACATAGTTTTGATACAATAATTGCTGATGTTAGTTAAGATTTACATATTAGATTTTATAACTTTAATCTTTAAAAAACAACTAGACTACTTATAATTAATTTCTATAAAATTGATAGGCATGTAGCAAAAAAAAATTTGAATAAATATACATATTTTAAATGCAAATTGTGATTTATCACAATTATTCTCATGGTACAATTAAATAGTTCTTTCAACATACATTTCCATGATCATTTATGTGTACGTATACCCATAAGTAAAGATTTCCGTAAATTAATTTGTTAGTTTCTGTATCCGTAAAATCTCATGACAACCAAACATGTCTTAAGATTGCACAAAATTTAAAGTGAATTCTCTATATTTCGAACACATCCGAATTTTTTTGTGACTCGCCCTATTAGTATAAGTGATTTTCTTTTTTTGTTTGTTTTTGAAAATAAATAAATAAGAGTCTAGTCCATATTTCATTCCTGATATTGTCAAGTGATTTTCTGTGTTCTAAAAATTCACATGGAATACACAATATAAAATTCTTGAACATACTTTATAAAAGAATATTAAAATTACAGAGATATAGCTGTAATTTCTTGCTCATATAAATATGTTGTGTGTGTGTGTGGGGGGGGAGGGGGGGGGGGGGGGGGGGGGGGGGGGGGGGGGGGGATGGGGGGTGGAAGGGTGATTATTATTGGAATTTGTAAGTAAATGAGAGGTGGGAGCACAAATTGTAGAAATGAGCAGTTATCACAGAAGAATTAAAAGTTTCAAAGTCAATGATAAAATATTGCACATTAAACTAGATTGTGATTGGAGGAATCATTCAGGAATAAATTACTTATTCCCTACTCTTTCACCTGTAGTTATCGAACCTTAAATCCCAAACATGATTATAATATTATCTTCTTAGTAGTTGGTGACATGATGATGAGAGAGAGTTAATTTAAAGCATGTATAGCCTATAGGTGAAAGCTCAAGGACATATTTAGCACCAAAAAAAAAAAAAATTGTATAGGTGTTTGGTTGAGTCTAGATTTTCTGTGGTATTGGCGTATATATAAATCGTTTTGCCTGTAGTAATGTACTATATATGCTATTTTGGTCGGACTTCTAGAGTTCGTTTAATTGGCACTTGAAGATCATTTTTTATGTATATTTTCTATAAATCCTCCTCTCCCTTCCGTGTTTACTTGAGTCCGCCCCTTTGAGTAACAATTTCATTCTAACAACTCATTCTAAGGTGGTAACGTGCCATCTTACGAATTTTCATTGATGAAAGAGTATTTGTATGAGATAATTTTCATTCGAATGACTTACTGGTTAGTTTGTCAACTTAATTCCTAATCAAATGAAAGATCAAACAATACATTTTTGTGACTTTCCATTTGCATATTTTACAATTGATAATACTTGGACTTTATATGGTAATTAATTATCAGTTTCAAACAAAATTTTGTTCGCGAAAAGTTTATATACGAATATGAGTTTAAACAAATAAATTAAAAAAAAATAACAAGAAGAGAATACGAACAAGTTTTTCATCTATACTTTGCTTGAGTTATTAATTTAATATGAGTGAGTCTATGGTACTATGCATATTACGATTTGGCACTGTGCTACAACTCTATATTTGTGTTTTTAAATCTTAATGGTCGATCCGAACCATTCATCTTGTTCTCTATATTAATATGTGTTTGGAGACCAAATTTTACATTTTTTGAAATTTTTTTACTATTTTTTAGATTTATTGAAAATCACTGTTTTTGGATGATCCAGAATTTTTATATCAAGTTATTTTCTAAATATCTAAAAAAATAGTAAAAAAATTTCAAAAAATGTAAAATTTGGTCTCCAAACACATATTAATATAGAGAACAAGATGAATGGTTCAGATCGACCGTTAAGATTTAAAAACACAAATATAGAGCTGTAGCACAGTGCCAAATTGTAATATGCATAGTACCGTAGACTCACTCATTTAATATTGTCTTATTAGAGAACAAACAACAAGTTGTTAAAGAAAATTGTACAATATTTTTTTTTCAGAGATAAAATATGTGATCTAGCCTCCAATTTTCATTAAAAGATGACATCAGAGATGTCAGTAATTACAAGGTTTAAAAAAATATGAAGAAAAAAAAGTAAAATAAAAAAAAATATTTACATGAAAATTGTGCAATATAGGATTGAAGCACAAAAAATCTGGACACATTTTGGTCCCTCCTAAAAGGATTCGTATCCTCTGAGATATCTCAAACTTTGCGTGACTTTATGGAAAATCCTAACCGTTTAAATACGTTCTGTGCGAATCTCAAAGCAGACATAATACGGTCCTCTACATCAACCCCCGAATAGGCACTGGACACGTCGGTCGCGCAAAAGTTGAGATATATACTCCCTAAAAGGTCTCTTGGATCGAATCTTAGGAAGGTGAAGCAAAAAAAAAAAATCTTAGGAAGGTGACTTAATTTGATACCGTCTTGTTCAGATCTGTGGCAAGGTAATTTGTTTCAGATGGCGCCATTTCCGGCCTTAAAATTTTGGTTTACAACCTACATAGCCAGCTAGGCAATGCATTAATTATTTAATTGTATAGAAATGCACCAAAGAGTATCTAGCAGAGTAGCATAGGATCTGCACTTGGTCTAACATTATTTATTATTACAGTAAAAACTATTGTTAGGTCCTTTTAGCATATATAACATTAACTTCAAAATCTATCGAATTAACTTCAAACGGTGAATCTAAATTATTCAAACCGATATACTTCACTAATTGTGTGTTTACATACAAAAATTATAATTTTTCAAATTTATTTTGTATCAAGTCAAGTGATTAAATGTGAGGGTTTTAAAGTTAATTTCAATGCTTCCATTTTTCAACAATTTTTACTGCTTGATTGATACTAAAATAACTAAAAAAAAAATAACTCTTTTGCATGTAAACACATCACTCATAAAGTAAATAAATTTGAACGGTTTAGATTAGTCTTTTGAAGTATATCCAATAAATTTTGAAATTAGTATCATATAATACCGATGTCACACTGGCCGAACTCACTATTGTTTTTTATATATCCAAGGGCTACAATAAAAAAATTCAAATATTTGAAGCTAATTCTAAACATGTTCTGATTTGGGGTGCAGCTAGGCAATGCATTCAAATATGCCCTACATGTTCCTTAACTATACAGAATCTTATATTTTAAATATGTGCTTCTTTCTATTACATATAATATATATTGTTTATAAATAATGTGCTTCTTTCTATAAATCTACAAATATTTTTATTTAAATTAGCATCCAGCGAATGGTTGCGTAACCTGCCAATATAGCAACTACTTTTTAAAAAAGTAATGTGGACCATCTGATCAAAATCAGAAGGCTATTAAGAAACTTCCCAGCCGAAAAAGAGAGTTACCTCCCGTCGTTGTTACTTGTTAGTTGTCACCCACAGCCAGGCCACAGCCGACCATACAAATGCAGTACAGATCTTCTGAGACGTACTCCATATTCTTCATACATGTAGTGAGTCAGTTTTTGGGCTTTACATGAAAGAAGAACAGAAGACAGGAAAGAGTCATCCTGGGACCTGGGCCCTGTGGTGACGTGGATGCACTACGTGAGCATACGCTATGCCTCGAGGGTTGAATTAGCAGCAAATAAATCTGCTATGATTCTAAGGAATTGTAGGAACCTGCTTTTTTAAATTCAACCACTCACTTATTTAAAGATTCGTGCATGAAAATCAACTGTTTTTGAGATTCATGCATTCTAAAATATTGATGGTTAGATTTGAAAAAGGAGGGTCCTACAAATCTTGTTGGAATTGTAGCAGATTTATTTCCTGAATTAGCATCCTGTGAGATATCTCAAATTTTAAGTGTTTTTATGGAAAAATATCAAACGTTAAAATACGTTCTGCGCGAATGTCAAAGCAAAATAATACTGGTACCCTGAGGTACCCCGAATATGCACAGTACACGTCGGTCACGTAAAAGTTGAGATATCTCAGAGGATAAGTATTTATACATTTACAACAGCTGAAATAAAAGCTCCATTATTGTTCACTTTTATGGAACATGCTAGCGTGCTATGCATAGCATAGAACCTCTCTATGCAACGGTTTGGATTTTGAGTTTTTAAAATCCTAATGGTCGATTCAAACCGTTCATCTTGTTCTCCATATTAATATGTGTTTGGAGACCAAATTTTACATTTTTTTGAATTTTTTTACTATTTCTTTAGATTTATTGAAAATCACTGTTTTTTTATGGTACAGATTTGCTGAATTTTTTTATGGATGAATTCTAACTTTTTTATATGTGTAATGTATAATTTAAGCAACTTTGATAAAAATATATTTTGTACTTTATTATAATTTTAGAATATACATGCAAATAGTTATCCAATTTTCATGTTTTCGAAAAAGATATTTCCCTTGTAATGTTTTCTTATTAAAATATTTTCAAGGTTATACATGAAAATTGCCACAATAAACAAAGATGGAGAGAAAGAGGTGCATGCCATGGTCCCACTACTTGCAAGATGTATCAAGATTCAAAATATGCTCTTATTAATTGTGGGAAGAAATTGAGAGGAGCGGGAAACTAGAAATGGAGATTTGAAAAATAGAAACAAGAAACAATAAAATAATAAACTCAAAAAATGGATATCCGAAAAGACTAAATATCCGAATTCGGATAATTATCCGTATTCGTATCCGTATTCAATTCTGAAAGTGATACCAAATTCGTATTCGTATCCGAATAATAATATCCGTATTTGTATCCGTATCCGCAAACTATCAGTATTCGAATATCTGAATCCGCAAAAATTCGAATACAGATCCGAATACGGACGGATAATATCCGATCCGTTTTCACCCCTATACTTAGGCCCGGCTGCCAAAATTTTACTGGGAATCAAGGGGTTTTGATCAAATAGGTTTGTATTCCCTTTAAAGCGTTCGGCAGTCCAAAATTTTCCTCAAAATTTCCCGTAGGTGTACCCGATGTGTTCCCATTTCAGTACAATTTTTGATGTTCAAAAACCCGGTCTCAGACCTCATTTTTCTTTTCCCACTCTCTCATTTTTGTTTTTTCTTACTTTTTGTTTGAAGACGTGGCAAAGCTGCCAACTTTTATTATTCATCTCCACTATGCACTCTCCCCAATAAGATACTAGTTTCTAATGAGTTATATGTAAAGTGATCAATTTTTATTCATTTTAAATAGTGGGACTAAGCAAACCAATGATCCGGACTGAGTTCCTTTTTTTTTTTTTCAATATTAAAGTGATTCAAGTGAATAAAAAAGGTGACATGTTGTAATACTAGATTTTATACACAAATTATTCTTGAAAATTGTTTGTTTATAATGTTTATTTTTTTTTTGTAAATGTTTATAAATGTTTATTTTTTGATAAATGTTTTTTAATTATTGTTTACTTATTTTTTATTTATAAATATTTATATTTTATTTTTACCCATTTTAGTAGTAATTATTATTAAAAATGTTTCATTTATTTAATATTATTATTTAAAAACAATAATTATATAAAAAAATCATTTATAACTAAACTAAAATAAAACAATTATATAAATATACATATTTTACAATTAGGGCTGTAAATGAGCCGAGTTTGAGCTAGTTACCTCCAACTCAAACTCGGCTCGTTTAATAAACGAGCGAACCAACTCGAGTTGAGATGATAATAACGAGTTGTAGAGCCAACTGTTAGTTTGTAATAATCTAGAAGTCAATAATACGATAATTTATCATAAAACTTTGTTCATGAATTGGATGATTAATATCATTTTGTTGCCTTGAGTATTATTGCATTTATGGATCATTTCGAGTTCATGACTGAAATTGTGAAACTTCATAATATAGATGATATATACTCTTAATCTTAAAAGGTCACTGACCAAGGTAATTAGCAGGAACACTAATTACCGTTATAAGGTTAGTATGTGGATTAAAAGATGGTTAAGTTTTACAAACCACTTGACACGAGATGTCATTTTAATCACATAGATACATGTTCTAGGAACATGGTATTTGACAGACCTCGAATGAAACATTAAATAGAATTGTGTTCGTGTCATTTATGTTTTCATTCAGTGTCACGTTCTACAGTATGATGTATTTATCGTTCCCACTGAGAAATATGTATGTGTGATTGCTATCCACTGCTGTCCGTAAAAAGCAGTCATAACGGTAGCTTTTCCATATGTATAGTTTAGCTGAGGAAGTGATAGTTTACCAAGAATACTATTTATCCCTCGTATTTTATACGAGCTATAGCATCACCGGGCCCCTTAGTAGAGTAAGATTATCAGCGCGCGGTATAATTACAAGAGTAATCATATTTGATAATCTGCTCAAGATCAAGAAAAGATTAAGTTTACAAGGATAACACACATCTACCTTGAAACTAATCTGATAGCTATGAGACAGAAGAACAGACACAAGTAAATAGTTTACTGGATCGTGATATTATACAGTACAGCATCATCTGTGTAATTGGATGGTCATGATGTATTCTGTTAGATGTCTCTCATGATTATAGAAGTTAAAACAGTTTTAACTCTATTTACCAACATAACACAGATCTTATTGGGTCACACCATATAGGAGTTAATCGGAGAATCTTATTGTGATTGATTATAAATTGGTTATGATCAATAGTAAGATGGTCATAATTAATTATACATGTTATAATTAAATTATAAATGTTATGTAAAAATAACAAGCAAAAACATTGGTTAATTTATAAACGTGTGTGACACGTTGTATAAAAGTTAACTGGTTAATTTATAAATGTGCAGGACACGTTGTATAAATTACCGAAATAACAAATTGCAAGAAATATATATATATAATTGTTCAGAATAATTATACGAATATTATTTGTGTTCAGGCCGAGGGCATTCGGGTCTTTTCAGATTCGTCCTTATCCGCTGACATGTCATCGATCCTATCCAGATGGTATGTCATCAATCCTATCCACAAGGGCAAAATGGTCATTTCACACCTATGCCACCTTGCATGATGTAGAAGCATGGAGAAGAATGTGGAAGGGTGTGGAAGGGGTATTTTGGTCATTTCACAAATAAAAGGATGAGGTGTCAATGGCATACCTTATAAATAGGCCGAACTTGGATGGCATTTCAGTCTTTTGCAAACCTCCTCAAAAGCCTATAAATAGAGGGGTGCATGTAGAGAGAAAAACCACTAATTCACACATATCGTTTCGTGCAAAATCGAATCGGTATTTTCTCTCTTTCTCAGTTTCTCTCCCAAATAGTGTTTCGGTTGAGAAAATAAAGTTATACGTAGTTGACGTATAATCTTGCGGGTTGTTGTGGAGTATATTTACGGGATTGATGAATAGTGTTTTACCGAATTTCGCGGTATGTCAGTTTTGCATATTGATGAAACTGAGCAACCGAAAATTCGTGTTTACGGGATTTTCGTCTTTTCCCCGTGAATAGTGTTTTTGCAGAATTCCGCGGTTTACGGTATTTCTGGCAGAAGAAATAAACCGCTCTCTGGTTAGTCCTGGTGAATAACCGATAGAGGCATCAGACGTCTGATGCTCCTTGACGAGTCGATTCCTTCCGTGATGTAGCTCTACACGCTCGGTTTACATTCCAACTGTGATTTGGAAACAAGGTATAAATATGTTATATTAATCTATTTAATTGGTAAGTAGATTAAAGTTTTAGAAATCAATCATGGAGTAGATCTGTAAAATGATTAAATTGGGTTTTGATGCCAAAGGAATACTGAAGGTGGACCGCCTTGGAAAGTTTCCTGACATACCCCGTTTAATCCTGAGCTTAAGTTGGCCGTAGAAATTTTTGTTCTACGGTCATTCCGCACCTTAAGCCTAAACGAGTTTTGGTTACCGCAAAACCCCAAAAGTGGTATCCGAAACCCAACACCAACTCGAACTCAGCTCGTTATCAACTCGAGTTGGCTTACAACTCGTTTAACCAATGATAGTATTACAACACAAGTTCAAACATATTTTACACGAATCTCAAAGCACAAATAACAGTTTAGAGATTCGGGTTTGATTATTTTGGGATCTATTATGACTAATATTATGTAACTTTATGTAACTCGAGTTATAAATGAGTGAGTTGGGGCCAACTCGAACTCAGCTCATTATTAAACAAGTTGGCCAACTCGAGTTGTAAATGAGCTGAGCTGTAAATGAGCCGAGTTAAACGAGCTGTAAATGAGCGAGTTATGAGTTTGAGCTTTTTTGCCCAGTCCTATTTAAAATAAATAAATATTTTCCACAATTAATCCCATGAAATAAACGAACACTCATTTTCTCATATTTTCATAATTAATCCTGTACATTCCATACCGGTTCCCACTTTTTCAAAAGTGAATTCCCATTTTTATTTCTATTCTTATTCTATAATCCCGTGACATCTGAATATGTCCTTATTTCAAAAGTATATACAAGGACTATTTGGTATTTTTTGAAATAAGTATTTATATTATTACATGCATCAATATTTATACTATTATAATGAGATGGGCTATGGTGTATTGCAATGCATAGGTCATGGTGTGCATTGGACCATAAATCACCGATTCAAAGTCCAAATGACCGATCCAAACCGTTCATATTGTTCTCCATATTAATATGTGCTTGGAGACCAAATTTTACATTTTTTGGAATTGTTTTACTATTTATTAATCCACTTTGAAAATCGCTGATCCAACGGTGGCTTCTGATTTTACTGTTCCAAACAGTCACTGTTGGATCAGCGATTTTCAAAGTGGCTTAATAAATAGTAAAAAAATTCCAAAAAACGTAAAATTTGGTCTCCAAGCACATATTAATATGGAGAACAAGATGAACGGTTTGGATCGGTTATTTGGACTTTGAATCGGCAATTTATGATCTAATGCACACCGTGACCTATGCATTGCAATGCACCATAGCCCATCTCCTATTATAATATGTTTTTATACCGTTACAAAAAATGTAAATGATAATAAAAGTGGACAATATTGGAGCTTTTATTTCAGCTGGTGTTTATGCTTTTAATCCATGTGTTTAAATTACTATTAAGGCAATATTTATATATACTATTGTAATAACTGTTTATATTATTATAATATGTGTTTATATTATTATTACAGAAGATAAATTAATTAACTCGTTCGAATTCATATTGAATTGGATATATATTTCATTGTTCAGAATATATAATTTGATATTTTAAAAAAATCGAATTAGATTAGACTCGACTCCAAGATAAATGGAATGAGATTTTCGCCATCTTTACATAAATCCTTGTCAACCAAATATCAACGTAAATTAAAACAGCAAGAAGAGTCTTTAACATGTTGAATTAATTTAAATCAACGTCAAATATCTCCATCCCCCAACAAATTAATGATACATTCTTCAATGAGCTGTCAACATAATTATATTCTGGCTTGATATTTAGCAATGTCGAGAAAGGAGAGGTAGCAGAATTAACTAGGAAAAAGTCATATAATTGTTGTACCCAAAGGTTAAGAGTTCGATTGTCCCTCACGATTTCGCAGCTTCTGCGAAGGTTTAAAAAAAAAAAGATATTTAGCAATGTCACCTACTTAATTAATTTGCTAATACAATCATTGTTGTGTTGATAATTTAATTTCATCTCCATAAAATTAGGAATATATTGACAGAGCTATTTTGACTACATCCAGCTCATTAATTGTATATATTTTTTATTATCTCTATTAATCGGATGCTGCGTCAAGACACAAATGCTCTGTTAGGTTCGTTACCTAAAATTGGTTGATGTGGCTATTGGTAAATATGATTAACATTATTTGGATGACTAATTGTCGGATCGATCCGGAAGAGTTAATTAGATTCTTGACCAATTAAATTAAGAGTTGCGATTCTCATTCAATGAACTTAATTTGACGTACATTTTTAATATTCATCATATATGGATGAATTGTAATTTTTATATTCAACAGTTTCAATATATATATAGGACCTGAAATTTGGATGTAAGTTTTACAATTCATTAATTAAATTAATACTTATAACAATGCATATTTATATAATGGTACTTGATTGAATATTAGCTGATATACTTAAATTGAATAAATTTAATATATATCAATTTATAAGGTTGATAACATGATTATAAGTTTTCTTTTTCATTTTTTACTTATTTTGGAAAATGTTATTAAGCGGCTCTATATTATGTTTCTCGCCTTACATGCTTACAATTGTTTTTTTAAGACACATACAATTTTTTTTCCTAGACCGGGTTTTGTGTAAACCAAAAAAGAAAAAAATTAAACTAAAACTTCGTTGCTGAAGAATATTGAAAATCGTTTATACGTGAGTAAACGGTAATCATATATATAATTTATTGACAATGTTGTTTTGTTGTCATACAACATACGCACAAACAGTAATAAAGCCAACATAATATATATATATATATATATATATATATATATATATATAGAGAGAGAGATGAACTTGGGTGAGACGCGGAGTATACGCGTTTGGTGCTTCACGGTACGGTTTAGTCATTTTGAAAATTCAAACAACCGATCCGAACCGTTCATCTTGTTCTCCATATTGAAATGTGCTTGGAGACCAAATTTTACATTTTTTGGAATTTTTTTACTATTTATTAAGCAATTTTGAATGCCGCTGATCTGATGGTTCAGAAAATTTTACTGTTTTTTACTGTTCACAGCAAAACAGCAACTTTCAAAAATGCTTAATAAATAGTAAAAAAATTTCAAAAAATGTAAAAATTAGTCTCCAAGCACATTTCATTATGGATTAAATATCTAACGGTTCGGATCGGTCGTTTGGACTTTCAAAATGAAAATACGGCGTGAAGTACAAACGGCGTATACACCGCGTCTCACCCAAGTCCATCTCTCTCTATATATATATATATATAATTTATGTGCTGAAGTCAAAACATTGCCACTAATATTTTATCCGTGGTGAACTGTGAATAGATAAAAAAAGCCAGAGAGATAAATATCACCTAAAAAGTAAAAAAAAAAAAAAAACAAACTTGACAGTGTTATATATATATATCCCATTATTTCAGATCTAAAAACCTTATCATTATTTATTCCCATCTTTGCCTTTCTCCTTTTACCGACGGTGCAACTAATTCTCTCTCTCTCTTCCCCCCTCCCCCTCTTAATTTCTTTTTCTTTGCTCTTGTTGCTCGATTCTCCACTCTCCTTCTTCTACCTATGAGGCTATGACCCCCCCACCTCCATCCCAAAATCTTTTTCTTTGCTTTTGCTCGGTACGGTATTGTTTTTCTAAGCATGAATCATAAAGGATCCGACCTTGTTTCTATATACTTTTTAGTTTTTACTTTCTTCTTCATGAATCTTAAATTTTTCTCCTTTTGCTTATCTGCCTCGTTTTCCTCTCTCTTATAACTAGAGAGTCCTAGAGGAACCAGACCTATCTCTCTCTGATCTATTCTCACCTTGCTCGGTGGCTTGGTTGGTCGCCGGTCGGTATCAGTCAGAGTTTGCGGGTGCAGCACCTTCAAGATTCACATAAATCTAATTTCATATTTTCTTACCAGTTATATGATTTATATTGGGTTATGGTATGAGAATCTTGATGATGCTGCATCGGCAAATGTTCTGACTATTTATTATTTTCAGAGAGATTTCAGAAATTACAAGCAGGCCAGTGCTATTTATGTCTTCAGATGTCAACTAGTTATCAGGTAATTAATAATTCCTATCTTATTCTTCTCCATCTTTCCATTGTTCTACATTAACTTAAATTCTCCAGTTATATATATATGGGTCAAATGAAGTCATATTTTTCCCCTTTTTAATTCGGAGGAAGAAGAAATTCCTATATTCCCCATTTATTATGTTAATTTTTTTTTCTTGTGAAGGAAAGGAACGAATTTGAAATTGGATATTTCACTATATATGTAAAGGATATGATTTTTTTTTTATTATTATCATTATTACTGTTGTTATTTTTTTTTTATATATTGCTGTTTCCATTTTATATTTCTCACGATTCCTATTCCGCTGCTACACATGCATCCTAATATATTTGAGAGAGCTAGCTTATTGTTTTTTTTTGCTAAAAAAATTAAGAAACTAAATCCACTCATTTACCCTTTTTAGTTTCCACTGAGGTATATATATATATATATGCCTTGACTTTGAATCTCCTTAACAGTTCCCATTTTTCAATTACTTATTTTGATTTGATGTATTATACTATTATTAATTTATTTATTTATTTCTCGCTATTTATTTTTCTTTGAAATTTATGCGTCATGGTTATCCATATATATATATATATTACATTTGTTTAGACATTTGTGAAGCCTCCTATATATTTTGTTTCACGTATCCCGTGAAATTAAATAATATTTCTTATAATCAGTTATCTGGAAAATACCAATGTATAGTAGTATATATTGTACCTAGCTAGAATACATGATAATATTTGGAATAATATAATAGCTATATTCCAGCATTATACAGCTGCTAGTATATACCTTTTTTTGACAGCTAGCTTGGTTTATCTTTTATGATGTAAGTAATTAATATTTATTGTTCATAGCTTCTGTAATCTCACATATATAATTATAATTTTGCAAGAATCGAAGAGCCTTTTTTACTTCTATAAATTTTGGCAATTAATGTTCTCCAACTTTTTAGTGTGATCATTAATTAAGAGCCGTCAATGCACTACTGTTTTTGATCCTCCGAATTTTTTTTATCGTTCATTTAATAAATTTGATATTACTGGATTATTTTGTATTATTTCTTTATAATTTGGATTTTATTATTTAATTCAAATTCTTGCATGCTTTTAGTACTTCCTAGTTTTTTGATAAATGGAATATGAACAAGAATATTATTCTACATAAGGAAAGCTAACAATAAAACAACAAAAGTAAATGCGCAAGGAAACAAAACAGTGATTTTTTTTTTCTGTGTTGGCTTCTTTGGGAAAAAGATAACTAATTGTTTGGTAGTGGAATTTGAATGGAATTTAAGCTAAAAAAATAAATAAATCATATATAGTTAGTTGTATCAAAATTTGCTATTTTTCTAGTTTTTATTATATTAATTAAATTGTGCGAGAATAACTGAAATAATGGTGGTAAAATAGGCTGATGACAATTTATTAATGAACAAATTCTTGTATTTTATGGCTACTGAAAGCAATCACATATTAAAACCATTCAAACATTACAAAATGCACACCAATTTTCTTATTCCAATTTCATGAGAGAAACTTTTAATTTCTTGACAGAATGTTACCAAACCTAAAATTAGTTTCTTGTATTTTTAATTCCATGCAGAAAGTTAGATAAGTCTTCTATCATATGTACAAATTCTTATTGCACATTTATCTTGTTTGTTAGGAGAAAAATATGAGTAAAGATTTTAACAGAGTAGTTTTGGCTTCATGCAACGTAGGAACGATCATATGCAGGACTGTTTTATGTGTGCTGCATGAAACAAAAAGTGCTCTGTTAAAAATCTTTACCGAAAAAGAATACGTAGCTCCAGTCTAGTACCCTCATATATGCAGTACATTTTCATTTGTGTTCAATTTTTTCTGTTTATTTACTAGATAGAATCGGAGAAGATGGAATATGAGTATCTGATGGAGGCACATTGGGACCCAGGAGTACTCCATATACTAATTAGGCCTAAGTATGAATTTATTAGAATGTTGAGAACAAAGTATCTTTCCGGATTTTTAAGTCCTAGATTCTTCAAAAAGTATGTCTTTTAATTTCATTGATAATAGGAGGCACTTCTGGAGAGAGAAAATTGGTGCAGGGTTTCATAGCCGAGGCGACACTGGAGATGACTGAGTGGCTGAGACATGTATAGGGAGGAGTTCAATTTTGAATTTGAAAGCTTTTGAATTTACTATATTTCTAGGTCGTAATTTTGTGTGTATATGGCGTTGTCACAGTAACTAGAAACTTTGTAATTTACTTTTTTTTAATGCAAATTATATATAGTTCACGGTTTTATACCGTGAACATCAAAAAAAAAAAAAAAATTTCATTGATAACAAGTATCTTAGTCCTATAAAAATCCATAGATCAGATTAATTTGATTGGAGCATAAGCATGAATCAGGATTCTTAATTTCTCACTTATATATTTCAAATATTAATAACTTAATCATAGATAAGCGAGGATAAAAGAATCTAATTTATGGGGCATAATGTCACCCCAACATATATGATATTTATTGTTCATATATGCTCTAGAGCTGAACCATATCAATCCAAAATCATCATCACCACCATGGTCTCCAAACACATATTAATATGGAGAACAAGATGAACGGTTCGGATCGACCGTTAGAATTTTGAAAACTCGAATGTTGAGCCGTAGTACCGTAACCCTCTATGCCATCCATAGCACCCAAGCCTTACTCATATATATATGAAGAGAGTTAAAATACACCCTCTTTTTGTGCTCCTAACGTGCACCATCCCCTCATATCTCCATTTTCAAAGTAAAAATAGTCGATTCGAACCTTCCAACGTATTATTCATATTAAAATGTGCTTGAAGATCAAATTTTACATTTTTTAGAAATTTTTTACTATTTTTTTTTTCAGAATTTTTGATTAAACTAAAAAATAATAAATTTTTTTAACAAAGTGATGATTTTAAATAATTATGAAAAAATAGTAAAAAATTTCCAAAAAATATAAAATTTGGTATCCAAGCACATTTTAATATGAAGAACATGTTGGAAGATTCAAATCAACTATTTGAACTTTGAAAATAAAAATTGAGAGGAGGATGCATGTTAGGAGCATGGAGGGTTGCATTTTTTTTTAGAAACAAAAAAATGCAATCCCCCGTGCTCCTAACATGCACCCTTCTCTCAATCTTCATTTTCAATTATTGTTATTGTAATTTCCATCATCATCATAATCATCATCGTCATCGTCATCATTGCCATCATTGTCATCACCATCTCTATTATCATTGTTGTCATTATCATTATTGTTATATATATTTTTGGACATAATTATATTGGGAGTGTAAATTCCTACCCGATCCATCCCGATTCGTATGATCCGATACCCATTGGTAGTATGGATCTAAATTTTCAGAGCCATCTTAGGAAGGTATACAAGTTGACTTGTCCCAATCTTATAACTTATGTTATGTGTACAAGTAACAATAGGTTCTATGTGTGAAGGAGTGAAAAATTTCAATTTATGGGTATAAATAAAAATATCTGGTGTGGTGAGGTTTGAATTTAGATTCCAACCTGAAAGAATTGGACACTCTACTATAGCTAGCACAACTACATTTTCTCAAGTTTGATGAAATAATAAGAAAATAATACCTACATGATTGTAGCATTGACAACCCTAAATACTATAAATTCTATTATTTTATTGTTCTCTCACTTGCACAATCAAATAAGAATAAGATATAAGATATAATATAGATCACTAAGAGTCTAAGACTATATACTAACCAAACATGATCATAACTTGTAACATGTAGAATAAGTTAATTACCATAAAAAATATAGCTTAATCAGAGAGGTTTCTTTGATTATATTCCATTTCAAAACAAAATCAAGTCCTCGGTAATTTCTAAAATGTTGGCCTTTCAACAAGCGGCATCATAATCTACAAACCAATTCATCTTCTAGGGATACATTCATCTGAATAGATATTGCTTTTACTAGTACATCTAATATATGCATTCTGATATAATTAATCAGTTGCTCGCGTGCTCATTTGATCAATCCACACTAATTGTTTGGTTTTGATTGGATGTCCTTTAATTAGGAAATCTAGTAAGTATATATAGTGATTATGTGCAATTCCATAAAAATGTAATTCTTTAACTCATTGATCTTTTCTCAGTTAGCTGATAATACATCAACAGTTAGGGCACTGTTTTAAAATGTAAGAAGGTTTGAAAAAGAAAAATTGGAAAACTAATTTAAAATGACTTTTGAGGAGGAAATAAATTAATATCTTACTTCAAAAGTTGATATGGATAATGGACGAGTACCAAGCAGATGGAAATCCTTCCACCGTCTCTTATTCTCTTGTTAAATATAGTACATCTGACAAAAGCATCATAGTCAATTTACAGAGGAAAATTTGCTCCGTTTTCATTTATTATAATATGTTATTATGCTAATTATCCTCCTGTGAAACTCAAAATTTTACTGAGCTACAGAAAGAGCCTAGTTACAGGAGTTGATGAGATGTGGATGGAGTAAATAAAGCAATAAATAAGAGACCTGTGAATGCCAAATGGGGGTTTAATTGGGGATTACTGTTTCGACAGAGTTCTAGTTCAGCTGTCTTGTAAATCGCATTTTGCTTTAATTATGAACTGATCAGTTAAGTTAAAGTAAACATTTATGATATGCCATAGCAGGCGCATTCAACACAAAGGGACCACCTAAACACTACCTACTAGATCTTCTCACCAAACCCTTAATTCTTTTGAATTTTGAATTAGCTAGCCTGATTCAAGTAGGGTTTGGTTGTCATACTAGAATTAATGAAAGATATGTTTGACACCATAAACATTAATTCCAACAATATATATATATATATATTTTTTTTTCTATTTGGTAATAGACCAATAGCTAGCACTTTTGTGATCTCGCTTTATATATGCACCTGAATGCATTTTCTTTTGTTAGCTTGAATTTTTGTAAAAGTACCCTTGAGAATCATGTGTATTAGTTTGTGACAGTCAGCTTGATGAGCAACTAAAGGAATACAAGAGTTATTAAATTATTGGCATTTCTTACTAACATGCTGGACCTTACTAATAAGTAATAAGTAATAACTTTTTTTTAGTTATTTAGGATTTTAGCTACAACTAATAGAAGACAATTTATATATATTTTTCTCACTTTTGAGTGAAAAAAACATGCAATCTTTTTTTGGTGAAATATGACGCAGTGGAGCAGCAGGGAGGCCTTGTCACCCTGTCCTGGCCACTAGTAGTTGCAAGTGGACCTAAGTTAACAGGAGGTACAAATTGCAGTTATTATTGCAAAGGGGACCAACTCTTTTCACAGTACATATTTTTTGCTCTTTCTGTGACATATCAGTGCCACCATACAATAATCTCTGTGAAAGATATTCATATATATATATATATATATATATATATATATAGAGAGAGAGAGAGAGAGAGAGAGAGAGAGAGGCTAATATGCTCTCGGCAGCACTTCGGCCGAAGTGCTGCCACCCCATTTTCGATTTTTCAAAATCCAAATGGTCGATCCGAACCGTTCATCTTGTTCTCCATATTAATATCTGCTTGGAGACAAAATTTTATATTTTTTGGAATTTTTTTGCTATTTATTAAGCCACTTTGAAAATCGCTGATCCAATAGTGAACTGCCAAATAGTAAAATCAGGGATTCGCCGTTGGATCAGCGATTTTCAAAGTGGCTTAATAAATAGCAAAAAAATTTCAAAAATGTAAAATTTGGTCTCCAAGCAGATATTAGTATGGAGAACAAGATGAACGGTTCGGATCGACCATTTGGATTTTGAAAAATTGAAAATGGGGTGATAGCACTTCGGCCGAAGTGCTGCCGAAAGCATATTAGCCTGTCTCTCTCTCTCTCTCTATATATATATATATATATTTACCTACTCATGAATGATCATATGTCAAACAGTAGCTCTATTTGTGTGCATCTCCTAGGAAGGTTGTATATTATACATTCTTACCATCAACTCATCAACCCATATCTAGCTCTAGGCACATTTATTTGTATGTGAAGAACATTATATGATATTCTACTTCATGTGTATATATGAATTCTACCATGATGCTTTTCTTTTAAATTTTCTTATAATATTCAATTTATTCTCGAACATCGTAGCCGTTGATTTTTCATATACAGAAATCCAAAACATTGATTTAATGAAGGGCAAATATATCCACAATAGTTAATATTGTATTAATTTAGTCCTTAGCTTCTATATTAAAAAAAACACTATAATAAAACTCAACTTTCAAATTAATTAAGATTCTTTTCTGACATGAAAAGTGTCAATCATGCATGATCTAAGGAAGTGTCAAGCTAATATAATTAAGTACCAATTTATTTGTAAATTATGCAACTCTATTTGAACTTCATGCATTAATTGTTTATACAGTTTCATCATGTCAAGCTGAATGCCATTTTTCTTTGAACTGTCAACTTTATGTGCATTTGGGTTCGTGTTTTTAGAATGTTTAGATGATATAAACACATATGTTGGAATGTTTAGATGACATAAATCACATATGTGTTATGTGTTTATATAAATGCTGTATAGAAATTATAATGTGCATGTTTCTTACATACACAATACATACCGATGGAGACGGAGCATGCATGACAACTGTACAAGTGCGAGAAACTACCATGACTAGATAACATCTGTAACATCAACGATGTACGGTATAACTGTAGAATGGTACAAAAGAAGTGACCAATGACTAGTTATTATCCAATCCATAGAGCACTATCTTATTATTCAATCCCTTTGGTATTTTTCGAGCAGTGATCGATGTCTCCCCTTTCTTTTCTCCAGGTAATGTTTTTTTGATGGTTGAGGGCAATTGCCGACAACAAATATATTGATAAGAAGAATAATTACAAAAGTTTTTGTGTAATAAAAAGTTCTCCCTCGCTAGTGAATATGTCTATATATGGAGTAACTTATTGTTATACCTAATTCCTTATTAATTGTATTGTTTGCAATCTAGCTGTTGCCTAACCACACCTCTCAATCTCTAGCGATGTGTCATTGATAAGATGACCCACCGTCTTTTGCTTATTGGTTTTCTCCAAGTAATGTTAAAATGACCATCATTCAACCACCAATGTGTAGATTTTAGAGAGAGAGAGAGAGAGATAATGGCACTGAAAAAAAAAAAAGATAATAGCACTGCATCACTATTAGCCTCTCCTAAAAGTCTTCGATTTGAAAATTATAATCAACCTATAACAGAATATGTGCATGGTGATGCATGAAGTCTGGCCAGCCCATCCTGCTTCTAAAATAAATTTGTTCAAGGATCGATCGCTAAAGACGGAAGTGGAGTTAGAGTTTCATACTATGAGGGTCAAAAACGCGTTGAGAAGTGAAACATATAAAATTTTCATACTTTGTATGGGGGTCAATTTTATGGTAAATTTTGACATAATATTTTACTCTTAAGTTATATAGAAAATTATGTATAAGTATATAAATTTTAAAAATAAATGGAGTGAATTAACTCTTATTCACTAACACTGAATTCGCCTATGAAGATGCTAGCTAAAAACAATACGAACCTTTTCTCAGTGTGTTGCTTGTGTAATTATACCATTTAATTTGGCTTCAAGCGAATAAAATCCACTTGTTTAATTGTATATATGTGCATGATCAGCTGCACTATAATTGGATGATTAATTATTATTATGCTTTCATTATTTTTTTAATAAATTTCGTATACATTAATATTTAGAGCGAGACTATGGTATTATGCATAGCCTCACCTAAATTAATGTTAGAACGAGGATACTGAACTATGCATAATATGTATATTGGCATCCGTAATACGAGTCGATATTTTCATTTTCAAAATTCAAATAGTTAATATATATGAACCGTTCAACATATGATATATCTCCATATGAAATTACATTTCTAGATTGATTTTACAGTTTTACTATGGACCAATATTGTGCCGTAACGTAGCCTGACTCTAACATTGATGTAATCATCACAAGAAAGCATATCTTTCAACAATATACTGTAGTTTCGCTGCCAAGTGTACCTTAAAGTTCTCAGTTTCAACAGTTTCAACAGACAGGCATCTACCTATTGGTTGTTGTTTCTCAAATCTCAACACAACATATTATTCAAGAGATAATTTGATTGATTTTCATCAAAACAGTTAAAAGAGCAAAGAAGTAAAGAAAAAGGGAATCAATATCAGAAGATAAGGTGAATATCACGCTGCACTACTGCACCTCATGCATTCATCCTTGTCACTTGTCAGTCACTAATAAAGCCTTTGCATCTCTGCATTCAAGCTTTGTGTACTTTGTTTACACAAAGTTAATTGATAGCTGATAAGAAGAACTAATTATAATGACACAATTAATTGTTGTTCTATATATGTATATATATTTTTTTTCATATACATGAGCAGAACTAGAAAATTTTGATTGGAATGCTGAAAAGTAGAATGCGTAATGTGTGGCAGTGATATTTGAACTCAAGTTTTCACAACCACAAAGTGAAATTCCAACCACTAAATTACAAGAATACATTTAGCATTTTATGAGGGAATGATATAAAAAACTTAAAAAAAAATTAATTGATTTTCAATATATATAATTAAAAAATCTAAATCATAGGAGTAGCTTGCCAAAGTTATAGACCCGTCTCTGTTCGTGCATACATATATTATTACCAAAAAAAGGGCATATGCTAACATGTCAAGATTTTTTTTTTTTAAACAACTTCCATTTTAACTTAGTAATTATTACCTCTTTAATTATTTTTCTTCCTTCTTTTTAATTTTTTGTTTTTGAATTATCTATACTTGTGACCTCTAGTTATTGTTATATTATTGTTATATTTTTCTTTTGAAGTCAAAGTTAATAATTGGTTTATGCTTTTAATTATTGAATATTCTTTCTCACCTTTTTTTTTTGGAAAGAATAGGCATATGCCCTTCCATTATAATAAGATGCAAAATACAAAGTTTCAAAACAGAACAAGACTTACAAGTAAAAAAAAAAAAATCTACCCCTAGAAAAAATTAGTGTCTGGAATTGGTTTCAGAAGCACACCCAGCATCATGAACTAGGTATCTGTATCTTTGAAGAGGCAGTACCAAGGTTTCAGCCTTTTTTCTTTCACACATTGTAATATAGGGATAACATCAATACTGAATACTCTCACTTGAAAGTAAGATAATTTGTTTTTGAAAATTAGCAACATGATAAATCCTAAGAAAACAATCGATCGGATTGCTTGTATTTAAATTTGAACTTCACTTCTGCATGGGCAGCTAAGCGAGGGATGCCTCGCTACCTCTATAATTTTAAATTTTTTAATCATGTATATATTGAAATTTTCTTGTTTTAAATTTTTATATATTTCACTACCTTTATAAAATGTTAAATGTGTGCTTATAGATAGCTTAGTGGTTAGAGTTCCACACTTTGTGGTTGTTTAGACTTGAATTCAAATTTCATGACCACACATTATGCATTTTACACTTAACCCTTCCTCTCCAATCATTTTTTTTCTAATTTTGTTCCTGCACTCCTGTATAGAGAGGCATCTGGTACCATATGGTGGATAGAGCTTTCCATAGTTTATAGAACTCACTGTTAAGAGATGGTTTTTTCAAGTACATCACATGTATACTCATCTAGAAATGTAAGAAAAGAATGAATGGCAAGATAAAGTAAATATCTGAATTAACCCAAGTTTTCCCTAACCAGTAATAACTTTGAATATCAGATCTCTCCAGAAGTAACTTAAGGCTGCAACTTTAACATTTGCCAGTTGCCACAAGTTTTTCTGTTCCAAAAAAATCATGAGTACCGTTAATGGAAGTTTGCCAATGAGGTGCATTCTTTAAAATCTCCCCGCTTGATGATTGGAGGAGAGAATGTACAAAATGCAGGAATTGCTTTTCTTTTTGGTTGCATGCATGTGAGGTGGTACAGTCTCTACTTTCTAGTGGGCACCACTCACAGTGATCCAGCTCTAGAATGGAGACAACTCAATATAACTCTGCAATTTTCAACTTCAGGTTAGAAAGTTTTTTTTTTTTTACTGTAGTTTTGATTTCATGCTCACAAATATAATATTTATTAGGAAGCAGCTAACAGTCCTCAAACTTTAGTCCTCCAAAAATCTCCTAATATTTTTAATTAATTCTGTAAACATCAATACTAAATCCTGTAAACATTAATACTAAATCTTGTAAATTAATTTAACAAATCCTGTCAACATAAAAATGCATGGAAGTTGTTAAAAAAGCATGACAGCTGTTAAAAATGAGTGCAAGCTGTTAAAAATGCGTGACAGCTGTTAAAAACGCGTAATAGCTGTTGGAGACCACCTTCTGTGAACATACACATATTATCCTGTAAACATACACATATTATCATATAAACATACACATATTATCTTATAAATATACATATTGTATTTGAAATTATAACAATTGTGGCAGTTGAAAGTGCATCAGAACTAAGCTATAAAGGAAAGACTTTTTTATACATGGAGATTTTCGAGGAATTGTAGTCCGGGAGACATTACTTTTTCTCTATTTATTATTAGCATGTAAAATTCAGATTTTTTTTGCAGTATATTTTCAAAGGCAACTGATGAAGGTCAAAATCTAAATCTAGTGACTATTTCAATTTCAAATAAACGTTATATATATATTAGAGAACTGATACCAAATATATTAATTGTTCTAAAAGGACTGTGACAGATCATAATAATAAAACTGCTTGTTCTGTTCCAAGAGAATTAGACAATCAATTTAATTGAGACACGGCATGGCATGTGACAGATCATGCATGCACCAGCCGCCAGATACCATGCACACATGTACGTAAAAACCCAACTCTTTACTTTGTATAGAAGCACCGACGTATATGTAGTAGCAGTGTAGCACGGACACGGTTCCATGTAAATGAAATAAAAGCTCTGGACATGCCAGTTAAATTGCTTTCAATCAAATAAATATGAAAATGGAATTTCTATGGCGCACGAGAGCAGCTTGTCTATGCATTTTTTTAAGCACTAGACTTGCCGGCTATAAAATATAGACCACCGTGAGACTTTTAACAATACAGAGGCTATGATCAACTTTTTAAGCCGGTAGTTATCGTATGTAAAATTTAAGGGGAGGGGGATTTCATGTATACCCCTAAAAAATCATAAAATTGTATATTCCACTGTCTAAAATTCATAATATCATGATATATAACCTTCTAAATTTAAAAAAAAAAACTCACAATTAATTCACCCACTTTATTGACTTTTCCAATTAAAACTCAATTTAATTTATATTATTATTTTACCATTTATTTTAAAAAAATAATGTAGTTTGTTAAGATAAATATTTAGCCTTCTAATTGGTTGGATTTGAGAGCCAATGGTTCATCTTCTTAATATGACTGTGTATATGTCACAAGTAATGAAATGAACCATTGAAATATTTTCTTATACATAACACATATTTTTATTTTTTATAAATTTAAAATGAATTTTAGTAGAGAAGTCAATCAATTGGGTAAAATTGTGAGTTTTTAAAATTTAGAAGGGTAATTATGATATTATAAAATTTGTGAGGTAAATACATAATTTCGTGATTTTTTTTAGGGGTGTACATAAAGTTCCTCCAGAATCGAAATATCAAACAACTGCCCCATAATTACAAAATTTATATTCTGCCTGTAAAGCATACAGCAGATTCAAGTCTCTGTAAAATAAATGTACTATATGTTGGAAACATCAATGTAACATCCCAGAAAAAGGCTCAAATGGACCTACTGATCCAGTCAGGCTGTTAAAACACCAAACACATTTACCAACAAATGGATAAGTTTATTCACTATGGTAAATTGGTAAATCATGCATCAAATATAGAGATGCTACTTTTACCCGATTATTTGGATCCGATCCGGAACCGAACCGGATCTGACCCAGAATCTATTCAGATCCGATTAATTTGGATATGACATAGTTTAAAAAATATAACCGGTTAAATTATGGGTATGGTTACAAAAATAATAATTTAATATCCGACCTGGATTCGAACCGGAACTGATATTGTAATGAGTAGGATATGAGTTTCATTTAATTATATGATCTATGACTGAACCCGACCTGATACCCGTATAAATACTCGATAAAACATATATTAGTAACTATTAATATATAAAAATATAACTTTGCATATTAATTTTTGCATAAGTCGTGGTGAGCCCAGTACTTTTCTTAATATGAGAAAATAGAATGCAGTGACATATTTGTTATGTTTATACACATAGATGGATGTCAAATTTATTCCTTCTATAACAGCCACATTAATTTTTTAAATAAAATTTATTACTATAAATATATCCTTCAATATTTGCCTTGATATCCTCTGCATAATAATGAAAATTTATTACTCTCATTGATATGTCATTTCTACAAATTATTAGTATTCAATTATAGATTTTTTGAACCATAGAAAATCAAATCGTCATCTCTAATATTTTACTTTTTAAAAATTATATCTCTTCTTCAATATTTTTTTTTTCAAAAGTTATATTTTCTCTCCATCCTCCTGATTTTTTTTGTAACATATACCCACTCCGGATTCGGAACCGCTCCGTATCCGGACCGGACCCGATAATCTACAAACAAGTTATGGATATATATCTACCCGGAACCGAAAGACTGGACCCGAAATATCTATAGGTAGATAGCTATCTGGTTCTAGCCCCAACTCGAATTGAAACAGATAAGTGTATGGATCGAAATTTAGACCCAAAACACTTTTAGGATATGAGTTCAAATATAATAGTATCCGGATCCGACCCAACCCGATAGCACTTCTGATTCAAAACTAGAGGTAGCAAAATCTAACCTGGAACAAAGAACTCACCCAATCCGACCCAAAACATGAACGAAATCCCAAAAAATGACTCGAACTTGAGACAACCTGAACTTAAGCTTACTAGAACCCGTGGCAATGACCTAAAATGATCTGACTCAAAACCAATCTGATCTTAACATAACTTTGCCTCTACTAGTCCGACCCGAAACTTGAAAATAATCCGAAGTAAGACGATCCGAGATCTGACTCCACTTGACCCAAGACTAAAGAATAAACCCAAGCAAGACAAATTGAAACCCAACCCAACTGGTGGCGATCCAAGACCTGACAATCATCTGAAATCAAACTAATCGAAACCCAACCCGTCATATCCAATTACCACCTCTAAAACCATTTACCAAGTATAAGTTCTCTGATGTTCCAGACCAATTTTCACTTGATAGCACAAGCATAACAGAGGTAAAATATTTAGAACAATTGTATATCTTTCAAAGCATTTACACACAAGAAGATAGAAAAATTATTCATTCAGAAATAAAATTACACATCTACAAAATATAACAGGTAAGCTTCAAGCATTATCTCACCTACACCCAAAAATGTGCCATGCTAAACTGTATCACCTATACTCAGCCTCTCCTGATTTCTTCTAAAATACCAAAAATCCCCTCTTCTCCATCATTTGGTATCAAATGCAGCAAGAGAAGGATCCAAATGGTCCAGAATTCATATAATCTATTATTATTTTTTCCATGTTTTTGGGCACAAGCGATGTTTTGAGGTTTTGCAGGGTAGTGCATGAAAATGTGTTGAAATTATAAGATAACACTTTACAATTTTACTTGACCAGAGCCGCTACATGTTCTGCAAGACCGAGCTGAAGAACACTTAGAGCAGTAAGTCCACTTTGTTGGGAGCCTGAATAAAAGGAGGTTTTCTTTTCCATTAAAATTGGTCTAGTAATTCAATTAAATTACTATATAATGTTTCTTTAAATTTCATTTTAGTTTCTTAACAAAAGATGTCGATGGCCACAAACTCAGTAATGTACCAGAGTTAGTACCTTTTAAGTCATGTGCTGAGAGCACAAGTCCACAACTGTCAGGTCTAGTAGGAATTGTAAGTGTTGACAAGTCAACAGGCTTTCAATTTTACTAAAGAGTACAGATCAAACTTATATTTAGGCACATGAGCCGGCTAAATTTTTTTTTTCTTGAACTTAAAAATGGTACCATTTTTTTTTGCAACAGGATTTTGCAAGTGGTCACAAATAAAGCCTAATTTCTGTCCATTTTTCCTCAATTGACCCTGACAAGACCAATTACCCCTCATTTGACAACCGATTTAGTCTCCAATTACCTTATTTATCTCCAATTCACCCTGAAGAGTGAAAATAAAGAAGACAAACTGAAATCTCATGCTATAAAAGAAAAGATAACAAAATAATATAGTATATATGGGAAGACAAAAATGATAAGCTTACCCAGCTGTATAACGGGTGGCTGCAGTCTTTGAAGCTGTTCTGGCCTTTCGTGCGCTCTCCTCTGAAATTTTCTTGAAGACATATCCTTCTCCATTACACTCTGAGCAAAGGCCTGAACCGCTGCATTCTTCACAATCCTTCAAGGCCTCTGTCTATTTCAAAACGAAAGGTCAAATTTATACAAACTTGATATAAAGATGTCATAAGAATCACTGTACTTGATATCAATACTGTACCAGCCAAGGTTCAAAATTGATCTTCTTAGTTATCTTTAATTTTTTTTCTTTTTCGGCGGATGAGTTTGTTTTTTCTGCCATCATATAGCACTTCTATTGTAAGTGAAGAAGCTGCTGTAAAAAGGGTAACAATTATTTGAGTAGATAGATGAAACATGTACAGTGGAAGTTTCTGAAGCTTTCAGCCTCTTTGCAAGAAGGGTTGCTGCTGCACCTACAGCTACTGAAGCGACCAGGATGGAAGCTGCAGTTTCAGGTAAAGCAAATTGCACGTAACTTTTCTTCCTCCTGACGCTACACAATTTTGAGCTACAATGGTGTACAGATGGTAAATGAATTGGTGTTCGAGACCTGAGATTGGACACTGAAACAATAAGTCATCAGCGATAATTCGGATCAGTTTAACAGTAGAGGAATTTTAATTAATTTATGGCAAAAACCAAAAAGATGATTATAAGGTAGATGCTAATCCCTTGATTTTGGGCCTGTTCGGTTGGGAAGGAATAGGGGAGTTGATTGGAATACATCATCTATTCCATCTGAACAAGAGAAAAGAATTGAGTGGAATTGTGGAAATGGGAAAAGTGGAACTGAGTTTGGACTTTTTACAATTTGGTCCCTCCTCTATTCCAAATTTCACATTTTCTCACTTTTCCTTTATTCTACTACTTTGCCGAACAAACTACTAATTTCAAATTTTCACTTGTTAAATATTTAACAAAAAGTAAATATAGTGAAAAAAAATGAGGGCATACACCATGAGTTACATGTTCTACTAGACCAGTAACTAAGCATTTCTAAATTCCGGCCAATTTATTGCTTGTGGCATAGAAAATAATTGCAAGAAATTATAAGATTACCGTGAGAAGAAACGAAAGAAGCTAGCTCCATTGCAAGTACAGCTCGTGCCTCTTTTTGGTGCACAGTTCGCGCCTGAGCTGATAAGGAGAGAGAATAAGATGCCTCGCAGATTTCCGGGTTCTTAGACTGAAGCGGGCTCTTAGACCAAACCCGTTTAGAATTAATGGGCTTTATATAATCCTGGCCTGGTTGAAGGTCATTTTGAAGGCCCAATTGATTTTTTTTATTTTCCAAATAAATTAGTGCGTTTATTTTAGACTAGTAATCGTGCCTGTACACAGTAATCGGAGCAAATTATGTAGTAGAAATCATTAAGCTTCTTAATAAGGAAGAGAGATAATTTAAATCAAATTTGTAGTGAAAAATAGTTAAATACTATATTTATCTACATGATAACACATGTGACTCTAGTGTAGTAGTAAGAATTTTGGCACCAACAGAACTCAATTGAGTTCGAATCCCACTTCAGCAGAAAAAAAGAAAAGGGATGCGCGGTGCACAGGCTCGGTCCGTAGGTGCTGTGCGTGGTTTAGATGCACATTCCACGGGTGTGGCGTGCAATTTACGGACACTGAGATCATATGCGGGACGACCAGTGCATATTTAAGTGTTAAAACTCATAATTTGAAAAATTAATCTATGTGCAATCTGAAAATTCAACTGTTGAACATTATTTTGAAAAAAAAAAGAAAAAAAGAAAGTAAATTAAGATTTTTAAAAGATCTAGATATTAAACTCCTTAATAAGAAGGAGAGATAAATGCCCGTGGTAAATAATAGAGAGAACAAAAGCGTATTCCAGTAAAAGAACTTTCAAAATTAAAAATTTAAAACAAATCCTCACCTCTAAAAATTAAAATAGCAAGATAGGCTCGGTTAGGTTCATGTCCTCGGCATGTATGTCACGCCCATTATGTGACGAATATCATGCATCACATGCTTTTTGTACAAGTGGACCGTAAATCTTTCTTTACAAGCTAAGTTATCGTGTTTCCAACCAACTGTTTTATCTATGAAAGCAAACATTATTGTCTACTGATACTTCATTCCGACATTTTTATTTTTACCTCATTAAAAATTATTTTAATAATAATAACCAAAGTTTAGCAATAATTTTAAAAATACCCCACCCGTGAAAATTTTCCATGGACTGGAATTTTAATTCCCATTTTTTTTTATAAAACATAAATTTGTTTTTATTTTTTGTATTGAAATATTAGAAATGTTGGATATATTTCTTTGAAAATAGATGGAATATAATATAATTTGATTTATTAGAAACACTGTAACAAATAACCCGGATCAATATTTTTCAAGTCGGATTTTTCGCGGCTGTAAGAAAAATTAATATATTTTTGTATGTGTTATTGGAAAAAAAATAAAAATTCTTAGATTCTGATTTATTGATCTCGGTTCAAAAGTCACTTCTATGTAATCTAAAAAATATTGTGATCCTTCTAGGACATTTAATTTATAAAAAGTTGTATCTATTTTGAGAATTTTTTTTGAATAATAATTATTAAATAACTTAAATTTTTTATTTTTTTTCAAAAATAGATACAACTTTCCATAAAAATTAAATGTCCTAGAAGGATCACAATATTTTCTAGATTACATAGAAGTGACTTTTGAACCGGGATCAATAACTCAGAATCTAAGCATTTTTATTTTTTTTCCAATAACACATACAAAAATATATTAATTTTTATTACAGCCGCGAAAAATCCGACATGAAAAATGTTGATCCGAGTTATTTGTTATAGTATTTCTAATAAATCAAATTATATTGTATTCCATCTATTTTCAAAGAAATATATCCAACATTTATAATATTTCAATACAAAAAATAAAAAATAAAAATAAATTTCTGTTTTATAAAAAAAAAATTGGAATTAAAATTCCAGCCCGCGGGTGGGGTATTTTTAAAATTGTTGCTAAACTTTGGTTATTATTATTCAAATAATTTTTTAATGGGGTAAAAATAAAAATGTCGGTACTTCATTCACTGATGGAAGTGTTTTGCAACAAACATTTATGCAAGGATTGAGTCCAATTCTAACAAATTTCTTTCCAAATGTTACCTTTTATTATGATAAATAACTATGTAATTTTGTTTTGACATCACAATTGGACTCATGATATTATAAAATTTTCACATTCTAATATCTACTCTTTCTCCCTTTACCAAAACGCGATTCTACAACAAATTCTCTTTCAAGACAATCGGTATTTTAACACAATGCCAAATTCGAGTCTTGAAGCTGAGCAATAGCAAAATTCTCCGTTGCATCTTTCTCAATGTCGCATAGGGTATTTGAACTTCAATTGCTGACATGATTACTTGGAATATCAATTCCAATAAATCATTCACTTCTAATTATCTTTCATGTTTGGTTGTGGAGTAAAGTTAAATCGGATTAAATTTCTTACTTCAAACTAAATCAGGGTAAGTTAACCATATTTGGTAGAGTAAGCTAAACCACATCTCTAGGTGGCGTAAGTTACTCCGGTTTAGCTCAAATCTTATTCCATCTTAAACTGCTTAAGTTACTCCTCATTTGACTCCTTAAGCATGAAGTAAGGAGTTTACTCCACCTCTTACTCCACAATCAAACATGACTTTTATGTCTTTCTTCAGAAAGGAGTTTACACATACATTAAGATTAAAAAAAAAAAAAAAATTGGAAGATACAAATACCACCTAGGATGTAAATTTTTGTATGGTTGGCAATTCAAAATAAAATTTTAACAACCAACTACTTGATGAAATGTGGATGGTACCTTTCAAGCATCTGTTACATATGCAAACATAGTGTAGAGATGGTGACACACTTATTTATGAACACTCTTTCTCCTTATCTCTCTACCATACATTAAAGCTGTAATTTCACCATTACACTCGCATAGATGTGCTAAAATGATAATTGTCAAACCATTGTGTGTTCTTCAAAATAAGTATCCTATGCGGTTACAAAAATTATTTATGATTGCTATTTTCATATTATGGAGAGAGATATACAATCAATTTTTATTTTATTTTTAAGTTGGTTGATCAAGTATTAAGAGATGTGTATATTTTTTTTCTGCTTGATACTCATTGAGCAATTTAATACTTTTTTATTCTAGAGACCCCTATCTTATTTTAAAAATAAAATTATTATCAACATCCGGGGGATGGATATCTAGATCTGAATATCATATAATTCATAATTAACAATAATTAACTCTCTAGTTCCAATAAATCGGATCTAAAATATTGCCATCTATTTGCCATTAATAAGTAAATAAATTAGGAGCATTTTTGTCTCTTAAATTAGATAATCTTTCATGATAATCAGTAAAAACAGACGATGTAAATGTATTTTTTATGATTTGTTAACTGTTGTTGGACAAGAGTCACCTAACGCTGGCGACTGGCCAACCATTGATGGTATACTAACATGGTTCCTCTTTGATAATATTCAAATATTGTGATAGTTGAAATGTTTACCTGAGCAAATAAGGTGTTATTATTATATATTTGTAAGGATCAACCTTAGCATATTATATATTATATGTTTGAATGAGAGTTAGAATAATTAATGAGAATAGTGAAATTTGAGAAATTAGATAAGAATGGAGAAAAAAATAGTGATTTTCATATTAGTGTGAAAATGATGTTATTCGGATTAATAAAAATGTTGTTTGGATTGTATATTTGAAATAGTGAATAACTCTAATCGAGAAAAAATAGTATTAACAAAGTGCTAATTAAGAGGAAAGATGGACATGGAATCTCAAACGAATTATCATGATTTGGAGATGATAAAAATGATATCAACTTTATTATTTCAGGACTGTATTAGCGGAAATCCGAGAAAAAAATATGTTTTCCTCTCTCTTTCGTATTTCCGAATAATAGCTATTTAAATATTTACTATGAATAAAAAATAATAGTTATTCTAACTATTTCAAATAATAAAAATATTATTTGTGTGTACATTACTATTCCAGTCTTATTCTCAAATAGCCCATATTCTTAGCGCATCCAATTATAGAACAATGATATATTTGATTGAGGTGTGCCAGTTTTATATTCAAGAATAAAACAAAGTCTGTAGAACAAAAATCTCTACGTTGAAACACAAAATATATGTAAGGTATTTTAAGTATTAATTTAGAAGGAAAACAAGTTCAAACATTAATAAAATATTCTAACAACTTGATCAGTCAAATGAACTAATTAAGACATAATTAAGACATAATTTCGGTGGCATATTATCAATTTCCGTTTTAGGTTGTAGGTTTTTGTCTATTAAAATATTATTAAATTTAACTAACAGATTACAAATAGTGAGGAACAAGAAAAAAAAAATTAAAATACAAGCAAAAAAGAAAAAAAAAAGAAAAGGAAAGTGATAAATCTGAAATGCAAAGAAAAAAAAAAAAACCCAACGCCGTCAGTCCGGAGCAAATCAAAAGAGTAAATCAATTAGCGATATCAAAATCATCAAATAACTACATAATGACCCGCCATACAGGCAACAACGACCTGTCACAGTATAAACACACAATCGAAGTTTTTTTTTTTGGTATCTCAATCGAAGTTGTTAATAAGACATAGGTAGACCAAAGTCACCAAACCCGCCCCATAATGACCCGCTACATGGACAGTGATTATATTGTGGCTATAGAAGATCAAGTTTTAAATATATTCTTAAGAAGTATTAGCTGTCTGTGAAATATTTCATTAAAAATAACAAACCAAACTTGTAAGAGAATCGATTCAGTAATTAAAATTAATTGCTTAATAGCGGTTATGAAAATTTTAGCAACTCATTTACTGCATTGATGTAATTAAATTAAATTGCTTTCTTTGTCTACATTAACGCACATTTCTTTTTTATTAGAGAGAGAGCACTAAGAAATATTTTAAGCTAATTAATTGTACAGTGTGTCATTAAATAACAATTGTTTTGCAGCAAATTTATTAATTTAAAAACTATAGTACATCTCTACAATTATATTAATAATTGACACATCAAATTAATAACCCTAAAACAATTATCATTGTAGATGCTAAGTACCTAGATTTGAAAAGAGATGCTGATGCTCCCGTTAAACATTTCTTCCCGCAGTTGTACAGAAAGGAGCGAGCAACTGGTCTAGTAGTGCATATCTGGACCGTCCAATATCGAATGGATGGTTAAGATCTGCGAACCATCAACGAACTCTGTACATTGGTGTCGAACTAGTCGCGAGTCAACTGCTATTTTCCCAGTCGCTACTCAGCAGCGGACCAAAAAACGCGCGATTCAAACCAACTTCACATCGCACCGGCCCCACAATGAGTCCATATTTTCTGAGGTAACAGAATATTTCTGTTTAGACCTGAACTGTATGATCAGAATCCGGGCTAATCCGACCCAAGGTGAAATGCTCGGGATCTCTTTAATATTCGTGCGGATAGTGATCCAACAGTTAGGATCTAAAAAGAAATATTCTGTTACCTTAGTAATTACCTTAAGGGAATATGAATTCCCCAACAATAGAATAATCCAAACCGGTAGACCATATTACCCCCTTTTGCGTACACACAACGGTACACGCGACTCGGTCGCTGTTCCTTTCTGGCTCCTTCCCTCCCTCCCGCCAAACCCAACCTCTCCCATTCCTCTCCTGCGCTGCTGCGCCTCCCATGGCTGGTGTGGCCCACAAAGAGCTCTGCTACGGCGAGAGGGTCGTCGTGCTCCTCTTCGTCTTCCGCGTGGCTCTTTCCGTTCCTTCCTCTCTCTTTCTCCACGCCTCCGCTCTCTGCCTCCTTTCTCTGGCAGCCCTTTTTGTTGAGATCTCGGCGGAAAGTTCCAATGCTTCTCTTCAGCGCTTCAAAAGTAGGTTGGTAACTCCTTTAATTTCACATGCTTTGCTTCAATTTGGGAATTACGCGCCTATGGTCGGCTATGGATGGTATTTTGAAAAGAAAAAAAGAGGGCTGGCTTGAGATGAAATTTAGTCGGTAACAACTTAACTGGTCCAATGTCGCTTGTCGACATTTCTTTTATGTTTTGAAATTGAGGTCAGTGATCTCACTAGAAATAAATCAAGCGAAGGTTTACCCAAATAAGAGGCTAGCTAGGTAACACTAAATTTGGGGAAAAGGGGTTAGATGACTACCTTGAGTAACTGGTACAAGTTTGTACTATCAATTCATATCGGTATTGTCGGCTGGTACATGACCTTACTGGTACAATACCATGCTTGTTTGCTACTGGCTTAAAGGAGCTTTCATAATATTAATTGTAAATAATTAAATAGAAGGTAGCCAGGAAGATCGGATTTGTCTGGGTTGAATTTCTAGCAAAGACAGTAGAAACCAGTCTTTAATTTTTACCTGAACAGTATGATATCACATCTAAAATATTGAATGTAAGCCATTGCATGTTGTAGGCCTGGTGCTTCATCTGGGATTCTTCTTGGTGCAAGCACACTGCCAAGTGTGATGCTTTCACGGCTTATTCAGATATCAAGAGTATTGTCAATTCATGAAAATGGAGCAGAAGGTAAGCACTTTTTCTTACTATTTGAAAACATGATGTTCATGCATAATTACAATCAGTTCCATTAAGTTGTGTATGATAATATCTAGTGTTATCAGTTGTGTACCTGAGAGTGGTAAGATTTATTTAATCTAAGTTGTGTTATGGAAATAAATATTATCATAATCATGAGCTGAGAAACATTTTGTTTGTTTCTTCATGTTACAATTTTGTTGGCTGCAGGGTGTTTTTTGTAAATTGTTGCTTTGCAGGTTGCATGTTACTTTGGAAAACACATGCTTATTTTTGTTTAATTCCCAGAAACTTTACGTGCTATTTTACACTTAATTCATTGAACCAATCAATATTATAAGGTTGTCAGTTCTGCTGGCTATTCTGTGAGCATAGTGAAGTAGTCTGATTTTCCATGTTCCATGTTATTGATACTTTAAAACTTGCTTATATAATTTTCCTTTCTTTAGAAACTAAATTGAGTTTTCCATTAGCAGAGCTTGCATATTTTGACATGCAATATTGGACAGCATCTGCATGCTGCTTAGGTGTACTTCTATTCTTGTTGTATCTTCAAGCTACTTCTCACAAAAATTGGGATGCTCCATTTTCATTATGCTCTAGAGAATTTTCTTGCACATACCTCTGTGTATTGCTTTACATGGTCACATGCTACTTCTGCTTTAAATTCAAGACAAATACAGGTAAGATGCACTGTTTAATAAATAGTTTTCCAAAAAACTATCATGACATGTGGTGTCAGAACTATGGTACCAGGCCTGATATCTTGGTTCTGGCAAATGAAGCCAGGAAAAAAAAATCTGAATTAATGATCATAATTTGAAGTAGGCTGAATGCCTACTTCTCTGCATATTGTGTCAAGATGCAGCTAGAAAAAAAGATTTGGCCTAAAACCCTAATTTTTTATGATTGATTAGGTTGGTTTGATTCAAACATATGGTACTTGATTTCTCATGGAGTAGCTACTGCAGTTCTTATCCAGCACATATTGCAAAAATTTCCTTCCTGCGCATCATTTGGTACTTTTACTTGAGGTTTATAGTTTAATACCTTCAGATGTTTTATTTTTCCATTTTCCAGTACATAATATGATTATCGGGAATAAAGTACCTTCCCACCTGACAAAATAGCAGCTGTGTTGATCATATGACAAAGAATAAAAACAGAAAAAGGAAACAGACAAGCATGTATGTCATATGCTCAGTCGGCCACTGTTATATCTATTATAACCTTGGTCTAATTCATGTGGTCCTTCTCATCGTGTTATTAAAATCGAAAATTTTATTGAGGTACTTCTAATCTTTCAGTCAGTTTGAAAAATCACTGATTTGAGCATTTTTGTCGATCCTAGGTGAGGCGCTTCTGGTTTCAGCTGGCATGGTTCTCTGCTTTGGTGATATGTTAACTCGTACTCTTGCTAAGGTACATACACTATCTTTTGGTTTTATGTTACTATTACAGGTCTAGATCTCATAACTCGCATTGTTGTATTATTAAAGCTAACTTGAGTATAAAATTTGTGCAGCTGAGTATATTGTCTTTATCCTCGAAATCCTATTATCTGTCAAGCAGAACTGATATTGAAATACCCACAATTATTCAGGTTTTGTTTTTTAACTATCATTATCTATCTTATACTAGCAATACTTTTTAAACTTCAGGTCGTACTATACCTCAGAGCTTGCAAATTTGAAAACATGACAGTATATATTGCAAAATGGTTGCTTAACATCTGGTATGAGTTCATTAATGAGCATGACCTGGTCGGTATAGAATGCCAATCCTTAGCGCGGCAAACCGAGGGACCAGGTTTTGTCAAATTTTGTGCAAGTTGTTTAGATATAAACCAAAATCCCCCCTCCTTAATTCCACACTGCATGTGCACTGCACTGAGTGGTGCAGTGCAGCAAAGGATAAGAATGTGTCTGTACGAGATCCAACCTGATAGTCCTTACTCCTTACTCTTACCTAACTTTTTCTATGTACATTATTTGTCTCTTGTATTCAGGGAGAACTGCTCGGACTTTTTCTTGTGCCATTTTTTTTCAAATTGACCATTCAGATATGGGGTTATTGCAGAAATACGAGAACACCGAGAAAAATTGAAAGAACAACCTTATTTTATACTTCCACTATTGTGATGTTAGCATTCTTAATGCCGGCTTGGATGAATTTTGTTCACAATTTTGGTGTGCACCCACTGTTTTGGTGAGCATCCTTGTAAGATTTAATCTAAATTACTGTACAGTACCAGTCATTTATCTGTAGTCGTAATTCCTGACTACCTGTACTGGTCTGTCTACCTTCTTGGTCCTTCATTCTTTTTCCTTGGATTTTTGGTATTGTTATGAAGTGACGCTAGATTCGGCTGCTTTTTGCTTAATTGCAATATGAGTCTTAATTAGTTAGGTTTTTCTAAATTAGCTGAATTTTAAATGTTGGTGTGAAATTTTTACGGGTGTGTACAGCTGAGAACATAGATCTGGCTTCTACTTTTTGCCATGTTATCGATATACGATATTCATCATATATATATATATAGATGTATATTTAATTTTTAAAGCAAGTGTACCTGAAATAAATTATTTTCTGTTTAACAGGGTAATAAATTTTGTGTTTACAAGTCCGCTTGAACGGCTAGCCCTGTGTTCATACTGGATATGCGTTATATGCATCTCCGTTTTGCGGTTTTACAAAATATCAAAACAAAGTAAAACAGAGAGGATACTTCTCAGAAAGTACTACCACCTTGTTGCTGTCCTGATGTTTGTACCGGCTCTCATATTTCAGGTACTGTCACTAACTATTCTTTTAAAGGTTCCCAGTGTACCAAAAGTTTATCTTATTTGCAATTAACACTGAAAATTTTCTAATTTGACTGTCCTCCATAACCCAATTATAATTATTGTAGTCAGCTATATATAACGTGAGCAGGGTTCAGATACCTCATGTCTTTCATGCCTCATTCGTGTCTCACATTCTTATCTCCGTTTTGAAAGTCCAAAAAGTCGATGTGAATCGCTCAACATGATATCCATATTAAAATAAACTTGGAGACCAAATATTATATTTTTTGGAAATTTCTTACTATTTTTTAGATAGGTACAAAATCACTGTTTTTGGATGGTCAGAATTTTCTGAAATACAGTGATTTTGTACCTATAACAAAAAAGTAAAAGAATACCAAAAAAATATAATATTTGGTCTCCAAGCACATTTTAATATGGACATCATGTTGAACGGTTCAAATCGACTACGTGGACTTTGAAAACGGAGATGAGGATGTGAGGCATGAATGAGGCATTTGATCCCAACTCATATAATGTAATTGAAAGTTGTTGTTTCATAATCTGTTCTTCAATAATAAAATGAATATCCATCATTGATTATTATAAGTTCAATTTGAGCTCCCTTGGTTGGTGTTATCTGTAGATATTGGGTTGGATTTCCACTCAATGAAAAGTAACCTTTTTTTACTCTAATATTATTAGCCTCTATGCCAGAAATGTTATTTATTTATATGTCGGTTTTTTGCAGTCGTCTTTCTTGGATCTGGCATTTGGTACAGCTTTAATGGTTTTCTTATTATTAGAAATAATTCGGGTATGCATTTACTGAAACCTTTGGATCATTATGAGCATAATTTGAAGTTTCATTAAAGAAGTGTCATGTATTGACAATAGTATATTTTATAGGTGTGGGAAATATGGCCTCTGGGTAAAATGGTGCACCAATTCATGAATGCTTTCACCGACCACCGGGATTCAGATATTCTTATTGTCAGGCATGTGCCCTCTACTTATTAAATATTTTGTTAAGTAAAGGTATTGATATATATTAATTAAAACATGGAAATATGAATCATCTCCTGCAGAAAATTAGAAGTGCATCATTTAGTAAAGTATAGCATGCTTCTCTTCTACTAAGAATTACTATACCTTTCAACCTCTTGTGAGTCTATTGAATAAATGGGGAGAGGGGGGGATTAAAGAATAGTAGAATACTCTCATGTTTCCATGCTTATATGCAAGTTTGAGATTTGTCAAGGTCAAACAAAAAATTGACCCTTGAGTTATTTTGGAGCTGTGTTTTTAATTAGAAAAATCTGTGCTCTGCTAAATTTCAAAAAAAATATTATGCTCTTGGAATTATAAGTTCCTCATACAACCTAGAAAATTTCCAAGCATCATGTATATTTCTTCCATTTCCACAGTGGTTGTAAATAATATTTTACGATTAGTGCTTTGTAGCAGTATGTGGAAGTTCCATGCTTAGGTTTTTTTTTTTTTCTTTTTTTTCTCTCCATTTTCACAGGGTCTTGATGAATTTTCATCTTTACAAAATATCATATCTAATACTCTATTTTTCCCTTTTTAATTTTCAGTCATTTTTCTCTGTTGTTGGGTTGTGCACTTCCCAAATGGATGTCATCAGGGTTTAACGACCGGCCTCTTGCCCCATTTGCTGGTATACTCAGCTTAGGGATTGGTGATACTATGGTTCGTTCCATTTTCTATCCTTTTATCATCATGCCTTTCTCCAGTTATCTCCCTTTTAGTCATTGTCACAAAAAATTACCCTGGATGTGTATTGCACCATTTCCATTGGTACCCCTTATCATTTTGGAGTAAGTGGGATCCCATCGACAGAGTAACATTTATCTTTTTTAATTCTCTCTCTCTTTACAGTTACTCCACTAAACATGATTAACTTATCCACTTTAACTTGGAGTAAGGAATTTAATCTGAGTAACTTTACTCCACAACCAAACATGCACATTTAGAGTATTTTATGATTTTTCTATTAAGCAGACATCAGTAGTTGACAGTCAGTAATCCTTTTACTATGTTTACCATACCACCAAAAGCAGCTCAGTTTCAAAGTACAAACCTTACATTTTAGTAATCGTTTTGACCAAGTATAGTTTGTGTTTTCAATTAAACAGGCATCAATGGTGGGTCACAAGTATGGGGTTCTGAGATGGAGCAAAGCTGGAAGTCAGTAATATATACATATATTTTTCTCTCTTTTATTATTACTTAAGTTTACCTTATTACTTATTCTAAACTTGAACATACTTTTATAAAAAAAAATTAAAACAGAGAAAACAGTAGAAGGGACAGCAGCTGGAATAACCTCTGTTTGGGCGGCTTGTTATATACTCCTCCCTCTTCTTGCTTCCAGTGGATATATTCTCTCTCAGGTTTATTTTTCTTTTCCTCCTTTCTTTCTAGTGTAGCCATGTAGGTATAAATTTTCTATTGAGGAAATATGTGTAGAACCGATAGTATGCTTGGATGAAGCTAGGCTCTAACTCTTTTGCCTTCAATTTTAATTAACCGTTCTCTATGGTTTAATAATGTAGCATTGGGGGTCATTGTTGATAGCTGTGACACTGAGCGGCTTATTGGAGGCATATACAGCTCAACTCGATAATGCTTTCATACCCCTCGTATTCTACAGTCTTCTTTGTTTATAGGTTTATTATGTCATTCTTTTTTCCCCTTTTTTTTTGAAAGAAAAATAATATCTGAAAGTTGAGGTTCTCAGAATGTGTTCCTTTTTTTTTCTAGTGTAGAACATCACCCTGTGCTTGCTTGAAAGCACACCTTGTATAAAATGAGCCTTAGTTCCATGTGTAGTGTAGAACAAAAAAGGGGGCTTATGTCTTTGCTCTAGAGGAATAGGGGACAGTCCGATGGGCATATGAAATTCGATCCGTTGTCAGCTCAGAGCCATCCAATCCACATCAAGTTTCGCAATGGAAAATCTAAAAATTCATACGGATTAAGTTTGCACTAATCTTGATGTGAATCAGACGGCTCCGATTGTGTATCGGCCAAATTTGATCCGATGACCATTGGATCGCTCCCACTCCAAGGCATCCTGGCGTCTCTTTGCTGGGTGTTGTGGTATCAGAATCGCACCCTACGAATGATGTGCCTGGCCCAGAATCAGTTTATTTATTTACCTCCTTTTTTACTGTTCTTTGTCAATACTAGTTAAAAGTTTGAAGTTGGTTTATTAATAAAAAGTTTTATTGTGTTAATTATCATCATCCCTTTTGGAAGTGTTTGGGTAATTTATATGTCGATAACCCAATAAGGAATGAGTGAGACTATGGTACTATGCATAGCATCCATCGGATTGTATTATGGATACATGTTTTCATTTTAAAAGTCTAAATGAAAGCGTTCAACATGATCTCTATATGGAAATGTATTCAACATGATCTCTATATGAAAATGTATTTGTAGATGAAAAAAATTTACTTTTTTTTTAATTAGGTTGAAAATCACTTTATCTAAAATTTATAGAGCATTTAAAAGTAGTAATTTTTTACTCAATTAAAAAATATAAGATTTAATTACAAGTATATTTTCACATAGAGATCATATTGAACGGTTTATATGGGCTGTTGGGACTTTAAAAATAGAGATATTAATCCACAGTATTATCGAATTTGTGCTATGCATAGTATCATAGCCTCACTCATAAGGATATTCCTTGTGAAATAAATTATAACTCTTTCAACATCCTTTCATTTACACGTCTTGCTACATCAAGCATAGTTCCAGATTTCCAGTGTAAATAATCTATTTTTGTTCATATCATACACTAATATCATGGTAATTGGCAATATTGATGGCTTGAATTATATTAAATCAAGTCTAATTGTTACTAGAAATTAATTAGACAGAGCGACCAAACATAATCCAGAAAAAGGAAGGACGTAAGTAAAATTGAAATAGTTATTTACCAGATAAAAATAAATAAGCCGTTATTTGACTGAGTCAGAACAATAAGTCCAGTAAACGCTGCCTCAGCTAGCTTGGAAATTTGTTTAACTCTACATTTTTTCCCAAAGAGTGTTAAAACTGCAGCTCTCAACAATATTTTCTCGTTCAAACTAATAACTAACTTCTAAATCAATTGGTGATAAAAGTGGATACTAATTGGTGGTCTTTAGAATAATAACAAAATTAGATGGGAGTTATTAAGAATCTAATAACTCAGAGACATCTAATATATATTAAATTTAATATTTCTTTTAATATTTTAGACGTCTCTGAGTTATAAAAAATACATTAAATTTAGACTTTATTATATTTGGCATTTCTCTTTAATTCCACTAAATTAAATTAGATATATAGTATTTATCATTCTCATTTATCAATTATTTATACACACTAAAATTATACAATTTGTACGATATATCTCTCTTCTACATCGTGATTAATTTTAACCAAGTACTTTCGAAGATGCCCATCGAAACTCCTTGACGTCTCCCTCTCGCGAAGATATCTCCAAGGCTTTCATATTCTATTTCAGGTAATTGAATGAGACTTATGGTGGGTTTCTCTTCCTGTTTGTTAATTGTTTCAAACAATACTTTTTACTTGTGAATACAATTCAATCGATTGTATATACTGAAATATATGATTGAATTTAGTGAGTTGATTTGACTATCCCTTTTTTTGGAGAACCATGTTAGGTTTAATTATATTGGATATAGCGCCTTTATTTTAATTGGGGTTTACCTCTTGTATTACTGAATCTCTTCTTCTTCTTGTTTTTTTTTTTAAAAGCTTGTATTACTCAGGTACTCAATCCAAATTTGAGATAAGAAGGTTAATTTCTTGAAATTTTAGCCCAGATATCATGTGCATGTTAAGGTGCTTGAGAAATGGTCTAAATGATTGAGGGGCCTATATATACTTTTCCATTGTGATTCTTGACTCAGATGTTCTTTAGTTATTTATCATATTTTATTTCCTAGCAAACTAAGCAAGAAGTATTCAATTTGTCGGTTATTGTTCTTAATTGAATTAGGGTTGAATTCCTTATTTGCACAATCCCTGTCATACCTTCCTATTCGAGAAGAAAAATTGTTATATTAGTTTGGTTTATATATTGTTTATATTTCAAGATATACTACTTTTTATTGGTACTTATGTATTAGCTTGAGATAACTTACAGATGATTTGTGGTTTTCGTGCATTTGAATACAGAGATCGTGCATGTAAGGTATTTGGGAGAATTTGTTATCACTTGTGAATGATGGAAGGTAGAGATTTAGCCTGGGACAGAATTAGTGGCTTGCCTGACCCGCTTCTTACTCACACTCTCTTTTTTTAACCTATCGAAGAGGCTGTGTGCACATGTATATTGTCCAAATGATAGGTAAAGGTTTGGGTGTCTTTGCCTGTTCTCGTGTTTGATAATCGTAAATGCAGACAAGATAATCTAACAAAAGAAGAGTTCCAAAAACGTGAAGGAAAGTATCTAAGATTTTTTTGCAGTGTCATATTGAATCGAGAAAACTTGACTCTGGATACATTTAAACTGACATGGTGGGGGAGTAATGTGAGGGACACTCTTCTTCATATATTTAAATGCCTTTGCTGTGCAGTCGAGTGTAGACCCCGCATATTATCAATCCATATCGATATCGATACTAAGACTCTTCCCGGCTTGACTGATTCAATTTTCAAATGCACATCAGTAGAGGAGATGTCATTGTGGCTTGAAATTGATTATCTGCTTTATGAAGATAGCTTTATTAAATCGAAACCATTCAACCTCCCTTTCCTACAAAAATTGGAGCTTTATTACCTGAATTTGAATAATGATATAATGAGAATGTTTATATCTGGATGTCCTGTTATAGAAGAATTAGTTTTGTTAAAATGCGTGTTGGAACGGTGTATGATTTCCTTTAAGGTGCTGAAGAAGTTGGTACTGAAGTATTGCCATCATTGTGGGCCAATGGAGATTTCTTGCCCTAGAGTTGTGTCTCTGAGTATTGAATCTATAAATACGGAAGGGGTCACATTGAAGAGTATGTCATCTCTTGTCACAGCTGACATCTTATGTGCACCTGTGTTTTCATCTCTTGCAACAGTCGATCATCTTGAGTTGAGGCTTCTCGGTGGCCTTTCAAATGTCACAAGCCTAAAGCTATATTCAGGATGTCCTTATGTTATGGTATTCTCCTTTCTTTATTTCTAGTTCTATCAAGTAGAAGTCTTGACTATATCAATGGAAACATCAACTAATTTAAATAATAAAATTCATTATTAATTGATTAGTTAGTTTGTCAATAAGAAAAAGATAAAGACTAAAACAACCTATTATTATATGAATGGTAAATGGAATGGTAGGAAAATGGTAAATGGAAGGAAAAACTAACAATTGTGTTGGGTTGGATTCTTCAAACATGCTAGGCTATATCTTTAGCGTATCAGATATGAAAATATAACTTCTTTTACTTTGATGCAATGATTGATAAAAAGTTGGGTTAAAGCAGCAGTTTTATTTATTGAATAATTTGTCCAATTTTAAATTCATATTCGTCCTTCTAATAACATTTTCTTTTATACCATGTAGTATTTGCTGCGAGCAGATATTCCAAACTGTCCGACCTTAAAAAACTTAAAGAGCTTGGATCTTGGAGAAATGAAAATCAATTGTAACTGGAATTGGGTGGCCTGTCTCCTCAAACATTCATGCAATCTGAAGGACCTCACTTTGCACTTCTTTCGAGTATTCTCTCTCTCTCTCTCTCTCTCTCTTGTGATTTCCTAGTTATAACTTATAAGCCGATATGATGATTGATTCAACTAGTGTTGTTAAATATAAGAAGAGTCTGAATTCCCAATTTGATTAATGAAGGGAACAATGACTAATACAATTAATCTGGTAAGATGGCTCAGTTTCAATGCCATAATTGCAAGATTTCAATAATGAACATGTGGTGCCAAACCATTATAAAATTTTGTTGTCCTTTTAGTTATTTTTGTTGTTTCTGCCTTCTGATTTTGTGAGTGTCTGGATGTGTGTGTTAACTTGCCGGGCCTAGATAGGGTATTAAGGTTCTAACTCGCTCCCACAACATACTTAAACCAGTCAAGACAAATAGTAGCATTGAGGAAAAAAAATAATTATACTCTATGCCATAGAGAAATTCAAAATGAATGGAGCAAAGCACTCTGTTTCATGTAAATCCAAATAGGATACATATTCGGTTATTGTTATCTGCCATGCATTTGATTAGTGAACTCTCTTTTTTTCACCACCTAAGCCGGGTAAAGATGCTGCAAAAGAAGAGTTTCAAGGAGATATTTCATTCCAAAATGAGTACCTTGAAGCAGTGAAGATAAATTGTCCGGGGAAAAATGTTAAGTTGGCGGGGGAGCTGATTCGCACTTCGGGTACACTTGTAGAGACAACAGCAAAGATTATTATCTTATAAGATTGTCACTTCTTGTCACATTGTTCGACATATCTGGCTAGTGCTTTTGTTAACTAACTAGTCATTAGATGCTCGCTACATGTTAGTTTTTTTCTAAATATTTATCTTTATATTAGAACCGTTGAAAAAGTATTTTTTTTTGTCTTTAACTTTGTTTAGTGCACTTATAATAAGACTGTTGTTTGTATGTTAAATCGTAGTTTCTTATTGTTATTTCTACCTTGTTTTGGTTTGATGTTGGATTTCAATTCTTATTTTGTATTCTTCGGTGGCTAAAGAGACATGTCCACATCTACTTTTTCAGCCCAATGAGAAAATACCTTGAAAACTAAATAGTATTATTAGTCAGCTTCATATATTTGTCCATGTGAACTGTCCAAACATATCAACAATTTTATTTGAAGACGGTCAAAGATCTGGCAATAGTAGCAGTGGTATAACTATATATGTATCTTTTTAGTATCAATATATTTGTTGGTATTATGACTGGTACAATACCAACCTTATGCCGCACATGAGATTGAGTCTGGTTCTCTGAATGATAACTTTCTATTGTTATTATTTATTTCATTTGAGTGTGTAACATCCTAATTTTCGAACACTTGTAGATTTAACTAATTTCAAGTAAAATGTGTTTAAAATAGCAATAAGAATTTTCAAGTATATCTATAAGACTATGTAGTTTGAAATTTTGGAAATAGTATTGTAAAATTCTTGACTAATCTAGATTGATAAATTTGTTAAGTGTTTATAATAGAAATTATGAAAATGTCGTGACTTATTTAAACTTGCACTGACTTAATTATGGTAAATTAATATAAATTATTTGAAATTCATTTGTTTTCAACATTTCGTTAATTCTTGTATTTTAAAAGTCAAGTTCATTTATAGAAATTCCAGGGGTTAAGTGGAAAATTTCTTATCATTTAATATATATATATATAATAAAAGTAAAGGACACTTGACAACCATGCATCTCATTCCTATTATCAAATATTTGAAAGTTTACTCACCTAATAAACTTCTAAATTTCTCTACACGTGCCATGCTACTGTCTCTCCAAATGTTATTCCTTTTCTTTTATCTCTCTCTCTCGTTAAGGAGAGCACCATCGAAATTATCAGAAAATTTACGGAGAAACCAAGAAGGGAAAATAGAGAGAAAACAGAGAAGAGAAAAGAGGCGAGAAAGAAGTGGTGTCGGTAGTTAGACGTGACCGGGAAAACAAGGCAGACCGAGAAGAATGGTAGTTCCGGGTTGATTGACTAATTTCTTGTATTCTTGGGGTTGCCCTTGAGTGACTCGATTCGGAACAGAGACCGACTTCTAGACCAATCACGTCCAACGTTAACAGGTGCGGATTTCGAGTTATTCCTAGCTCCTTCCAACTAATTTATTGATTGTTGATTTCTTGATTATAATTGTTGATTTAGTTGCTTGATTATAGATTGCGTGATTATAATTGTTGATTTGGTTGCTTAATTTTTATTGCATGCTTATAATTGTTGATTTGGATTGCTTGATTGGTATAGAGTAGTATTGTTCAAGTATTGGGTAAAGGTTCATGTTTATAAGGCATGCATAATTAGCATAGCATATGGATATTGACCAAATATAAAGGGATTGCACTAGAGTTGGTAGATGTTTTAATAACAGCCTCGTTAATTCATTAATTAAACCAGTTGGTATGGTCACAAACTATAGACTTAGAACTTATGTCCGGTATTTGATGGCTCCATATCAATTCTTGAGACCATAGCATGTCATGAATTTAATTGTTTGGTTTATCAATAGTTAAGAAATAATTTAGGTAGCTTAGTTGCTATCTTTCTTGAATATTGCCTGCTGTTCTCTTGTTTGTTTGTCATACTATATTTGAATGCTGGTTATGGATTTGAAACTGCATGTGTTGGATGCTTAATTTCGGGACATGATTATATTTTAATAAGTTAGTGTATAATATGGTGCAAAGCAACTTAGCTAAAGCATGAGTTTGAGTTAAATAAATTTCAGCATGATAAGGATGCATGGATAATTTCTCACAAAGCATAACATAGTCATATGTGTAATTGATTGAATATTATACTCAGTAAATTTAACGGTCATGTAGGCACTGTCTTTTCGTGGTAGCGCATGATCGAGTTCATGTATTGATTGAATATTAAATTGGAAACTTGACCGGTCATGTAGGCGCTGTCTTTTCATGGTAGCGCATGACTGGGGTCATGTAGGCGATGTTTTCGTGGTAAGCGCATAATTTCTATTATGTAGGCGCTGTTGATTCGTGGAAGCGCATAATAGAAATTATATAGGCGCCGTATTTGTGGTAGCTCGTGATTCAGTTATGTAGGCACTATTAATTCGTGGAAGCGCATAACTGAAGTCACGTAGGCGCCGTATTCGTGGTAAGCGCACAATTTCAAGTTATGCGCATGACAGAAATTGTGTAGGCGCCGTATTCGTGGTAGTGCATGACCCATAGTCAGATATGTGTCGAATCTTGATCGTATGATAGAAATGTTAAAAGAATTGATTTTTAAGAAAATTTGTGCATTAAGTATGATTCATGAGCATTGCATCTGGTTACTTATATCATATCAGATATGCATGGAAAAAGATTGAATTTTATTTCGGTGTTTTCTCTTATGGTTGCTGCCATTATTATTATTACTTTGTGTGTATTGTTCTTTTATTTTGAACTTGAGCATTTCATGCCTTAAAAATTTCGAGCATACTACTTGGTTTTTGATAATTGCACTTTTGAAACTTAGAAATATTTTATGGTAGGGAGACAAAATGCATTTTCTATATGAACTTTTTATATGATACTTGATTGGATTTCAATTTAGCAAGTTGCTCCTTGGATCTCTATTATTTTTGTAGTTTTCTTAAAATTGTGCTCAGTGTTGTGCCGGTTTAGTTGGTTGGGTCTTAGAATAACTCGACTGGAATTGATTACCGCACTGTGAGATTTTTCAATCTCTCATCTTTCCACTTTGTGAGTTATAGGTACAAAACTCAAGATAAGAAAATGCAATGTCAAACATGAAGACTGTGGGACTTTCAAAAAAGAGAGCAAGTTATGTCATTGGTAATGTATATGTATATATGAATTTATAAGATTTTAGAAATCACCTTGCGCTAATGAGTGCGGCCGGTTGTCTACCTTCCTGTCGGGGTGTGACAGAGTGTTTTCTCTCATATACAGAGATCTAAAGAATCATCACATGGAGAAAAATCGCAAACCCAATTTCTTTCTGACAAGGGTGAAGAAATATTTACAAAGAGACCCTCAGTATTATTAAGTTTTGTCAAAACAGTGGGTTTGCCAGGATGAAAATCCTAGAGCTTCTTATCATGAATCCAATGATTTTGATATCTTTATCTATGTTCATAAACTTTCGTTTCATATCTTTTAGCAGTTAACCCATCTTTATCTATGTAAATGTCCTTAATTTGTCATAAATCCTAAGATTATAACTATTTTTATAGGTTCCCAAATTCTATGTAAGAGACCAAAAACTAGACTAAGAACAAAAATACATTGATATTTCTATATTTTGTAAGTACCAGAAAGTTCATTTATTTTTATTAAAATCCATCCTTTATTTCTTATTTGCATGTGTGCATATGTGTCTTTTTACCTATATATTTTTATTTTTCTGTTTAACAACATGTATATTTTTTTTATGAAATTTACTAAATAAAGGAAGTCTTTTGAGTGCCCATATTATCATCTGACCTAGCATGAAGCCCAAACTGCACTTTATAAAAATGACCCTCTTAATTTTTCGGTTTTTGCAAAGCATAATAAAAATCCATTTTTTTTGTTGACCGTGTTTATCATCCTAGCTTAAGCTCATAGCTTGATAAAGCTAGGTATATAGTCCGGGGTATTTCTTTTAAGATACGCATTTATTTTCTTAATTCGGCGAGCTTGCGCAAAGAAGATATATCGTTTTTTTTCTTTTGTAAATTAAGTTCATAGAATGTAAAGATGTAAAGCCTAAAAAGTTTCACATAACAGCCCAATTAATTGTCGACGCGACAACTGGTTGACAATCCCGCTCTCCAATTGGGTATAGGCATACAGCTTCATCACTCGAACTTTTTTGAAAACTTGGTAGTAGCTACCAAGGTTCATGAGGAGGAATCGAACTCTCGACCTTTGGGTATAACAACTCTATGACATCTTTCTAGCCAATTATGCTACCTCTCCTTTCTCCTCCATCACTCGAACTTGGATCCTCATTCAAAGCAGTGTCTTCGTCGGGTCCATAATAAGAGCAACAACTTTCTCTTTTCAAGTGGAATCATGTGAGAGATAATTTGATGCTCAGGTCCTTTTTTTTTTTTATCGACTACATAATCCTTAACAAATGCAACTTTTGGGGTGTTCAACATATATATATATATATATAGAGAGAGAGAGAGAGGAGGGATCAAGTTACAACAAGCATTATTTACATTTTCAAAGTCCAAATCGTCGATCCAAACAGTTAGATGTGATCTCTGTAATAAAATGTGCTTGGAGATCAAATTTTACATTTTTTGAAATTTTTTTACTATTTATTAAGATGGGTACAAAATTCAATGGTATGAATTTGACTAGTTTTTGTACCCACCTTAATAAATAGTAAAAAAATTCCAAAAAATGTAAAATTTGGTCTCCAAACACATTTTATTGTAGATATCATATCTAACGGTTTGGATCGACGATTTAAGCTTTGAAAATGTAAATAATGCTTGTTGTAACTCAAAAAATGTTGTAACTTGATCCCTCCTCATATATATATATATATATATATATATATATATATATATATTTTCTAGGATGTCATCATGATGCATTCTAACATATTAACGATGATATTTTTAGAAACATGCATGAGTCTATAATAGAACGTATTTGCAAGATGCATCTTAAAATTTTCATCATGTATTTTGCGAGTTGACTCTCTTGAATTTTTGAAATGTCGATGTCATTTGGGTAAGTATTTAAGACCGAATTTAACTTATTTAAGACCGAATTTAACTTGGACTGGATAACTGCTCTTCTTGGGCTAGTCGAACTCGAAGAGACCAAGATGGTTGATTTGATTTGGGATGCAATTCATCCATGGTTATTCCATGCGGACAAAAGAGGTCCGATCGAGTGCTTTTTCTGTAGGACTGACGGCTGTCATTACTTGAATATATATATTTTCTTTTGTATAATGAAGGATGAGGTTCGGATTCCCTCTTCTTCTTTTTTATTGGTCCCGGAACTTTTTGATACGCATTTTACATTTGGGTTTCCGAAATTTTTTAGTATACCATCTATTCAAAAAAAGATAAATTAAAATACTCTCTGTTTGAAACAAATTTGAAATTTTGTATATACCATCCTAAAATTTTTTTAGGACGCGCAGATTATACTGCGCACCGGGTTTATACTAAGTTATTATTATTATTATTTTTTTCTTGAATGGATGGTATATTAGAAAAAAACTTGGTTTGGGTTTTTCAGTTAGCTTTCTATAAAGATATACGACTGTCTTTACCAACATTGCACATAAGAAAATGTGTAGAGGGTTTGTAAAGAAAATAAAACAATTTGACAGAAGCCCACAGAAGCAAAGGGTACTGGACAAATTGGACGAAGCAAAAATTAATATTCTGATCCTTGTTAACTAGCTAATTAAAATGCTTATCATAAAAATTTTGCTACTAGTTTATCCAGCAACAAATTAGTGTGTACGAAGCAAAAATAAAATAACAAAATGCTGAATATGTTGTAGGCAATTAATGAGTTTTTTTAAATAGCAAAGTTTAGTGAGGTCATCCAAATTTGTTTACGGAAATTTCATGTATACCCTTTAAAAACTCTGTAATTGCATATCCCCCCTCAAAATTCATAGTATCATATTTACCATATTCTAAATTTCAAAAACTTACAAATTTACCCATTTTATTGTCTTTCTATTAGAACTCATTTAAATTCATATATAGAATACTTATTTTATCCTTTACATGCCTGGTCCTGGAGCAGGGCACCCAAGGCAATTGCCCCGGGTCCCAGGATCCAAAGGGCCCCAAATTTCTTTTAGTATGTATATATTAAAAAAAAATTATTTGTATATATTAAAAATAAATAAAATATTAAAAATCAAACTTTGTATATATAAAAGCTCTAAACTTTTCTATAAATAGGAATGATCTATTGGCATATTAATAAAATTATATATATATATATATATATATATATATATATATATATATATATATATATATATAAAGGTAAGGGTGTAAACGGTCAGATATTAATTGTATATGAATATGAATCATATATTGGACGGATATGAATATAATTCAGATAATTAAAAAAAATTACTAATGTACATTCTAGTAAAGTATAATATCTAAATATAGTTTTTTTTCATTCATTAATTAGATTTAATATTTTTCATAATAAACTTGTTGGATACAAAACATACATCATATTACCAAAATTTTGTCATTATTCATCTCAAAATGTTATATTGTTAAACAAAATATATCAATTCAAGATCAACAATGTTTTTTTCTAAGCATGTAGGACAAAAAAAATAAAGAGAGTCTTGAACCAGCTACATAAACGATCATATATCAATACCATGCAATTAAAATATAAGTAATAAATTATTGGTATTTAACAAATCATTTCTTGTACAGTAGAGATGTAAATGGTTAGATACAGATAGTTACGGATAGTTAATTATTAAAATGTATCCTTATCCGTTGTAACTTTTCAGATACGAGTACAAATGCGGATACAAATAGTTAATTATTAAACAGTATCCTTATCTGTTATAACTTTTCGGATATGGATACAAATACCAATAGTCTCGGATACGAATACAAATAAGATGATGTAAGTAATTTTTCAGATTCAGGTCTGAAAGAAATCGGACAATATCCGATTTATTTACACCCCTATATAAAGGATTCAAACTTTTCTCCCGTCCCGGGTCCTAAAATCTTCAACACCGGCCCTGATCCTTTATTTAAAAAAGAAAAAAAAAACACATAGCTTGTTTAAAAAATATGACAAATATTTGATCCGTGTTCATATTCGAAAACTACAATCAGATATGTATATAGCTAGTTATACCACTGCCTGGTCCGTATACGATCCGTTTGCACCCCAACCTACTATTGCCAGATCTTTGTCTGTCTTCAGATTAAATCACCTTTCTCCCTCAAGTAACCAGCAATTTCAAAAAAAGCATCTTTGGGCATAAACAAATCTGATAATTAATTTGTAGGAACTTGGAAGAGTTTGATTTAAGTTCGGTGCTTCTTGAGTTTATTCAAACCTGCTTGTTAGTTTGTTGATATGTTTGAACAATTCACATGAACAAATGTATGAAACCAACTAATAAGACTATATAGTTTTTTAAATATTTTTTCATTGTACTGAAAAAATAGATATGGACATGTCTCTTAAGCTACCGATCAGAATACAAAATAAGAATTGGAATCCAACACCAAAACAAAACAAGGTAGAATTAACACGTATATAAGAAACTACGATTAAATATACAAGCAACACTCTTATATATGAAGTGCACTGAAAAAAGTAAAAAAAAAAAAAAAAACCTTTTTGAACGGTTCTGATATAAAGATAAATATTCAGGAAACAAAGCTAACCATATGTAATGAGCATCTAGTAACTAGTTAGTCAACAAAATCAATAGCCAAACATGTCAAACAATATGACAAGAAGTGACAATCTCACAAGACTACAAGAGAATAAACTTTGCTATTGTCTTTGCAAGTTCACCCGAAGTGTGAACCACCTCTCCCGCCAACTTAACATTCTTCCCCGGACAGTTTATCTTCACTGCTTCAAGGTACTTATTTTGGAATGAAATATCTCCTTGAAACTCTTCTTTTGCAGCATCTTCACTCGGCTTAGGTGGTAATAAATAAGAGTTCACTTGAAGGAAAATGGGCTCGCTCTTCCCCACTCAGGAGCACAAGAAGGCGACACTGGAGGACATCGCCAAAATCAACAAATCAAACCCCCAACCCACCTACGCACAGGCAACAGTACGCCAAATCAACCCGGCACAGCGATCCACCACCCAAGCACACAAGAATTCGGAGCAAGGAGTAACTGATCTTCACCAACCAAGACCTTACACAGCTAACCTACGCATTAATGGAGAACCAAAGTCAGATTTTAAGACCGATCAACTCAAAATCCAGCAGATAACAGCAAGCGCCAATGAAATCTTCAACAAAATCTCTGGTAGCAGTGCTTTATCTCCAACCAAGGAAGAAGAATGGACGAAAGTACAAAGAAAACAGAAAAGACAAAACATATTTACAGGTAAGTTCAACAACCCAAATCTCTTACAGAAAATGAATGCCCTTAGAGAGCAGGGCAAATGCTTTAAATGCGCAGAGAGAGGCCATTTACAAGCAAATTGCAGAAATTTAATGAAATGTTTTAAATGCAATGGAGTTGGTCACAAATCTTCATGGTGTAAAGCAAAGGCTATAAAAACCAACACAGTGCCTCCAACAGTTCCAAAACCGTTTCATAATACAGAACAAACAAAGAACCACCACAAAGAAAGAGAGGAAATCATGGAGAATTGGCAAACCATGCCTATGCTCTCTCCAGATTCACTACCTATGGTCCGTCATGAGATACGTCGGGTTTATGTACCGAGCAGGGAAGGGTTCCATCCTTCCAATGAATTGCTTGACAGGGCAGCCGTAGTGCATATGGGCCCCCATTGCAATGAACGTACTCTTGCTCACCGTCTTGCAAACACCTTGGCCGCTCAACTTCATAGCCATCCAAGAGATTTCATGATAGGTAAGTTGGACCCATCCACTGGCCACTTTCTTGTAGCCTTCCCAACAGTGGATCTCAGAAACCATGCTGTTAATGTCGGAGTCTTTGCTATAGACCACAACTCTCGGGTCCAGCTCGCCACATGGCAACCGAGCTTAGGTATGGTATATGACCCGCCAGCTTATAAAGCACGTCTCAAACTGGTTGGAGTGCCCATGAACGCTTGGAATGAAGATGACTTAGACCACTTACTGGCTGGCCTTGGTCATGTCATCAAGCTAGCACCGGTCTTTGAGAACGGGAATTTTGAAACTGTAAGAGTTCTCATTACATGTCACAACCCAGCAAGCATACCCCCTTCTCTCCTCATGTCTACCAACCCTTACTCCAAGACAGTGAAAGTGGGTTTGGAAGGTTGGTCACATTCACCGGTGGGCCGTCCTCCCTCTCCAGGAGGAGGTGGGGGGAGGTTGCACCATTGCAACAATAGGCGCGCGCCAAGTCCTCAAAGGCGATCCCCTGACTCGGATGACTACTCGAGATCACAGACAAACACATATCACAGTGAGGCTGATTCAGCATATTCCCGAAGAACAAGGCCGGTTTTACCACAGCCGGTACAAGCAAAGCCGGTACAAGGTAAGTTGATGCATGTGTTAGGACAAGGCTCAGAACTGGAGACAACAGTGATAAGTGAAATAGAGAAAAACAAAGGTAAGGACAAGATAGAAGTAGAAAGCCTCGTACCTAGGGAAGAAAAGAGAGTCATGCGTGGCCCAAAAATTCTAGCAACAGTAATATTCCAAAAAGCATGGGGCAATGTGTCCATCCACGCGCAGTGTGGCGACAAGGGTACAACCACACACGTGAGGAATATTATGCTGGAAATCCCACTGCCAAATATCTTCTCCAGAGCAAGTTTTTATTCTACAGCCCAAGAGGGTCGGATTAATAATGGGCCGACTGAAATGGGCTATGTTCTAGAAAAACAAAGTTCAACTCTAACCCTTACACCAATAGAAACAGAAGGATTAATTGAGAACAGTGATGACCCCTTCACACAGCTAGCCCAGCCCATTGTGACACTCCCAGGAGTAGACCCTTTTGCATTTCTTTTTGATGATGGCCCTCCACCGGGATTCCGTAATGAAATAGCTCTCAAAAAAGAGGTAAGGAGAAGTCCTAGAATCAAAGAGAAGGAAACCGGACCATACATTTCTTCAGAGGAGAAAGCATGCAAGCTAAAAGGCACAGATTTTGTATCTTTCTCGCCTAAAAGAATCAAGAGGAAGAGCACAATGACCTCAACTGAAGACAAGCTCGATTACATGCGCACTTATGACCCACTCTCGGGTACTCAAGCAGAAATAGTGGTCAATGCGGCGGGAATCGAATTCGAAGAGGATCTGCACTTCAAGGTGGGAAAGATGGTGGAAGAAGAAGGGACAGTCATGGGATTGTTCCCTACCACGGCTTGATGCCGTTCTAGTTTAAGTCTCAAGGCCAGTAGTGTTTTATTTTGTTTTAATGATTAGTTTGCTCTTGCATTTAAAATTGGGAAGGTGGTTTGATGTAGTTTGGTTAGAAGCGGGAAGGAGTAGAGATAGACATGAGGCAGTGGCCTTTTCTATTTGTATCAGCTTTGTTTTGGAATGGAAGAAGTTGGAGTTTTTTAATTGGAAGAAGTTGGAGTTTTTAAGTTTCCAATGAATTACAACACCAAACTAAAATTGATCTCATGGAACGTTCGAGGTTTGAATGAAAGGAACAAAAGATTGGCTGTTCGACAAACTCTATTGATAGAAAAGCCAGATTTGGTATGTATCCAAGAGACCAAATTAGCGAGCCTAGACAATAGAAAATTATTGGAAATTTGTGGATTTCGTTTATCACAACACGAAGAGCTACCAGCTTCTGGTACTAGAGGTGGAGTTCTAGTGGCATGGACATCCTCCAAATTCAAACTAGTTTCGGCAATAATCAAGACCTACAGTGTCAATGTTCTCTTAGCCAACAACATAGATGGAAAAAAATTCTGGTTCTCTGGCATCTATGGCCCATCTACTTCAGAGGGCAGATCAGCATTTAAGGAGGAACTCATTTCAATCAAACCAACTGATGACACACCTTGGCTACTTGGAGGTGACTTAAATTTTACTTTAGAACTGCAAGACAGGACCAGCAACACCGCCGCAGAATGGAGAAATTCAATGGATTTTGCTGCTTTAATCTCTACCTTAGGTCTAATCAATACACCTTTACACGGTCGCCGCTTCACTTGGTCAAATGAGAGAGACCAACCACACATGGCACGCCTTGATAGATTTCTAGTTTCAGATGAATGGAACCAATTATACCCGAACTCGACACAGACAGTACTACCAAATACATCCTCTGATCATTGTCCAATAGTGTACACGGCAAATACAAGGTATGGAAAATCTCATTTTTTCCGCTTTGAGAACTGTTGGCTCCGTTTCAAGGAGTACAATGACATGATAGTGCAGACTTGGCAATCAATAGCAACAGCTCAGACACCAACACAACTTCACAGTAAATTGACAACTCTACAACAGAAAACCAAAGAATGGGCAAAAAACAGAATTACCACAATTAAGACACAAATTAGAATATGTCGAGAATACTTAGGATGGATTGATCAAGTCAAGGAAAGAAGAAAGACGACACAGTTAGAAAAATTCATTGCGGCAAAAATAAAAAAAAGATACACGGATTTATCAACACTTGAAGAAGATATTTGGAGGCAGAGGGCACGAACCAAATGGGAAATGCAAGGAGATAGGGGGACCAGATTTTTTCATAATATCGCATCCGCAGCAAAGAAAACAAACATGGTTATGCAAATTGAACATCAAGGTACAGTTTGCATGGATCAGAGATCAAAAGCGCATCTTTTTTTTCAATTTTATACAGATTTGATTGGACAAACATCAACACAGGTCCCAAACATTCATTGGGATAATTTATACCCCTCAAATGACAATGCAAGAGAATTACAAGTACTGCAAGAAGACATCATCTTAGAGGAAGTCAAGACAGCCATCAAACAATGGCCAAAGAACAAAAGCCCCGGCCCGGATGGCTTCTCGGGAGAATTCTACAATCATTTCATTGACATCCTAGCACTCGACTTATGCAAGGTCTTTCAACAAGTAACGCAACAAGGCATCTCTCTTCAGCCACTAAACACATCATACATAGTACTGCTTCCAAAGAAAGAATCACCTGCAACTGTACAAGATTACAGACCAATCAGTTTACTTCACGGAATCCAAAAAAATTTCTCGAAAATTTTGGCAAATAGACTGCAGCATCGTTTGCCGGAATTACTACATAAAGCTCAGACAGGTTTCATGAAAAATAGATACATTTGTGAAAGTTTCATCTATGCACAGCATGTTCTACATACAACTCGGAAAAGAAACTTACCAATTGCCCTATTCAAAGCAGATTTCACAAAGGCATTTGACACGGTGAGTTGGGATTTCATCATGGCAGTAATGAGGGCCCATGGATTTCCTGAAAAATGGCTATCATGGATTCAACAAATCATTCTAGTTGGGACCTCACAGATCATGATCAATGGCTTATTGGGGAAAAAAATTCTGCTCAAACGAGGTGTACGACAGGGGGATCCGTTATCCCCGTTACTGTTCATACTTGCAATTGACTTTCTTGCAAGATATGTTCAAAAACTAACAGACATAGGAGCTCTAAGGTTACCATTTATAGGAATGTCTCCTTGTTTGTTATATGCAGACGATGCTATGTTTTTTATCAAGCCAGAGGTCCGACAACTACAAGCATTGCAGATTGTCCTTACAGCTTTCAAACAGATTTCAGGGCTCTCAGTTAACTTGGCAAAATCAGAATTGATGGTATCCATGGGATCACAAGCATCACAGCAGGAATTGGCAAATGTCTTAGGCTGTAGATTGGCAACCTTGCCTTTTACATACTTAGGGCTTCCTTTGTCAAACAAGAAATTGCCTAAGTCAGCATACTTGCCATTGATACAACGCATGAACAAAAGGTTAGATGGATGGGCAGCCAAGCATCTAACTATAGCAGGTAGAATAGTATTGATAAACTCAGTCTTGTCATCACTACCGACTTACTTCATGTCATGCCTAAAATTACCAGTTTGGGTAATTAAAGACATTGATAAGATAAGAAGGGCATTCCTATGGCACGGGACAATACCACAAGCACATTCTAAAATCAACTTGGCAAATTGGAAGCTGTCTTGCACACCGAAGGATTTCGGAGGCCTAGGCATAATGGATTTGACCGTCTTCAATCAAGCTCTTTTGATCAAATGGTTCTGGCAATGGAGAAAACCGGAAATGACGTTGTGCAAATCACTGTTCCAACAGCACATAGCCACTAACGGGTTACCAGATTCACCCATCTTCATATCAGCAATTTCAAATTCCATAAGCTACTGCCAATTTTTCTTCTCACACAAGATTGGTAATGGAAAAAGGATACAGCTTTGGAATGACAACTGGGATGGTCAACTCCTGAGTACCATCCTCCCAGACCTATACACACATGCAATAGACACACAAATCACCCTTTATGAAGCCTCTCAGGTATCAAATCTCACAGCACTCTTTAGGCCGATCAACTCCAACACTGCAAATCTGGAACTGGTAAAGTTACAAAATACACTATCGGGTATGGTTCTAAACCCGATAACAGAAGATGACATCTCTTGGAAGTGGAAGGAATCGGGCCTTTACAAGGTTCGAGAAGGATACAAAGCAATGAAGGATGCACCTATAATTCTTAACAGAGCACAAAGAATCTGGAAATTACAAGTACCCCCTCGAATGAAGGTCTTTGGATGGCTGGCATTGAACAATAAACTTCTAACCATAGATAATCTCAATAAAAGAGGATGGCCGCTAGTCAATAGATGCGTACTGTGCAAGATACAAGGGGAATCAATTAGACACATGCTTGATGAATGTACTTTCTCAAAATCAGTCTATGCAGCATTAGCACATACCATACCAGCCAAAATACCAACCTTGACATATACCACACCACCAACAGAAATGCTGACAAGTGCAACAGTACCAAAAACTCAAAGAGAGACTATGCTTATAACACAATTTATTATTTGGAGGGAGCGTTGTGCACGCACATTTACAGAAGTCAGTAAAGATGCACAAGACATCAAGGAAGAAGTCTTGTGGCAACTACAGTTTCAAAGGTCAGAAGCAATGCAAACGGGAGGAAGATCATAGATGAAGAAAGATGGATCATGAAACCAACAGCTTGAGTTTTACTTATTTGCTTATCTAATTTAGTTCCTTTCTGTTATTTATTTTGAACTCTCATTTGCTTTATTTTGCTCAATTGTTTTGAGCAGCATCGATTTTCTTTATGCAGTTACATAACCAATGTAACACAACAATTCCATTTTAATTAAATACGGGCTGGACCCATATTTTTCATCAAAAAAAAAAATAAATAAGAGTTCACTAATCAGATATGTAGCCTATTTGAGTTTACATGAAATAGAAGGCTTCGCTCCATTCAATTTGTATCTCTCTATGGCATATAGTATTAAAAAGCCTTAATACCCTTTCCAGACACTCACAAAATCAGGAGACAGTAACAACAAAAATAACTAAAAGGACAACATAACTTTTATAATGGTTTGGTATGCATCACATAAATCAAATTGGGAATTCAATCATCTTACAAGATTAATTGCACCAGTTATTGTTCCCTTCATAAATCAAATTGGGAATTCAGACTCTTCTTATATTTAACAACACTAGTTGAAAATCAATCATCATACTGACTTATAAGTTATTAACTAGAAAATCACGAGAGAAAGAGAGAAAATACTCGAAAGAAGCGCAAAGTGAGGTTCTTCAGATTGGATGAATATTGGAGGAGACAGGCCACCCAATTCCAGTAATTACAATTTATTTTTATTAATCCAAGATCCAAGTTCTTTAAGTTTTTTAGGGCTGGACAATTTGAAATATCCGAGTGCAACAAATACTACATAGTAGAAAGGAAAAAATTATTAGAGAGGAATATGAATTTTAAATTAGACAAATTATTCAATAAATAAAATTGCTACTTTAACACAACTTGTTATCAATCATTGCATCAAAGTAAAAAAAATATTCTCATATCTGGCACACTAAAGATATAGAACTTTTTTTTAGAAATCATAAATAAAAAATAAATTTATCAAACCAATTTGATTACTTTGGATTTTACAAAAACCATAAGAACTGAGATACCATTTTGGTCCGATTTTTTTTTCGAGACTGAGATGCCATTTGAGTTCGAGTCATTTTCACAGATTTCGATAAAAAATGATGTAGAAACTTGTGAAAACATCTTGGATCGAGATGTCATTTCGGTCCCAAAAATAAATTTCGGACCGAAATGACATCTCCATTCTTACTGGTTTTGTAAAAACCAAAACAATCAAATTGATTTGGTAAAATATTTTTTTATTTATAGTTTTTTAAAAAAAATTCAAAGATATAGCCTAGTATGGTTGAAGAATCCAACCCAACCCAATCGGTTAGTTTTTCCTTCCATTTATCATTCTACGAAATTGCTTAAAAGCATTCACACAAGAAGAAGTCATTTTAGTCGCTTCTTTTATCTCCTTATTGACACACTAACTAATCAATTAATAATGATTGTTTTTTTTTTTTTTTTTTATAATTAGTTGATGTTTCGAGTGATATAGTCAAGAGTCAAGACTTATACTTGACATGCAGAACAAGAAATCTAGAATAGAGAATACCAGAGCGTGAGGACATCTTGAATATAGCTTTAGGCTTGTGACATTTGAAAGGCCACCAAGAAGCCTCAAGTCTTGCTGATTAATTCTGGCAAGAGAGAAATAGACACCTGCACATGAGATGTCAGCTGTGGCAAGAGATGACATATTCTTCAATGTAATCCCTTCTGTATTTATAGATTTAATGCTCAGAGATACAACTTCAGGACAAGAAATCTCCATTGGCCCACAATAATGGCAACACTCGAATACCAAATTCTTCAGCACCTTAGAGGAAATCATGACCCGTTCAAATAAGCAATTTATCAAAACTAATTCTTCCATTACAGGACATCCGGATATAAGCATTCTCATTATTTCATTATTCAAATCTAGGTAACAAAGCTCCAATTTTTGTAGGGAAGGGAGGTTGATTGGTCCCGGTTTAATGAAACTATGTTCATAAAGCACATAGCCAGTATGAAGCCACAATGACATCTCCTCTATTGACGTACATGTGTAAATTGAATTAGTCATGTCGGGAAGTGTCTTAGTATTGATATCGATATGGATCGATAATATGCGGGGTCTACACTCGACTGCACAGCAAAGAAATTCATATATATGAAGAAGAGTGTCCCTCACATTATCCCCCCACCATGTCAGTTTAAATGTATCCAGAGTCAAGTTTTCTTGATTCAAAATGACGCCGCGAAAAAATCTTAGAAACTTATCTTCATGTTTTTGGAACTCTTCTTTTGTTAGCTTATCTTGTCTGCATTTATGATCATCAAAAACAAGAACAGGCAAAGAAACCCAAACTTTTGTCCATCGTTTGGACAATATACATGTTCGCACAGCCTCTTCGGTAGATAAAAAAGAAAGGATGTGAGTAAGAAGAGGGTCTGGCAAGGCACTAATTCTGTCCCATGCTAAATCTCTACCCTCCATTATTCACAAGTGATGACAAATTCTTCCAAATACCTTACATGCACGATCTCTGTATTCAAATGCACGAAAACCACAAATCATTAACATAAGTATAAACAATATATAGACCAAACTAATATATATAGCAATTTTTCTTCTCGGAAACCAAAGTATGACAGGGGATTGTGCAAATCAGGAATTCAACCCTAATTAAATTAAGAACAATAATCAACAAATTGATTACTTCTAGGCTTCTAGCACAGTTTGCTAGGAAATAAAATAGGAGAAATAACTAAAAAGATCTTAGTCAAGAATCACGTTGGAAATGTATATATAGACCCCTCAATCATTCAGGCCATTTCTCAAACCTTCTTATCTCAAATTGAGATTGAGTAATACAAGCTTTAGAAAAAAAAATGATTCAGTAATGCAAGAGTTAATTAATTAAGCCCCAATAAAATAAAAGCGCTACATCCAATATAATTAAACCTAACATCGTTCTAAAATAATAAAAAAAAGGATAGTCAAATAATGAACTCACTAAATTCAATTATATATATTTCAGTATATACAATCGATCGAATTGTATTCACGAGTAAAAAATATTGTTGAAAAAAATAACAAACGGGAAGAGAAACCCACCACAAGCCCCATTCAATTACCTGAAATACAATATGAGAGCCTCGGAGTTATCTTCTCTAAAATTTATCACGATGTAGAAGAGGGATATATCGTACTAGCTAATTGTATAAATATTTAGTGTGTATATACATAATTGATAAACGAGAAATGATAAATGCAATATATCTAAATTTAATTTAGTTGAATAAAAGAGAAATACCAAATATAATAATTCTAAATTTAATATATTTTTAATAACTCAATTAATATACAGATGTGTTGAGTTTATGTAGCTGTTTCTTTTAATATTTTTAGACGTCTCTGACTAATTAGATTCTTAATATATAGCTCCCATCTAATTTTGTTATTATTCTAAAGACCACCAATTAGTATCCACTTTTATCTCCCATATATTTTAATTAGCATTATATATGCTTCTCTTCCTTAAATTTTTCCTGTCTTTTAAAGATATTGACGATATACCTATTCCTGTGCCGAACGATGAAATGTCGTCTGTTCTCGCTTTATTTTGGAGATTAATCTTGACATTCCAAATTAATATTTATTGTAAACAATATATGGTTTATTTTGCTGATGCCTGATGCAGGGAAAGACGAATGACAGAGGCACACCTGGCTTTAAGGCACAGGCGAACGATAAGAGTGGGGGTATTTTGGTCCGGGTATATATTGTACTCCCCCTCCTCTTTCATCTTGATTAACTTTATATTTTTCGAGAAAGGGGAGGTAGCATAATTGGCTAAGAAAATGTCTTAGAGTTGTTATACCCAAAGGTCGAGAGTTCGATTTCCCTTCACGAATCTTGATAGCTACTACCAAATTTTCAAAAAAAAAAGCTTTATATTTTTCCTAAAAAAAAAAAACATTATATTGCCCTATTTGGTAATATAACCCCATATCATTCAAGCAGCCATGAAAGGATGATGAATAAATACTTAACTAAATATTTATTTAAAACTTTAATTTAAAATATGACATTTTTAAAAAATTATATTCAACTAACTTTGAATACAAAAACATACTTTATAAATGATAAAATTATGTATAATAAAAATGGCACGACAATTCGTGGAAAATTTAGGTATAGAGGAATACATAAAAAAAGAGTAAATGGCTCTAAAAGTTTATTTAATAAAACGGACACGTTTTGTCTCACCTTGTACAAATGAAGTACTTTTTAAATGAGAAAATAATATTGTAAAAATATAAGCCGTCTAATTAACATAAATCAAGCTCAGATTAGGTGGCAAAAAACTTACTGTTACTTGGCATGCACTTTTTGGAACGACAAACAAAGTCAAATATTTTTCATCCCCTGACATCAAAAGAAATAATTGTAAACCATATAAACAACTTCCACATTCCACAAAATACAGAGAAATATACTTTGATTAATACTTCGAGTAAGGAAATTAAACAGTCCAGTCCGGAAGCAAAGAACAAAACAGTTTCTTGTTTTATATATATATCCTAATCTTCTCTTTCTTTTCTCTCAAAACTACAAGTTAGTGCTCCGTAATTAAATTTTCCAAAATTGAGCAAAATAAGAAAAAGTTGAAAATGCAAAATTTTATCCCAATTCTCCCAAACAAAAGAAGCACACATCCAACACAGACAGACAGAAAATTGCCAAGCTATCCACTATAACCTGAAAATCACATTACCGCACATGCATTGGGGTTATCGTCACTGAAGAGTTGGGGTGCGGGTACCATGTACACGTGGTAGCCACACTTGTCGCAGTGACACCAGCCCATGTCAGCATGACACGTCATCTGTCCAACGCAACTCTTCTCCTCTTTTTTCACCTCCTTTTCTTTCTCCTTCAACTTCTCTTTGTCCTTCTCTTTCTGATCCACCACTTCCACGTGCCTTTGGATCTTCTTTGACAATAACTCTACAAACCCTTTTGTTTGCATCGTGCCTTTTACTGTTATTTGGTTCTTCTGTCGATCAATCACCACTTGCTCTACACCTAGAGTGAGAAAAACAAATAAACTGGGATTAAAATTTTGGTTCATTTCCGGTGATACAATAAAATATAATTTGTTTTCTTCAGAAAAATAAAATAAAAGAAGGTTGTCAGGATAAAAGCTGCTTGACCGCCTTAACAACTGTGGCACAATTTACGGGAATAAAATGTACTACATTTTAGTTACAAAAAGAAATGCCGTGTTATTATTTGCAAATTTATATGTATTATGTTTCTGTCCAATTTGCAGCATTTTTCAGAAATGGTATAAATAATAAATGTGTAAATCTATTTTGCAAAGAATAACTAATATCCCAAACTAAAAGAATGAAAAAGTTAGAACAAAAATATGATCAGATAATTGAGATGTAAATATGTTGTTGGAAGAACCTTTAATCTTCATGAGGACACCTCTGATGCGTCGGATACACCCATCACAATGAAGCGCCACCTTCACTGCAACTGTGTTCACCGCCAAAACCTAAAAAAATAAACAGGTTAGGTCCAAATAAATAAAGAATTACTTCAATTATGAACTAAAAAGAGATCTGATGTGAACAAACTATACCTGCTTATTATCGCCTTTCTTATCATCCTTTTCAGCCTCTTGTTTATCGCCACCGCCTTCTTTCTTCTTTGCTGGAGAGAGAAGTTCGACTTTTTTCTTGGTTTTCTTCTGAATTGTCTCTCGAAGCTTCCAAGGGTCCATGGTCCCCACCACCGTCACTTTGTTTGCACCGCGGTCCATTTTAACACCTTCAACTCCTAGAAGAAAAATAAGAGACAGAAGCACGACTGATTAGTACTATTGTTAGAGTGACAGAAATCGTGCTTTTCGCACACTGCCAGATATCAGAGAGATTGGTGAAAGCGATAAACAGAAATAAGCAATTTCAATGGATGGCATACGTGATAATCAAATTCGCCAACTGCCAGATATTTACACATCTCCGGTTGGTTAACATGGAAATAAGCAACTGCTGGTACAGATTCAGCCCCATCACGCAAGAAAAGGAGTTTGCCTCAGCTTACTGGTAAAGCAAAGGAGCTGTCAGACGAAGAGGAAGGAAAGTTACAGTGAACCCCCTGTTTTCTTTGAGTTTTCTACAATCTGGAAAAGGGAGCGAAACTTTAAGGGGCATTTTAGGCTTTCAGTTTTTTATTTTTAACTTTCCAGTTAGTAGGATGTTTATTTTCTTTTCTATCGCATATATTGTTTATCAGGTAGGTACCTTTTGCTTGTTATTTTTGAAATCATGTAAGACCTTTGCTAATTAATTGATCATGCCTACGTGTTTCCAATCAAAAAAAAAGAAGAAGCGATAAACTGTCACTCTATCAGATATAAAAGGACACAATGTTTTGTTTTTTATGCACAGTTCTCTTTTCTGAACCAGCCGACTAATGTCAGAGGTATCAGTATTCTCGTTTTTTTGTTTTTTGTGCTCAAACAACAGGCACAACAGCACACCTATAACACTAAAAATAAGAGAATTAATATTCTCATGATCTCATCGCTAAGAAATTGATAGTTAACGAGAACTTAAAAAGAATATCATAAGTTAAAGGAATTGGAAATTGTGAATATAAGTACTGAGAAATCAACAATGTGACCAAATACTAAAATAACTCTCATATTGAGATATGGAAATACAGAATAATACATATTATAAACGCACACTAGAATTTCTATGCCCTCTTAGATCGATGTTTAGAATTTAGAAACTAGCATTTAAATGTTTTGAAGCCCCCTTAAAAAATGCACATACTACAATTTCTAACCGTGTGCGTCACTTAAGAGAGAAAAACATAAAGAGAGAGAGAGAGACCTTTACAGCCTTTAAAGGACCGTCGGATCTGGCCTGCACACCCGTCACAGTGAAAATCCACCTTCAGCACCGCCGTCACAAATGCTCCTCCCTCCTTGCCACCTCCTTTCCCACCTTTACCTGTTGTAACCTCAGCCCCCGAGAGAGTGTTAGGATCTGTGTTAGCATCTTTACTGTTGCCTGGAGCAGGAGAAGATGGAGAAGTGTTGGAGCCCGAGCCTCCTCCTCCTCCCTGGCCTCCACCACCTGCGGCACTGCCTCCCCCTCCGCCTCCATTCTTCTTCTTCTGTAAGCAATTACAGAGTTAATATACAAAGCTTATGTTAGCTAGATCTTCGAACAACAGATTTGAGAATATGCAAAAAAACAAAAAGTTTCAGATCTGATGGAAATCACCTTTCCCATGCAATTCCTCTGTGTTTCCCTCCCTTCCTCCCTGTTCAAATCCGATAGAAATGACCTGTTCTATAAGCAACTAGAACAGAGAGTAGTGTTCAAAAGGAGGAGTGAGAAACCCGGGCGTGCGGATATGTATAATGTATATATAGGAGCGAGAATATCCATAGCCATTTCACTGTCTAACTACGAACAAACACCACTTCATTTTTTTCACGGCTTTCTACGCCTTGACGAGATGGCTTTCTCTTAGAACTAAAAGGGGGCTTTATTCTATTTCTCCGCCACGTCAGCATACACATACAGTAGCATGTCCGTTAGTCACATCACAATGTTACCCACATCTCTATAAGAAATTTTCACTTCTTTTTTTTACGCCTTTCTACAAATTAATGACCTGGTATGATATTTAGGAGTTGTAGACTTGTAAAAATAGTTCTCCGTTTATTTGGAAGTGATTTTATGGCAGATGCATTTTTTGGTGGGACCCACGGAAGATTCTGATGGAAGAAGTTAGTGGGCCACAGTACGGTATGACAGTACAAAACGCCAAAATTCTGATCAAGCCAGCTGGTGCGAAACAATTACACAATTACCCTTAACTAGTCTGGTACTCTGGTAGTCTGGTGTGAATATGTGATGCATTTGAGATTGTATGTTCTCTTAAAAAGAAAAAAAAATTAAGACTATATGTCATTTTGGAAGATTTAAAATTTTAGCAACATACCGACAAGCACTTGTATTTATAAACTGTATGAATCAACATTTTTTTAATTTTATTTTTAATCTAAGTATCATTTTGGAAGAGTTTCTAATGATATGTATTTTAAAATGATAAGTATTAATACCGGACTGAAGTGGTATATGCTTGTTCAGTTTAATTAATATGGTGCGTATGCAAGAAAGACCTATAAACTAATTAACTGAAAAAGCTTGAATTGAAGGTTTCACTCGGTGTAATGGTGTTAGAGACTTACAAAAAGTGCTTTATTTTAATTTAATTGGTAAGAGCGTTATCTTCTTCTTCTTCTTTTTTCGAACTGAGAAATTGCATCCATACCAGCTGGAAGCCTGGAAAGCCTTTGTTTTTTCTTAATGAAAATTTAATGCACATAACACATTAGTTATTTCTTTTTAGATATTAAATAATTAATTAGTATGGTAAGAAAAATAGTATCACATTGGTTTTGGATCAGTGAAGCATGCATGAAACATTTGATAGATCCCATAAGCACTTGAAACTTTTTGAGAATTTACTTTTATGTTATAGAATGATGATTTTCTAATCAGCTACTATTCAATTTCATTTTTAGTTGCTGGAAATACTTAATTACTCATGTCAATAGTCATTTGGTAATTTTTCAATAATTATCTTCTGTTATGTGAATAATCTATCTAATGGATTATTTTTTATCTTTTTGCTTTTTCAAGAGGATGAATATGTCAGTATACTGAGCAATTTATCCTACAAAACATTGACAGATCGAGACCAAACATCGTTTGTTGAATATGTTGATGTACAGTATGTAACTAAATATTGCTCGAAATTAATTCATCATTAATAAGATAATATCGTGTGAATTATTACTCCTTGTTAAACAAATAATGAATTTGTTTCAAAAACTTTTATTGAATATTTTTTTCAAAATTTTGTTAACTTTTTTACAAATATATATATATATATATATATATATATATGCGTGTGTGTGTGTGTGTGTGTGTGTGTGTGTGTGTGTGTGTGTGTTGTCATTTATCTGTGAACTGATAGTACAAAATCAATTTTTATATGAAAAATACAGTTCTTAATTAACTGCTAGGTGTTATGTATTTATCAGTTGTTTTGCTTAAAAGGAGCTTTTTCAGAAAACTGGAGAAGCCAGCTGAAAGGTACACAGGAGACGTGTACCTAGCTTATTGCAAGTTGCTGTCGTGGTTCGTTTGATTTTGAATGTAACAAAACAATTAAAACGAAGAAACTAAAAAATAAAATCGATAGAATTTAAGAAGGGTTAAAAAATTCCGACCTGCCGGATTCGAACCAGCGACCTAAGGATATCTGCTACAACTACAGTCCTCCGCTCTACCAACTGAGCTAAGGTCGGTTTTGTATATTAGATTTCATTTTGAAAATATAGACGAGTTCAATTTGTTTTTAAATTTTAACATTACCCATAACATGGTAATAAGATTTGTGAATAACATTCATTTTTTTTTTAATATTATCTACATAAGTAGACAAATTAACACAATATCTAATAATCAATTCATATACTACATGAGTAGACGAATTAACACAAAAAAAAAATAAAAATGGGAAAGGACTTTTTTGAAATTACCTAGGCTACCAGCATTTAGCCCAATCGCTTTGTCAAGCCTACAGGCGAGTCGGTATTTTTGAATTTCCACTTCGGCCTCTGCATAAATTTAACTATACAGGGCCTTGCTTTGGAAAATTTCAAAAATTAAAAACGGGGAAGGACTTTTCAAATCTAAGAGAACACAAATGAGCATTTTTTTTTTCTCTCCAAAAATTATCTAAAAACATTTTTGCGTACTATTATCTAGATAAATGTCCAGTAGTATTCAACGTTTCCAAGAGAATAAAATTTGGTTCTTTAAAAAAGGTATGGATTTTGGAAAAATGATATTATGATGATTGATTATGAAACTAAAATATCATAATCACTAATACAGATCATATTAAAATTTTAAATAAAACCTGACCAATCCGATCCGTATACCAACTTTTTTTTTTTAATCATTTCAGGTCCTAATAAATTTGAGCCTTAAAAATAAACGTTGTTGAAAATATGAAAAGGACCAATCTGCAATCTGTGATTATTGTTGTTCTCAAATAATGTGTAAATACAAGGCGATTTAGGAGAGATTATTGTGGTTTTCAAATAATGTTCAAGGGTTTAAATTTCTTTCATATTCAATCTTACTGAACTTCCAATAAAAATTAAAAAATCATGGTGATGGGTAGAAATTAGGGCTCTGCTTCTATTTCATCCAAGGCCACCAAATTTGACCGAATTCAATTTAATACACTTTTCTCAGAGGTTAGCATTGTAATGCGTCTACATCAGATATAAATAATAATAAAAAAAATTAGATATATAGGCTATGTTTGATTGTGAAATAAAAGATGGAGTAAACTATGAGATAAATTATCAACACAGGTAGAAGCTTATTTTTCAATATCTTATTCCGATTTTTTTTTATTTAGAATTAATAGAAAATTTGTCACTGAAACAAGCCTTGGATGCGCTGATTTTATGTAACTAGCCTCCACCGATCCTTAGGATTGGTGGAGCAAAAAAAATCAAAACCACACCGGTCCTAGGGACCGGTGTAGCTCAATTTTTGTCCGCCACAGCACTCGGCCATAGAAGATCCCATAAATCTCTACACCGATCCTACGAATCGGTGGAGCTTTGTTCTCCAATTCACACCCGCGGACTCGCCCATTTCTCCTTCTTTCTCCCCCGTCCGAGCCTTCTTCTGCAACGGTGAGTTCTTTTTTTTTTTTTTATTCTTTCAATATACTCAACCATTTTTCCATCCAATTGTTTCAAAATGTTCAGATTATCAAAGAGAATTAGAAACTCTTCAGATCTACGATTTTGATAAGGTAAAAATTCTTCTTTTTTTAATTTTTTTATTTTAGCCGAATTAAAATAAATAACTAATTTAATTTAGTTTGTTTAGTATTTTTAGATTGTTTTTGTGAAATGTAGTGTGAAATTAGTATTTGGTGTAATTTAGTGTTAATTTGGAGTATATTTAGTGTTAATTTTAATTTAGTGTAATTTAGTGCTAATGTAGTATTAATTTAGCATTTATTTGATTTTAATTTAGTGTAATGTAGTGCTAATGTAGTGTTAATTTATAGTTCATTTGATGTTAATTTAGTGTAATTTAGTATTTATGTAATTAAGTATTTATGTAGTATAATGTAACTTTTTAGTAATATGTATTATAATTTGTATAAAATTAGATAAATGTGTGATGACTCTCATGATGTTTAAAATTAGATAAAATTATAAATGTGTAAAATTAGTAATATTCATGAAGTTTAAAATTAGATAAAATTATAATGTATAAAATTAGTAATATTCATGAAGTTTAAAATTAAAATCAAAATTAGATGATATGTTGTTTACATAAATTTTGATTATTGTAGCCATATGCTTGAAAAAAATGTTTGTTTATATAATTATGTGTGATGACTCTCATTAGTTGCAAAAATATTGTTTATCAAATTTTCTAACAGAGTCAATGGATAATGTGAATTATCCGGAGCTGTTGAAATTAGCACCACAGAACCACAGAGCATGGAAAGTTCGTGATATGGTAATTTTGATTATATCTATTAATTATTTGTTGCAAATAAATATTATATGAAGTATTTGAAGGGTTTATAATGTTTTATTTCTTTTTGGCAGCCTTCCTCTTCATTGAACCAGATAAATTCACATAAGACTCGTATTATTTACAACAATCGGATGGAAGATGCTCTAAAGAAATTAGGGTTGTATCAAATTGCTCGCCTTAATGATTGCAAGATTGATCCGCATTTGATTAGTGCTCTGGTTGAGAGGTGGAGGCCGGAGACCAATACATTTCATCTACCTGTCGGTGAGATGACCGTGACGTTGGAAGATGTTGCATGTCTATGGGGCTTACCGATTAAGGGTAATTAACTAATTTAAGTTGTTTATCGATTAGTTTAAAACACTATTTTTTTAAGGTGAATTGTTGATTGTATAATTCTTTAAATTTGCAGGTGACCCCATTACTGGCACCAGCGATACTGATTGGAACCCATACTTAGAGTATGATCTAGGGGCTGATCCGGCTCTGTTTTACGATGACCTCATTGAGACAATGCCATATAAATATAGGATTTATAATCCTAACACATCGAATGAACGATTGTCCGTCTCTGTTTATTCGATTAGACTGAAATGGGTGCGGGCAAAATTTAGTCAACTCTTACAAGAGTGGGACAGTAATGAGAGAGCTGCACAGTACACCCGAGGTTTTTGTATGGATTTATTCGGGTCAGTTATGTTTCCGGATTCTAGTACGGATGGAGTCCCTACGATGTACTTGCAATTCATTAATGATCTAGAGACTCCACAAGAATACAATTGGGGAGGTGCCGTACTCGCACATCTCTATCGAGAGTTGTCGCGTGCTTGCCTTGCAGGAGTAGACACGATAGCGGGTCCGATGTTGTTGTTACAAATTTGGTCATGGACTCGATTTACTATTGGTCGGCCTAATCCCCGGGCAGTGCCACCTCCCTTCGGTGGTGAAGATGAGGATACAAGAAATGCTTTCGGTGTGAAGTGGACCACTCGACATTTGTGGAAACACAACCCTCACTTAGGTATAAAGATTTATAATTCGAGATGAATTCGATAGATTTATAATTGTTTTTTAAAATTTATATTTTTTTGGACAGGTGGTACAGCCACATATAGAGATAGCTTCGACAGACTAGCTGATGAGACAGTTAACTGGCGACCATATGTTGATTACTATGATCAGTTACCTAGACATGTTCGAGGACAAAAAAGGTATTGGATGAGCTGCGGTTACGTGATCCATTTATGGATGGTAGAGTATCAGCATGCGGATAGGGTCATGCACCAGTTTGGTAGGTACCAAGAGATCCCGCCTCCTCCTCCTCTCCCATTTGATGAGATCAGTTATTTAAGAGAAGCGTGGCATCACGATGGCAACACAACAATGGATGGTTGTTGGAAGATTACTCATAGTGAGTTCATCGAGAAGCCTGCAATACTAATTAGAGAGCGGAGACCATATGACATGGGGAGGCATCATATGTACATGCATTGGTTCAACGCGCGTGGTATGAGATCAGTGTATCTATCAGATAACAATCCGGAAGCTCTACGACGTCAGCCTCCCCCACGGACAGGAGATGTTGCAACAATGGAGTACGTTCCTCATGGTCATAGGCATTCTCGTGTGGTTCGTACATTATTTGTTTTTTTTAATCAAATTAGATTTTTCAATAATAATGTGCAATATGTCACAGTTCGAAATGTGTTATGCAGATTTCTCGAGAGATACAATTCACTATGCAGGCAATAGATATGGTGAAGACCCCGGGACAAATGGCATATGGCAAGCTGATGCTTGAGAATGTCCGTGCCATTATGGAGGATATTGATCAGATTCACATCTTCCGAGGCATACTCGACAGTGCTGGGATCCCTACGGACTTGGACATGATCAATTTGAATGATGATATCCCCGAACACCCTTCAATTAAAAAAAATTATTTACATCAAATGTATTACCTGAAAGTAAATAATTAGATTTTTCATATAAAGAACTTACTGTCTCGAGAAGTCCATTTTTATCAATAACTTCATAGTTGTTATGGCCATAATTCATCGGTCTTACATCATGTTTTCTTGCTTTCTCATTACGACGATGTAAAACTTGTGTAATGTTCATTGAAAAATCCAATCCCGTTGCCTCTCATCCAATCGCGGCCTCCCGCCTATTTACAAACCAGTCGACGCACTTATAAAAGGTCTTCTCAACAATTGCACACACAGGTAGTTGCCTGGCAATCCTAAATACACTGTTTAGTACCTCAGAGCCATTACTTGTCATTATACCCCACCGATTGAGGAATCCATCATGCACTTGTGCCCACTTATGCAGAGCCAAAGGCTCTGCATCAGAGTTGCGGAGTCGTTTACCAAATTTCATAATGTAGTCATGTACAACTGCATCTCTTTGCTTAATCAAATCCATCCCCTCTTCAAATCTCCAGATTTTTTTCTTCTCAACAAATTTCTTGAATACCTTTTTGATCCACTTTTGAGGGTATCTTTTCCAAATATTTTCACAAATATGCTGTGAACATAGTCAGTGTACAGCTTCACCTTGTTCCTCACACCATCCCAGATTAGGAGCCTCAAACACCCCTCGTATACCAAGATGCTGGTCCGAGATGACACATATTTTTCCTGGTCCGACAACATTGATACGCAACCAATTCATAAACCAATCCCAATTTTCTATAGACTCTTTTTCACAAATTGCAAATGCAAGTGGCAAGAGTTGTTGCTCTGCATCGTAAGCACAAGCCATAAAAAGTTTACCCTTATACCTTCCGGATAAGAACCCAGCATCAACACTGATAACGGGTCGAAGATGAGGCCATGCCTCAATGCATGGCCCAAATGCCCATGCAACCCGGTTGAAAATATTGATATTAAATTTGGTTGATGGTTCACTTTCTAGTAGGTACTGTGTACCTGGATTAAACGCTTTAATGGAAGCCAAAAACGATGGCAGCACCTCGTAAGACTTTTCCTAACTCCCAAACAAGTCCGCAATTGCAAGTTCCCTACCTCTTCATAACTTGTTATACGAGGGCACTACTGTCCCAAATTTAACTTTAACCAGATGCTTGACCATTTTAATGCTTAACTCCAGATCATCTTTCAAAGCCGGTTTAATAATATCAGCAATTACTCTAGAAGTCATTTGATGACTATCCAACCTTTCAGCACTGCCAAAACATGTGTGGATAAACGGGTTGGTGGAAATTGTCCATGCACCTGTTGGTACTACAATTGCATACAACTTCCATTTGCATTTAGAAGATTTACATTTAACTCTATACTTTGTTTTGTTGTTGTTTAGCACATCTAACTCTGTGTTTCTTGGTAAGTGAAAATCAGCAAATTCTGATATTAGTTTGGCTTTGGATTCAAACATTTGACCTTCAGCAAATTTTTCATCTAACCTGGGGGGGTTTGCAAAAAATGCACGATCCGCATATGGCATTGGCAATTCATCGTGGAATGAGGAACATGGATGCTTAGGTCCTCGATTGAGGAATGGGATTGAGTTGTGCCAATCCTTCAATATTTCTCGGTCGTTCATTTCAGCCTCTGCTTCATCCATATCTGCATTCCATTCTTCATCCGAATCATCATCATCAAAAGAACTTCTATCAGATTCTGTGTCTTTATCTGATTGCTCACAAAGGCCGTCATCGGCCTCAACCGGAGGTGTGTAGGTGGGTACAGGTACACTGCCCGAGTTAGGATCAATGCCGGTCTGAACCGACGGTGTGTTACTACCTCCAGGCAAACTATCTGGACACGGATCATAACTGGTTTGGTTTCTAGCCTGGTACGCCTCAGCTACCAATTCTATAACCTTAAATCCAGCCACTTGAGCTGCAGTTTGTTTAATGACAACCCAAGTTTCCTTATTTTCTATTCGAAATAGTGAGAAATGGTACGATCCGGGCGGTGCTGTGTTCATACGTACCCTGATTGTCAATTTGACTCGACTCGGAAGCAATTCAAGTCCAACGTATATTTGCTGTCTTATAATGGCAAAACTGGTAGAATCAGATACAGTAAAGGTAAATGCAGCCCCTATGTCATAACCAACACTTGTTGAAGTGCTTTGGAGGTTACCACCATAATACACATTGATCAATAGCAGTGACATTTTGCTGAACAAAAATCAAATACTAAATTAATAAACATATGAGTAAAAAAAAATACTAAATAAATATATGAGTAAAAAAAACACACTAGATATATAAACATATAAAAAAACACTACATAATATATGAGTACAGAAAAACAATAAATATAAACATATGAGTAAAAAATAAACTAAATATAAATATATGAGTAAAAAACTCAAAATATAAACATATAAGTAAAAAAAACTAAAATATAAACATATGAGTAAAAAATAAACACTAAATCAAACTCTAAATATTTTTCAATTTTATAACACTAAATATAAGCATATGATTAAAAAAAGCTCACAATAATAATCAGAAGACGATGTTGAGTACAATGGTGGTGGCGATCTGTTCATATGATAACTCCTCTATTAAATCTGAAAAAAACAAAATAAGAAAAAATAGAAGGAAGAAGAAAGAAAAATGGAGATCGGGAAGAGAAGAAGAAGGCTGCGGCAGGGTAAATGGTAAAAAGGTGAATCTGCACCGATCCATGGGATTGGTGGACTAATATTTATGCTATACCGATCCACAGGATCGGTGCAGCTTTTTTTTTTTTTTTCGCGGACGAAAATTGAGCTACACCGGTCCCTAGGACCGGTATGGTTTTGATTTTTTTTGCTCCACCGATCCTAGGGATCGGTGGAGGCTAGTTACATTAAATCAATGCATTCAAGACTTGTTTCAGTGACAAATTTTTCATTAATTCTAAATAAAAAAAAATCTCTTATTCCTCTAGACGGATTTTAAACTATGAGATAAATTATCAAACGAGATATAAAATATGTGGAATAAGTTTGAAATAAGTAGTGGAGTAAGTCCCTTGTTCCACACTTAAATCACCAAATAAGAAGTACAAGAAGAGAAGCAACTGAGACTAAAATTTGAACCAATGAAGAGTAAATTACTCCACTTTAATTTAAAGTAAGTAATTTATTTATTTTTCTTAAGTTTAATCCGCAACCAAACATGACCATATAACTTTATAATAAAAACCAACAAACCATGTATAATAAAGGTTATGGAATCTTTATATTAGAATGTTAGATTAAATAACTCGATCCATTTTCCAATTTTAGTTTTGAAATGATCGCCAAGATGGGTTGCTTATTATATATGTTGTGTTTGCCAAATTTATCAACATGATATTTTTGGGCTTTATTTTGCCTATAAGTCTATAACCAAACTAAATTAGTGTTATGCACAAATATTATATATCTGGTTCTAACAAAAGTTAATATAATAGGCATAATTTAATTTGCAACAAAAAGAAAAAAGAGGCATGTGCGCGCCTGCTTACTAAAATGATTAAACTTTTGGTCATGAAATTAAATTTGCACTAAAGCAAGAAATATTATACAAAATTAGTACAAAAGCTAACGACAGAGCCGGTTTTGAAAATTTTGAAATCTGAAACGGGAGAAAAATTTGGATCTTTTATAACAAAGTTTGGACTTTAATATTTTATTTATTTTTAATATATACAAATTAACTTCTTCTTTTTTCAATATATACAAACTTATGTTGTATCATGACGAGATTGTATATATTGTGCCGTGAAATGTTTGGTCATGGTGGCATATTAGCTCAAGGAAGGTACTAATCGTGTATAACAGTTTTAGCATAAGTAATTTCTCTTGTTCAATATAAGATAGATGAAAACATAACTACAGTCGGAAGAAAGAAAAAAAGAATGGTCGAAGCCAGCTGGTCTCTACACCTTTAGAATTGATTGGAATCAGCCTATATATTTGATACTTGAGCATTTCCTTGACATTTATTTATTTATCGACAGATAGTTGAGTCAATACGTAAATCTGTGCCATGAAGTCGTGATAATTTCAGGAAACATCTATCTGTTTCTTGGAAAATCGATGGTATATATAAATGATTCTCAGTAGAAATTCTACCGCATAATTGACGTGCTCATGATTTTTTACAACTTGTAATATGCGATACAATGTTACCTTTGTTATTTTTTTTTTTGAGAAGTGCTATTTTGAGAGCATGAATTGTACTTTTGAGTGGTGAGAGAATTTTTTCGCTTTTAATACAATTTTGCCCCTTATTAAATACTTTCTTATTATGATTCTAATTAATTTCTACAATCACTTCTATACACGGGTATGAAGCTTTTTTGGTTTAAATAATTCATGTTATTATTTATTAATTCTTACCTAATAGAGTGGAATAAGAAAAACATTTATACATGTACAAATCTATATTGATTCAAATTTAGAACAGTCCCCAAGAAACTTTCTAAGTAATTAATTCATGAGAAAATTCATTGAGATTAGTAAAAAAAAAATGGTAAAACAAATTCTTCTCTACTTTGATCCAAGGTAAATTATTTGAATAAAAAAAAAGATGGTCAAATTTGATTAGCTCCAATATGTACAATTAAAATTATGAAAATCTATACAACATGTTACATTTTGGAACCTTTTCAAATGAAGAGTCATTAACTAAACTTTAAAAGTTCATAATCCTTACATAATTCACTAAGTATTCTATTTGTTAGTTACGATAGATAATTTCATTTTGTGAATATCATTTATTGTACGGGTGCAAATATATTCGACGTGGATTGAATAGTGATAAAAATTATATCTATATTTGTTTTTATTTATTTTTCGGATACAAATACGTACAGATACAAATTAGATACTAAATAGATACGAATACAAATCGAATATTAAACGAAGATGAATACATATCGTATATTTGTATCCGTATCAAATCTGTACAAATGGATATATTAACAGTTCTAAAAAAAAACAGATACAGATAAATATTATACGTATTTGCTTCCAAAACCAAAACCATATTCATACATTTATCTTCATAACTCACTGCACTCGTATTCATATCCTATCTACAAATTATACTTATCCGAATATCCGAATCCACAAAAATTCAAATACATATCCAGATACTGGAGAATATTAACCGATCTGTCTGCAATTATGCACCCCTAGTTTATTGTATTTTAATACTAATATATTAATCTTGAAGATAAAGTAAATTAGTTTATAATTTAATCACGATCGTGTGGGTAGAATAAAAATAATTGCATTACTTATTTTATGATTTCCATAAATATACAAGATCTGTCATGTGTATTGTGAAGCCTCAAATATTTCCTTTATTAATAGTTACTTAATATAAAATAAATATTGAAAGAAGAATTTATTAAGAGCAAAATTGGTTTAACTGGAAAAAAAATTATCTTAGCTCTCAATAATAGAATTTTTGCGCTTAGAATAGCGCTTCCCTTTTTATTTTTTTTAATCCACTAATATGCCCATATGCTATTTAATTGTTCTCAGTGGCAGAAATCCACTAATATGTTACCTTTGTGTATAACTTCCATGTATAACTTGCCATCTAATTTAGTTTATGTGTTATGTAAATTTTGTTTATATTGTTTGGATGTTCGTGAATCAATATGGTATGTTGTTTATATTGTGTCAATCTTTTGTATATATTACATAATTATTTGCATGATATTTTGTCTAATGATAATAAATTAATGTTGAATGGTAACATATATGGCTAGCAAAAATACGGAGGCTAGCCCCGATACAAATAATAGAACCATGCCAAAAAATTTATGCCAACACCGATTGTTTTTGAACTGTCGATATAGGGTACTTACATTAACTGTTTTTGAACCGTCAGTACAGGGTACCTATACTAATTGTTTTTGGACTATCGATGTAGGATACCTACACTGACTGTTTAAATAAACCGTCAATGTTGGATATCTACACTGGCTATTTTTTACCCGTCAGTGTTGGATACCTATATTGCCGACGCCATCATTGATGCCTCAATAACAGTCAGTACAAGAGTGTCTTAACAGTCAATAACTTTATACTAGTGTTGTTCTTGCACACAAAGCTAGTAGATGGGCTCCCCTAAGCTGCTGCACGATAATACTAAATATCAATTATCCTAAATCAACAGTTAAATAATATATACTTTTAGAAATGCATGTAGTTTTTCTTGATTTTTTTTTAAATAGAATTACTCAAAATTATTTCAACAGAATAAATCTTGATTGGATTGATTTTCGGAAATTAGGTGGAGCAAAAAACATCCATTCTACACTGGTCCTAGGGATTGGTGGAGCCTGTTTTACACTTGCCACACCACGTTGTACCAAAGGCCACACAAATAACTTACACTGGTCCCTAGGACCGATGGAGTCTCAAATTGGTTGTTTCTACCAGAAATTGGGACCAAAACAGGTTGTTTATGCCAGAAACCATTGAATTGGAAACAATTTAGTTTTGGATAGGCCGAAATTGGTTGTTTCTACCATAAATTGGGACCAAAACAGGGTAATACAAATAGCATACAGGGTAAAAGAACCCTCCATCGATCCTACGGATTGATGCAGGCAAAATTTTGACTTTTTGTGGCAATACTCTACCAGGTGCGAAAATGAGTAAAAATTTGCTCCACCGGTCCCTAGGACCAGTGTATGTATGTATGTATGTCATATAGAGCATACAATCTAAATAAGGGCAAAAAAAGTTGGAAGATATAATGATAATTTTAGCCAAGCAAAACGAACATAACACATTATTGTATTTTAGTTCGGAAGACCAAATTAAATGTTATTAAATATATAAATTATAATATTCATATAAATGTATCTAGAAATTATCAAAACCAAAATCTCCCAAACATTTGCCCCAAAATCAAAACTGCCTCGATGTGTCCTTTGTTGCTCTTTTCTCTCATCTTTCTCCTGGTCTTGAACACTACTCCCTGCTCGGCACGCCACATCATTAATATTAATTCCACCACCACTCTCCAATTTTCAAGTCTAGTATGGAATCCGACCGCACAACACTTTGTTGCCGGATCAGCCATAGGCCCCACTATTTATGCCATCTCTGATGAAGGAACGGTCAAGTGCCTCATTTCAGAACCTTTTTTCAATAGCAGTGGTGTCTCAGTAACCGCTCTTGCTGTTGATCAGATACGTCTTCGGCTGATTGTTGTCTTCTCAAATCCTTCATTTGTCTTTGCTTATGATTTGAAATCATACAGGAGAATTTGTGCAGTGCGTTTGTCAGAGTTGGATGGTGTTCCTGGTGGGGTCGTGGTGGATTTAAACAGTGGGGAGGTGTTTGTTAGCAGCGCCAGAAGAGGGGTTGTGTTGAAAGTGGGGGTCCAAAGAGATAGCAAGAAAGAGATTTCAGAATTTAAAATTTCCGGTGATAAGGGACTCGGTGGGATCGTGTATCTTAGTCATGGATCCATCATTGTTCTACAGGTATGCAATAAGACTATAGAATTTGTCACAAATGCTTGTCAAAATTAAAATTTAATTACCAATCCAATAGGGTGCATCAGAATGCTTGTAATCTCTTCCATTTACCTGAATCTCTCATATTAATTTTAATTTATATTTCTCTATAATATTTTCGATCATATATATATATTAGTTTTTTATTTTAAGGGGTTTTTTTGGTTAAGTTATTGATTAACCACATATCACCCCCACATAGTCTATATGTTTTCTTGGGTAATTTTGCTAAAAAATGAGTTCATGTAAATTTTGATTGCCAAAAAAGTTACCAAATGCAAAAAATAAACATGATTTCCAGCTAGGTTAGAATTTCTTGAATCTCCCTCATCTAATTGGATGAATAAAATCGGTTGTCACGATTTATTTTTTTCCTTTCTTATCCTTGTAGCCAACACACAAGTTCCAAAATTTATATATTTCTTCCGTTATATATATAGACAACAACAGGAAAGATCTTGAAAGTGAATACAACAGACGGCACAGTGAAAGAGGTATTACCTAGAGATAGTTCAATGCCGCTGGCACCATCCGGCCACGCCATTGTGTTGCAAACTGAGAAATCAATAGTTGTTGCTACAAATCATAGTCTTCTCATAATAGAAAGTGATGACAATAGCTGGGCACGAGGGGTTGCTATTAAAAACAAGAGAATGATGATGGAGGAGGAAGAAATGGTTGTGGCAGTAGCAATGCGAGAAGGAGAGAATGTCTATGTGTTGGTGAACTCACATAAAGGGTACATGATTGAGGAGGCAGTTTGGGAAGTGGCTCATCCTTTATATGTTTATATTTTGGGCGGCTCCTATTTTGTTATTCTTCACCTTTATTTATTTTTTAAAACCGGAAACGACCCATAAATCAATGTCCAGCTAATACTATATATGGTCATGTGTACTCCGAAAAGGTGTTAGCCAGCTTAATGAAGCAGAGCTTGCATAAATAGTTAGTCATCAAGTTTTTTTTTTTTTTTTATTGGTGTTTTGTATTAGTGTGTTTAATACATGGATGTGAAGTGGTTTAATGTTACTTTCTCTGTTTTATCTTTTGTTTTATTGTATATTACTAGCAAATATTTTGTATAAGTCAAGAAACACCACTTTCAAATTGGAACATGAGAATTCATTTTTACATCCTACCATGAACCATCCTCCGTCAGAATTTGTTCTATTTTGGATGATTATGATATTACTAACCATAACATCATTTTCTGGCACATGTAACAATAATTATGGTGGGTAACTATTCAATTTCTGAATACGTACATTCTGCATGCAACCTCGTTGTGAAAAATCTAGTTAGTTGAAACAATTTATAATTACATAACTTGGTCTTAATTAGCCTTCGATTACTATATTTTTGATAAATTTATATATATATCCCCTCAAAACTTCTCTCTAAATTTAGTTATATCCCCATCAAAACTAAATGGTTTATTTATATCCTCATTTCTTCATTTAACCTCTTAAAATTTAAGATAAATATTAATAAAATCTTTAAAACAACTGTTTTGCCTTTCATCAAAATTACTATGCAAAACAGTCTTTTAAAGATTTTAATAATATTTATCTTAAATTTTAAGAGATTAAATGAAGAAATAGAGATTTAAATAAAACCATTTAGTTTTGTTGGGGATATAACTAAAATTAGAATTGTGATGGGGATATATCTAAAAATAAAAGTTTTGATGGGATATATAAATTTCTGAAGATAAAATTGTTATTGTAGAATTTTAGAAAATGGAGCATTGATTTGATTTTAAAATTCTATTGCTGGTTTGACTACATTTTTTAATTCTGCCAAGTGATTGTGTTATGCTCTCAGATAGATACATGATCTTATCCCTGTCAGAGATAACATATTAAACATGCTCGGTCAAATTTGAAATATTTTCCAAAATAAAAACACACATTCCTAAAGAATTAAAAAGCGTTCCAGTCTTGCAGAAGACAAAAAAAATGGGTTTAATTGGACTTTGGAATTTTTATTTTCAAATAAAAAAGGAGGATCCAGTAAAAAGTAACTTTGATAATCAGTTCATCAGATTTTATGTTTAATCAAAATTTTAAATTTGGACCGAAAACCGCTAGAATTTGCAACAAATCCAACAAGGGTCAATGGTGTATCCAACAACAATATACTAAAGAATGGCGAAATTGGTAAAGAATAGAAGTTATATATGTCTCAATTTGAAACTTCTGCAACCAGCCAAGTCGATCTGCTGCATTGTAGGTAATTTTATATTAGACATCATTATTAATTGCATTTTATTTGACAGTTCAAAGGTTGTGATAAATGCTCCCGAAGTTGGATGAACTACCAGTGATTGGATCAGATATATATTGGCGCTATAACAAGCTTTCTAAGTGCATCTACATCTCTAAAACTTGGAAGGATTTCTAAATAACTATTATTTTTTTAGAAATTATAGTTTTTAAAGTTTCTAATTCTCATATTCCTGAAATTCATTTTAGAGTTTCTATTAAGCTTTATCAACAACAAATTAAAAAGAAGAAACAATTTGAACCAATTAGTTGACCAACATAGAGTTTATAAACAGTTTCTTAATAAGAAACTTTTCTATATATTTTCTAAATAAGAAACTCTCTCATATTTCTGAAACTGATTTAGAAGCTGTCACGTCAGATTAGAAACTCAAATAGTTTCAAGGATGTAGGTGTTCTAAGAATGAAATTTATTTTTTCCTTTTGACTACGGACTATATTAAACAAGAATCACACAAATGTCATCAAAGTATACAAGGTTACACAATATTTCTAAGATTTGCAAGGGATCGGAGTATATTTTTTTCATTATTTTTTAGATAAAAGAAAGGTGTCAAGTAATTTGATGTAAATATTAACATTTACAATATATTTGAATCCAGATTTACAAGAGTTTCCTCAATAAAAAAAAATAAACTTTTTTTATGAGCCTAAATAAGATGCCACAAAACACCTAATAAACACTATTTTAATTTTATCGTTTTAAAAAAAGGTGTTTATTTTTAAAAATGACTGGATTTAGATTTTTATTCAAATTGTCTTATTTTAAAAGTTTAACTTTTAAAAAAGAAATCCGGAAAGAAGTCTGAAAACAACTTCAATTTTAAGAAATTCAGGCATTGATATTGACACAACAGAAATTGTCTTTTTTTTTTTAAAACTTTGACAGTGGCTGTCAAGTATAATTTTCATTAATTAAAAAGTAAAATGCATCCATTGTTCTACATCCAAAACATCATCCAAACTATATTAACATCTAAAAAATATCCATATCTAAATATCAACATCTAACAATACAAATAACTAAAACAATAAAAAAAACAACAACAATGTCCTTCAGTGATAGACACTAATAACCTTCAGTATTAATTGGCTAACGACTAAAGAAAATGAGACATTTTTTTTTTTTTTTCTACTTAGATTGCAGACAGAGAAGGCAGGGTGTCACGACACAATAGAGATTGTCATTGACACAATACCCATATAATTTATATTTTTATGGACAACTTTGCCCCCTTTTAAGTGTTGCCTGTAGTAACAATTTTTGTTTTTAAGTTGTTAATAATTCTACCTTCATCTCGATTTATTCTACAACGAATAGAATTTTTTTTTTTAATAATCGGATTAATAATTCTACCTTCATGGTCAGATGTCAACTCATATTCAAATTATCAATCTTGATTGGACAGATAAAAACAATAAACAAGGCAACAAAAAGATAAAAAAAGATACCATAGGTCAATCTGAACCGTCCAGTCAATATATCAAACGCTTGACATCCTCCAGTTATCCAACTAGTCTGGCCTCGACATGTGCTTATTTTGCTAGCATTCTTTACGAGTGCCTCCTGAATTAGAATTACAGAGAAAAAAGAAGAGAAGGCAAGAAAAGCGAGAGAAAATGTGAGAAGGAGAATTTACCTTCTAAATTGAAAAATGACAATTAGAGGAAAAGACAATTTAAATTTCTCTTTGTTTTTTTTTTTTTTTCCTTTAAGGTTAATGGCTTTATTCTTTGTTTTCTTTATTTCCCTTCATTTCTCCTTATAATAAAATTGGCAAAAAAAATATATATTCACATCAATGTTAGACAGTAAAAATAAGTCAGATCGTTATATTTTTTATTCGTATAATTTTTTTACGGGCCGTGGTTAACTTTAAAATTCGGTGCTCGGAGAGAAGTGTCCTGCAAAACGGCCCGTTAACATTAAACTCGTTTTATCTTATAATCTCTCTCTTCTACTTGCTGATTTCCCCGTCAGAATGGGGGCGGTTCGGTCGGATCCGTTCGATCTGCATCAATATATGTGCGAACTTGATCCATGCGAATCCCAAATCTCTGTACCCGAATCTTTATGTAGATCGAACGGCTCCGAACCGTCTGACTGCCACTGATTCCTTTCCTGTCTACTCGTCTATATATCCCCAATCCCACCGATTTCTCTACAGTAGCAGTTCAAATTCCAAACTATGGATCCCGATAGGTATCTGCGATAGTCTTGCAGTGAAGGCACTGTGTTATCTTTTCTTGTTTTATATATTTTTTTACCTTCTAATCTATTTCTTTTCTTCTTTTTTTATAATTCTTTCACAGGTTGAATTCCCCTAGCACATCTGCGATTGCAATCGAGGCTTTTGGACATGGGCTCCATATTTCTCAGGTAATCTTGTAGATATCGTCTAGATCAAGTATTACGATTGGTGAATGGTGAACCACAAATCATATAAATTTGTTAGTTCTAATCATATTGCAAATTTTGCAGAAACTAACCTTTTAATGTGTTTTATTTTTTTCTTTTGCATTGCGGCAAAAATAATTACTTTGGAGTTTATTCACTTTAAGTTAGTCAATTTGACAAATTTTAGTTAGTCCTACAGAAAGTGTTTTTTGTACCAGCAGATACTTTACCAGTCTCTGACAATTTGGAGCTATATTTTATCAGGATCCAAACTCAAAACATCTTGGAATGACAGTATGGGATGCATCAATGGTTCTTGTAAAATACTTGGTAATTAGTTTCTCTTTTAAGACTTCTGTAAAATCCCAATCTCTCTTTATATTTCATACAAATAGAAAATAAAGCGTATACAAAAAACTATAGTTAATGTTTTCCCTTTTTTTATGTTAATATACTGGTAGGGTCCATATGGGTGCATAGTGTTTGGTGTATCCAATTTTGAAACTAATGGTTTGTGCATGGAATGATTGGATTGCATTGCACCAGAACCAATTAAAGTATGTATATGAACTTTATTGCCCTTCTGAGCTTTATTGCATATATGTGGAAAAAAAAATAGTAATTTGAAATATATAAAGAAAGCACTACCTTATAAATTGCTAAAAACATTTGAATTATCTGTTTTAAACTAATTTCAGGAGAAGAATAGCAGAAAAGGGAGATTTAGCCCGGCCAAGATGAAAGGCAAACGTGTGATTGAACTTGGAGCAGGTTGCGGTCTAGCAGGGCTTGGTAATTTTTCGAGATTTATCATCATTAATATTTTTTTTCTAAGTTTTACTGAGTAACATATATGCGATATGTCCTCACTTTACCCTAAAACCCTATAATCCAAAGCAGTTTTTTTTTTTTTGAGGAGGGTTCAAATGCACCATCATTTTGGTGCTCCAATTTGCTCCACGTCCTTTATCTTCATTTTCAAAGTTTGAATAGTCGATCCAAACTGCTCAACATGATCTTCATAATAAAACATGCTTGGAGACCAAATTTTATATTTTTTAGAATTTTTTTACTATTTTTTTAGATAGGTACAAAATCACTTTTTTAAGGAGATTCTGGACCATCCACTAAAGTCATATTGTACCCATCTAAAAAAATAGTAAAAAAATTCTAAAAAATATAAAATTTGGTCTCCAAGCATGTTTTATTATGAAGATCACGTTGAGCGGTTCAGATCAACCGTTCAGACTTTGAAAATGAAGATAAAGGACGTGCAACATATTGGAGCACCAAAATGATGGTGCATTTGAACCCTCCACATTGTTTTTTTTCCTTTTCGTATTTCATTTATAACATAGAAGTATTATTTAGTTTTCAAAACTATTATTGTTTTCAATTTACTCTTTATCTGATCTTTTTTTTATTTGCTCACATATTAATGAATTTCTCTAAACCACTCTAAAACCCTAGAGAACCCAAAAATCCTGAAAAGCATGGCCCTCAAAGCACAAAACATAGTAACACCCATCTTTCATGTACCAAGTTTTCTATAACACACATATTCCTTTATTTTTTATGAAGCCCATCCAAACCCACCCACACACCCAAAAAAGTTCCTTGATTGTTCTTTCTTTCCATCCTTATATTAGATGCATTATTTCAGGAATGGCATTGTTAGGTTGTGATGTGACATTAACTGATCAGTTGGAGGTTCTTCCTTTGCTTACAAGAAATGTTGATCGAAACAAATCTTGGATTTCTCAGAGTAATTCTGATTCAGGTACTTACTGGTCTTGTAAGGTATTGATTTTCCCAGTTTGCAATTAAGCCCAAATTTAACTCAATTAACTCATGTTATTCCCTCAAATGTGTGATTATGGTTTCATGATCCAATTGATATTTGATGCAGTGGTACTGGACTACTGAAATGGTACCAATGTTCAGTACTAATAATTTTTTTGTCTAGACGCTAAAATTCATGTAGTTTGGGACTGGAAGTTGAACAAATTTGCTATTGTGCATGCTGTGTAGGTACTTTTGGCTCAGTTTCAGTTGCTGAGCTGGATTGGGGCAATAAAACTCAAATTGAGGCTGTGGGACCCCCTTTTGATTACATCATTGGAACCGATGTTGTATGTATTCTTGATACTATTTGTTTGTCAATTTTTAATTGTATTTATTTCATACTTGTTGGCATTAATTCCGTTAAGTTACTGGACCACACCGGCTTAAAGTTACTAGGTTATCTATTTAACTAAATTTATTGTTAATATCACTTCTCTTGCTTTTGTTTTTTGGGAATGAAGTTATATTAGGCCATCCAAATAATATAATAAACAACATTTTAGGTCCTTTACTGGGCAGTAAGCACCATTTTAGTTCTTCAATTGTCAAAATTTAGAGTTAATATTTTTAAACACTACACAAATGAGAACATCCATTTTTCATATATTTTGTATTCGCTACACTTATACTTTGTCTTGTTCAAGGTTTATGCGGAACATCTATTGGAGCCACTAATTGAAACTATTTTGGCTTTATCTGGTCCCAGTACAAATGTACTTGTAAGTTCATTTCTTAAATCTTAACTCTTCTAGGAACATTGTCATGGGGTACACATTTATTTATTCCCCTGCAAACTGAGAATTACCCCAAATACCCTAACAAAACATGAAAAATGACCTAGTAGTGTGCTGCTTCTCATTTGCATTGCAATGCCGCCAAAGCCTCTTCTTCATTATGTCCCTCTTGTAAAATGAGGTATGAGTGGTATTACATGCATATCTAGTGGTACATGATAAATTATTGTTTTGTAGGAGAACATATCCTGTTTTTTGGTTTTAGTAGGGCAGATATGACATTTCTGTATAAATAACATCAATTTCAGATAGGTCATGAAATCCGCTGTACGACAGTGCATGAACAAATGGTAGAAATGATGAAGAACCATTTCATAGTCAAAACCATCCCAAAATCGAAGGTATCAGTTTATTTCGTTCTTTTGCTTTCTTTCTTAAATCAGGAAATTTTAATGCTGGTAAATGTACATCTCCAACTAGAGCCAGAAATAAAATGTAAGCCTTCTGGTTAGATTCAAAATGTGAGACTAAGGAAATTTTGAGGCAGATATCATATATTTTAGCTTTGAGGGAGAAATCTGGAACTTCGGAATTAACAAGTTTTGGAGAACCTTTGCATAATTAAACCTTCAAAAATTTGAGTAGATGAAAAATTTTGTACAGGAAATTGTAAAACTTAAAAGCAAACACTTGTTTCCCCTTTTTGTTATTTCAAATGTTGTTATTTTCATGAGACAGATGGATATCAAGTACCAACATCCAAGCATACAATTGTACATGATGGAATTGAAGGCTCGGCCAAAATGCAACATTGAACCCTGCGAAGCGATAAATAAAAATGAGGAGAGAGAAACTTGTGATTGCGGAGAGACTCAAAATGCAGAACCCAGTGCTCCAGTAGAATTGAAAGACTTGGTACCAGAAAATGGGAAGTTTGATGACTGGGAGATTAGGAGGTGTGGGGCCATGGCAGCTAGGCTTCTTCGAGATGTCAAATTAACATAGATCTTATGAGAACGAGTTACGTTTTACCTTGCAAAATTTTAGAAACATGTTTGCAAAACATTTGAAACATCTTCCACCCTATTCACTTCCTTTAAAAAAAATCACAATTAGAATTTATTTGCTTTCTACACGACTGAGCGAGACAGAGAGATAATCTACACCAATATCCATGCATTATTATCTCTTTTTGTTTTTCTTTGTGTGCTTGGATTGAAGGGTCATATGTCTCTCATTTTTTCTAAACAACATTAACTCAAAAGATATTTCAAACAACATTAACTCAAAGATTTTTCTTTTTGTTTTTCTAAATGATTTTTCTTCTTATAATGTATCATCTGTCACCACCTATTGCTTCATAGCAAAAGATTGCATCTCAACTCTGAAAACTTTAAAACAACATGAACTTTGATTCATGCTAACTCAAAGAGTGCTGAACTTCATTTACTACACGTGACATATAATAGTAAACTTTTATGGGCTTGTTGATAAGAACAAATCAATATCACAAATGTTTACAAGCATACTTTTAAGTATTTTTTTAATAAAAAAAATGAATCGCACTGATTATATAGATCATCGAATTAAAATATTGTTGAGGCGTATTTATAACCTAGTAGCATGTTAATTGATTTTTCAGTTTGTGCCTTGGTATAGTTCTATGAATAAAGAAACTCCAGGATGGTTAAAATTGTTTCTGCCAATATGTAATTTGTTTTCAATATATGTTGATTAAGCTTTGAACTACATGCGTTGCATATTAAATATAACAGTAATCAGGTCTATTCAGTATCCATTCAGATATTATTTTATTTCAAGTACAGGAATCTAATGCACATTAAATCACACTATTTATAAACTTAACATTAGTATGATTGAAAATTTCTAACAACGTAAAAAATATCAAATTAGTGCTATTTCAAATATATTAGTTCAAATTTGGTTCAAATGCAAGTTTACGTACTTTCTGTAAAATTGGCTTCTGCGCGTTTCAGATTTGGGACAATATGTTTAGATTACAAGGAATAGAATAGAGCTGCTATTTCCAAACTAGGAGGCAGTCCAAACAGAAAATTAAATATTAGAAAAGGCATGGGTAGCAATATTTAACTAAGAAAAAGCTCGAGGAAAGTCCAATTTTTTTGTATGCTGCGCTGAGTCAAACAACACTGTTAATATCTTTACCCGTTCAAAGCTAGATGAAATCAAGGAAGAATTATATTGTGTATTTGTATAGCTAATCTTGCTATTTATCATCATACGTTTTTAATATTTTGGAAAAAAACATATTCGAGTCCAAATTTGATTTGATATAAATATTTTTTTATAAAAATATCCTCATTTTACGTATCTAAAAATATCTAATTTTTTATTCAATAATTTTTTTTTTCCATACGAAATCCGAATTTTTTTTAACAATAACAAATCAAGACACTAAGAATTCTGTTCTGTGACAGGTATGCTGTCGGTTCATATCTTGATGTATTTTATATTGATTTCTTCATAGTTTATAAATTGTAAAATTGTAAATACGGTGCCGACAGCCAGCTTGTAAAATTAATTGTAAATATCATTAGTTGGGTAATGAAACCAGTGGTAACCCCACTATTTCAAAATTAATAAATAAATATATCAAGACACTACAAGTACAATTCTAACATGTATTACAAAAATTTCCACCGTACCACCACTGCCAAACTTGCCATTCTTAAACTAAAAATCCTACTACTATTTGCTGTTTTATTTATTAAAAAGAATATAATCTACTAAGCAAACCTTTTACAAACGGTGTGCTTTGACAATTATTGTGCGACCTCTTTTTAAAACTCTAGAAGCCCTCTACTACAAAATTGAGCGCTGTTATTTACACAACTCATTAATCACAAAAATGCTACCCAAGCTTTTGTGCAACTAAGGTTCATTAGAAGCTCTGTACTACAAAATTGGCACTTGTGTTTTCTCTTCTTTCACTTTTCCTTTCTTTTGCCTTCCCTTGTTGGGTGTAAGGGTAACTATTTTTTAGACCATTTTGCCCTTATGCTTTCATAAGAAGAAGAAAGCCTTCTTGCCCAGAGACTCTCATCAGGCAACCAAGAAATAGGTGAAGACCCAATAATGGCACAAAATCTAAGATTTAACAGAGCCATTGCTTGATGCTCTTCAGAATTTTCAAACAACTTCATTATCTTCACTTCAGCATTTGGGTCTTCACTAATCACAAGTTCCTCATAAAATTCTCTATATTCTTGTAACACAGAAGGCTCCAGAGAGATCATTCGCATACTCAGCACCTGCAATGCCTCAATAGCAGTGGTGTGCAATCCAGAATCCACATAGGTGGAGAGTGTGTAAGAGATAGTAGCTGGATCTGGAGGAATTCTATCTCTGTGCATTTGTTCAATAATATGCTCTACAACATGAATTCGACCCTATCAATAAAAAAAACAGAGACTCAGATCGTGGATTGAAAAGTTAATAAAATATAGCTAGATTGACATTTCCATTTTGGTAGGCACATGCCAGTAAGGGGTCAACTGGTATGTCTACTGATTAACCTAACTTTAATTAAACTCACTTTATCCCAATTCATCCATATTTAGTAACAAATTTGTAATCAAGTTTTCATTAACCTAACGAAGTGCTATTCAAATTGTGCAACTAAGGTTCATTTTACCATGACTTCTCAGCAACTATGAAGCAACCCAAGAAAACAAAAACAACAGTGACCTAAAGAACAAAATTGAAGAAATAATTATAGTAAATGCAGACTGCTCTGGCATTAACTGGACTGACACTGTACTCAATATATTAATGCAACCATTAATGGACACCTACTTTTGCAGAAGCTCCTGTAAGTATTGTGTTATAAAGCTCAATGTCAGGTTGAATTCCTTCAACTCCTACTAGTTCCATGAGTTGAAGTACACTGTCAAAATCTTCTTCCAACAATAGTACCTAATCAAAGCAAAGAAAATAAAAATAATTGAGGTGTCAGTACTTTGGAGGAACATTAACTGCAATTTCAGAGGCCCCTGACAAACTTGAACACTGAATTTAGCATACAGGGTGGGCTGAACTCACCCTTGTTATGCAATTATGCACAGACAAGCTTAAATACAAAAGAAAAAAAGAAGGAAAAGTCAAATACTAGGAATATAATATTTAGTACTGGTTCTTTCACGGATTGGTAGGCATTTTAGCAATTAACATTCACCACAATAAAGTACCTATGTTGGCTACTCTGATCTGAAGAAGAATTGAAAAGATATAAAAAAATAAAAAAATAAAATTAAAAAGCTTGCTATCGTTTTCCTGCATATATGAACAAAACATATTGCCATACCTTTATGAGGGCGGTATAGGTGAAAATCTGAGGTACGAAACCATCTTGGTACATCAAAGAGACCAAAGCCCATGCAAAATTACTGCAAGTCAATAAACCGCAACACTCTATCATGATATTATAGATGGCCGTGTTTGCCGGTATCCCATACAACCTCATAGTGTTGAATACCCTTATAGCGGAGTGAATCTGCCATTCAAACAATCAAAACAGGAAAAGTTAGTTGTAGACAGCTCTTTATTTTGCTCAATTTGCAATCAGACCCTTGGGTTCTTAAGCATATGCAACAGAGAGCAAGATATATAGAGAGAAAGAGACATACTTGGCCGGCCTTAACTAGCGAGTCTAATACAATGTTGTAGAAGTCACTCTTTTGTGTAAGGCTTAAGCATGATAATCTGCTCTCAGCCAAATTTAAGTATTTTAACATCTCATCTATCATACCCTCAGCTCCTAGAGCTCTTACCTATAAAAATGGTAAGATCACATGTTATATCACAAAACAAAGTAAATATGCAGTCAAGTATCATCAAATATGAGAACCTTCAATCGAGATAATAAGAAAGAAACTTACCAAGTTCTTCAAGGTAAAAAAGGTGTGTTGAATCTTGTTCTTAGACATGTCACTCTCTATAATACTGATCCTTCTAGAAACCTCCGCATGGGATAGCATGTTTCCCTCCTCATATGGTGCATTCACATTTCCAAATATAGAAAACATCAGTGCATAAGTCCTATTGTTCAATTTCACATTAGACTTCCTCATTTGGGCTAATATACGGATCGCTCTTTCAGGTTCATCCTGCAAGGTAAATTTTCAACACAAAATAAAGAAGTTCAGGGATTTTATTAATTCTTTTTGAAGTGACTATACATGAAAGCAATAAATTCAGATATTGTTACCATGATGTCACATGCAGCAAGTATGGCATTAAAGGGTCGTCGCTTTAAGTACCGATACTTATCAGATACTCTATCAAGAAAATACTCAGCTAAATCTAGCTCCAGTATTTTGCTATAACCAACAGAAATAGATGCAAGTGTATCATCGTAAAGCTGCAATCCCATATCCTCCATTGTTTTAATCTGAAACACCAACATTATTTTACCTCAAAACATGTAATCTGTTTGTACATGGAAGAAAATAATGTAAATAGCATGAAAAGAAGTACCAAGTCCATGGCATGTGTAACATCCTTTCCAGTAATAACAGACTTAATTAAGCCACTGGATGTATGTTGCGATGGTCTCAACCCAAGATCATGCATCTAAGAAAAATAAGTAGCGTTAAAATAACTCCTAAAGTAGTAAAGACCAAACCTGCAAAAGTGTAATAAAAATTTGAAACCCATGTATTATGTACCTGTACAAACAGCTTCTTAGCTAAGTCACAATTTCCGAACCATGCACAAGCATGCAAAATATCATTAAAAGCCCATCTCAAGAAAAATTTAACTGGTGATGAAGATGGTATCAGATCAAATTTACTTGAATGCTGACATACAGTCAACTCTTCTCCCACCTCAGATTTTTGGCCAGGTAATAACATCAAATCTGGCAACTCAATCAATGCCGGTATGGGAATATCCAGCCATGGTGATTGGTACTTCTGTTTAGGAGAAACCCTAATAGGTGCCTTATGAGTTACTGCAACTTTCACCATGTGTTGCAAAATGTTATGTGCTGCATCTAAGTCACCCAGCTTCGTGAAAGACCATATAAACTTTCTCAGTATTACTATACTTGGTGTGTAGTACTTGGTACAATCCATCCATATTTCATTTACCGCGAGAAGATTCTTCTGTGAAACTGCAAGCTGAATTCCCAATTTACTATCAATTATAGAAAAGAAAGCACCAAAGTAGATGCTAGTCAAAATGAACCAGTAAATTTACAATAACATATGTATATGCATCTAGACATTTACAAAACCCCACATATGTACTGGCAAGATTACATCATATACTAGAGTAAAATGACCACAATTTCAGCAGTCAACAAGGCAATTACATCTGACTATCTGCATAAAGCAGATACAGTGATACACGATCTCACTAGTACAAGTACAGAGACACACTGGTGATGAACCTCACTGTCAGTCTACTAAGATCACAACTTTTTGTGCTTGAAAGAATAAATTGTCAATCTTACTAAAGGAGAAATTAAATTTCTGAAATTGCAATCCATGAAAAATTGGGTTTAAAAACACCCCATATGTTTCAGGCTTACAGAAATTTGCAATCCACGAAAGATCGGGTTTAAAAACACCCCATATGTTTCAGGCTGTGCTTTCAAACCAAGGCCTACATTTCAGGCCCATTTATGAGAGGCCTATTTATAACCCTCTGAGCTGCCCCGGAACTACCTTGAATTGCCCCTCACACTATGAAAACTGAGGAAAATAGACTACCAGCCATTAATTTCAGCGGTTCAGCAGAAGCTAGCAGGGTGGAAATCTAACTTCATGTCATTTAGTGGAAGAGTCACACTTGTCAAATCTGTTCTTTCAGCCATGCCTCTCCACTACATGCAAGCAATGAAGCTACCCAAGTGGGTGATCAAACCCACCGAAAGATTGCAAAGGAATTTCCCGTGGAAAGGAAATGAATCATGCAAAGGGATAAATTGCCTTGTCAACTGGGACAAGTACACTCAAGGAAAACAGGGGAATGGGAATTATCAACTTCCAAGCCCAAAATGATGCACAACTGACTAAATGGATATGGAAACTCATTCTTCCTTAAAACCCTAGGCAAACTGTCAGGCTTCTACTTGTGCTCTATAGTACCTGATAATGAGGGAACACAACCCGTATGGCATTGGACACAACATGGACAATTCACAAGTACATCTGTGTATGCTCTCATTCACCACAGAGATATGGAATGCATCTATCACCGAGCTCTCTGGAAATTGAAATCCCCTCCCAATAAAATTCTGACACAATAGGTACTGAATAAGAGGGGTTGCAACATCGCATCCAAATGTAAGCTCTGCCATGTGATTCAGCACGAGACTAAGGATCATATCCTATGGCTGTACCCTTACTCACAACACTAATATAGATGGATCCTGACACACTTCAACCTTTCCTTGTCAGTAAACAACCTGGACACCATAGACATTTGGGGGTTTAACAGGAGAGACTTGTTGCAAATAATGATCAATCCATGGGACACAATCTGGGTTGTAGTGTGCTGGGTAATGTGGAGAGAGAGGAATGCAAGACAATTCTCCCACAGGAACAGAATTGCATCAATACTGATCCATGATACAGCTCTTGATGTACACCAGTTGTGCAGGTACAGTTAGAGGACAGTTACCGTACCAAAGATTAGGTCCAGGGGGAGGATTTGCGACTTATTATTGTTCTATGCTGCTTTAATTTATGACTAGTTGGCAAACTTTTATTTAATTAATACAAATTGTTAGTGGTCAATTTGTCCCCCAACCTTAAAAAAAATATAAGTAAAATCTAAGAAGAAAGAAAGAATCAAAATAAGAATGAGCTTGAATTATTTACTGCTAGATTTTTTGGGGCAAACCTTGAGAAGTTCCCAGTAGGTAATTTCAGACTTGCCGATAAATTGGGAGTCCATTTTATCCAAACAGTTTTTGACAGCTCTCAGTTTTTCGGTTCCATGTGAGGCACTTAAGAAAACATTGAAAATTGGCAGAGTATAGCCAGTACAGTTGCTTTCCTCGAGGAGTGTCAACCAATCAACCGCCTACAACAACAACAACAAAAAATACAATCAATAAGCTTTTCTACTCTATCATACAGACATGTTATGTGCTAGAGATATTCGCTAGTTATTAATTATAACCTTGTAGAACAGCATAACAGAGGAAAAATAAAGAAGGTAGTGGATGGAAATTGGGTACCTCCTTTGTGTATCCACCTTTAGAAAGTGCTTGAACAATATATCTGCAAATTCCTTTGTTAAAATCTATTGATTTCTCTTCCATTGTTTGCCATGTCTCCAATATAAACTACAATCAATAACAAACTCCATCAACAAATTAAAGAATAAACAGGTATTCTACATTTGTTGAAATTAACATTACCATTGGATCAGGAGCTTCTGCACAATATTTAAGAATATAGGAAAAATCTCCAGCGCTTAGAGAATTATTCAGAGCTATCTCTGAAAGCATTGCAGAAGCACGCTCTCTATCACCACCACGCAGTGCATTTACAATTTTTTGCTGTGCAGTTCGGCTAGCCAAACTTCCCATCCATCCACTACTATAATGGCCTACAACAATAAATCACATGATAGTTAATTTTAACAAAATTCATTCAAATGTTAGATCTTTTGACTTAGAGAATTATGGATATAGTGAAGTACCAGTAGAATTGGCCAGAGCATGTGTTGAGTGCTCTCTGTTCTCGAATGCATTGACCCCCACCTAAGCAAGACAACTCAACAAATAATCAGAAAGGTTGGTGACAACTGACAAGTGGGAAACATAATGCAGAGAGAAGAAATTGAATTATAGTTGCTAACCTTAAGTAGGGTGTTGCAGGAATAGTATATGTTACTTGATTGGCAAGCAGCTCGCCATCTGCATTGACTAAGAAAATTCTACTCAAACAAATAGAATAAAAGCTGAATGCTTGAAAAATGCTATTTTTTTCTAAAGAAAATTGCATTTTATGAAAGCATTTACTGACAGGAGTCTTTGCATGGTCTCAGGTTGTAGGATGGAGCTTGAATCAATGAATGTAGATTAGGCCTGATAATATACGAGCTATGAATCGACCCAGCCAAGCCCAGCCCAATAATACAGCACAGAAGGCCCAGATATGATTCAGTGACTCGAGGGAAAAAAAGTCAAACCCAAGGCCAAGGCCAGGTCAACTAGGACTGCTAATGAGCAGGTTTGAGTCCAAACTCGGCCCAGCTCAATTTATGAAGTCTGCAAAACCCATTCATACTCAGCCCAACCAATTCATGTTCAATATTGAGCCCGGTTCCCGTTCACCTTAAGACCAGTTCTGAAAAGCCCATCCAATTCGCATGCAGTTCGGAAAAGCCCGTCCAACTAAATTAAACCATAAAACATAAACACTGCAGACTCAAGCATTTTGATTGAATAATAAAGTATATTGACTATATAATCATGAATAGTAAGATAAATAGTGACAGATGATGTAGAATTCAACAACAACAACAACAACAACAACCAAGCATTTATCCCAAACAAGTTGGGGTAGGCTAGAAATGAAACCCAACTGGAATCTTGACGTAGAATTCAAAACCAGAAAAAATGTTTAAATTTCAATAATCGAAATATTGGCACTGTTTTTTTTTTCTCATAATTTATTTTCCCAGTCAAAGTTAAGCCTGGGCCCAAACCTTAATTAAAAGAACAAAAACAGAAAGAAATAAAAAAGGGAGAATAATGAGGTCTACCAAGCTACCAGATTTGATGCACAAGGTGTCAGGAAACTGTAACTAAAACACTTCAAACCTCAGAGAAAACTGTATATATTATTTGAAAACCATACCAGTAAGGAACAGAAATTATACCAGTACCTACCTGATAGTATGAAAACCAATGGTACCAGTCGTCACTGAGTAATTATAATCAATCATCATTTAATTAATTTGTTTTAACTACGTAAGGTTTCTAACTAAATCAAGGATTGCCACCTAAGATTCAAGTCCAGACAGGCTGTGTAATTGACTAACTGAGGTAATTAAAACCTACATAAAAATACTGCCCGATCTCAGAAAAAACTGTATATTAAAGCACTTGCATTTAAGTATCAAAAGTATAATTTTTGTTGCAAAAACACATGCTTAATTTGGCTGCAGTCAATAACCAAACTTTTGCAGAGATAAACAACAACCTTTAGCTTGTGCAAAAGCATAAGCTTAATTGGGCAGCAATCAATTCATGCTATGTGTGTATACTCAAACAAAAGACATAATACTGCTTTTGCTTGTGCAAGTATACCTTTACTAAATAATTGTAAAAAATATATTTTTTATTTCAAAATAATTAGAAAATTATGTCACATCTAAAAATTTCACCCTATCATGTTTTCCATATTGATTTCACCCCTTCTAGGATACCCAACATCAATAATGAGTTGTTTTGCAGATTTGTTGCTTTTTCAAAACCAAAAAAAAAAAAAAGATACTCTTAACTAAAATTCAAAAAACTTAATAAATAAAAGAAATGCAATGGCAATGTAATAATCAGCAAATATTCATTCCAAAATGAAAAGTACAATGATTTGTCGGGGAATATAATCAAGCATAGCACACTAATTTTTTTTGTCAGGAAGTGAAGTCCCAGTTTGACTCCTTAAAAATTGATTGGAATTCAACCGAATCAGAGACAACAAGGGAGAGGGAGGAAGGGAGCGCTTACCAAGAATGGAGAGGAGCAGAGAAAGGGTCGGGGAGAGGGGTCAGCGCCAATAGTCTGGGAGAGAAGAGAGAAGCGCTCACGAAGGAGGCGCGGTGGGACCTCCTGTAAGCGAAGATCGGACTGAGAGTTCAGAGAGACGGTAATAGAGAGGCGGAGTAGCGGACAGAGAGAGGGTTAATTGTTCAGACGGACTAGGCTCAAACGAAGAGATTGTCGTAACTAAGAGGTGCTCAAACGGGCTGTAAAATGAGGTGTTCAACGGACCGAATTTCGGCCTAGCAGGCCTAAATTTGATACCCAATTTATCTTCTACATACAAACCAATAGTAGGAGATAAAACACCAAATCAAGTTGAGCTGATGTCCCCTTCTAAAAATATCAATCGAGCTTGTAAATGAGAAATAAAGTATTCATTTTTAAGGAGATGATAGAATTTCATCAGCTGGGCTTGAGAGAGGATTTAATTTTAAATTGGACTGGCGCGCGAAAGAGATCTAGTGGGAAAAAAAGCGAGTTGGAGAAGAAATTTGGACTTTGGCGGATCTGAGCCCGACCCGTGTTCGGCCCTATTAATATATATTTTACATTATCGAACAACGGATAAATACAACATAAATATAATTCTTATATTCAAACACAACTCGTAGAATGCAAACTGTGAAGTAATTTTTTTTTTTTATTAAAAGATGAGGGTCTAGCCCCATTTATATTAGTATCTTGATAACAATTTTCACACCTCAATCACTGCAATTGATCCCGCAGAAATTTTCAAAACAACTATGAGAGACCACTTAATCATTAATAAAATATTATTATTTAATTTGAAATATCAAAATATTTATGTTGAATTTGCAAGTATTAATACCAATGCAATGACCTCTATTTATGAAAGAATAAATTAATCTATAAATTATTTCCGCACAAAATTTCTTTTTTTCTTTGTATCGTCCTCGCATAACTGGAGACCATTAAAGAAACGTCGTGGTCCAAAACTTCATGGGCTGAACTTCTTCAACAATGATAAATACTTGTCAGAAACAATGATAAATAATTTCTTGAACATCAATAAAAAGATAAACATTTATTTCTAAATATTTTAATTGCAACTTTCAATAAAAGATCTTTGACTTAAATAGATTAGATAAATATTTTATGTTACATGGATAAATATTTAACGATACAAAAATGAATATTTTGTTCTTAAAATTGTCAATAAGTAATGTTTAATGAAATCAATGTATCATTATGTCAGAGACAATGATAAATATTTCTTAATCATAATGATAAATACTTATCAGAAATAATAGTAAATACTTTTTTGAACATCAATAAATATATAAATATTTATTTCTAATATTTTAATTGCAACTTTCAATAAAACATCTATGACTTAAATAAATTAGATGACTATTTTATGTTATATAGATAAATACTTAACAGCACAAAAATGAATAATTTGTTCTTTAATTTGCCAACAAGTAATGTTTAATCAAATCAATGTATCATCATGTCAGAAATAATGGTAAATATTTGTCATACATAATGATATATACTTATCAGACATAATGATATATACTTTTTTGAATATCGATAAACATTTATTTCTAAATATTTTAATTGCAACTTTCAGTAATACATCTATGATTTAAATAGATTAAATTAATATTTTATGTTACATGGATAAATACATGACAAGACAAAAATAAATAATGTATTCTTGAACTTGCTAACAAGTCGTGTTTAATCAACTGCAGTTATTAGCGGGACCATCAACAGTTAAGAAAGTTATTATAGTATAATTTAATTCAAAAGTTAGTTAAGATAGTTATTAGTGGGGACTATTATTAGGGGACAGTATAATTTAATGCAGGGATAAATGGAGGGACAGGGGGTGAGGAGAATGATAATTCTTTTTTTATACTAACCATAAGCAGTGACAAGTTTTTTGAGTTTCTGAGACAAAATACAGTTGTGCATAAAAGATGTAAATAAAGTAAATTACAAAATATGAAATGAAAATTGCAAGAGGGGGAATCAAGTTGCAACAATTTTTGAGTTACAACAAGTTATAAGAACTATTTTTTATATTTTTAAAATTCAAATCATCGATCCAAACAGTTAGATGTGATCTCTACAATAAAATGTGCTTGGAGACCAAATTTTTCATTTTTTTTTTGAAATTTTTTACTATTTATTAAAATGGGTACAAAATTCAATGGTCTGAATTTGACTAGTTTTTGTACCTATCTTAATAAATAGTAAAAAAATTCTAAAAAATATAAAATTTGATCTCCAAACATATTTTATTGTAGATATCACATCTAACGGTTTACAATTTAAACTTTAAAAATATAAAATATGATTGTTGTAACTTGTTATAACTCAAAAATTATTGTAACTTGATCTCTCCTCAAATTACAATTAAAATTTGTGGCTTTTCCTTCTACTGCGTGATCTTCTTACTCAGCCTGACTTGCTAATTCTTCCAGTTATTTGCTTTCATTGCCAAATTGCTTGGTCTTGTATTCCTTCTATTCTCCTTGTCTTGTCATTAAAAATTCTATTACATCTTTCTTTCCACAACGTGAAGTAGTTAGCATCAGTGCTCGGTTCTTCTTAGAGATTGAAATGTTTATCAGCTCTTTTGTCCCCTTATCCATGTGATTACCTATGTGTCTCTTTGTATTGCTGTGTATATTAGTTTGCTGAAGCTGCAAGTGTTAAATAAATGGTTTATCGTTTCTCCATCAGCTCTACACATATAAAACAGGCTTACGGAATGGTTTTGTTCTCTGCTTGGGACATAGTGATATTGTAATTGCTGCCTACGGGCTTTTGAATGGAATAAAAAAAAAGAAAAAAAGCTTGCCAAGTTATATCCTCTTTTCTGCAAGTTCTCCACAGTTAAGATGAATACAAAAATAAATTTCACAAAATAAACTTACCTTTAATCATGTACTAATTGATTGGGATATCATCATCCACCTGCGAGTTTTGATTCCACTCAGGCCGATATAAATACTGGCACACTCCAAAATTTCTCCATTGGAGACACTCGTCAGAAGGTTTGCCTCAAAGCCAATACAACGATTGATCTGACATTTATGTTATGTCAACCGAGTGGTTTCACGGTACACAACATGCATGCTCCAATGACTATTTTACGAATTCATGCTCCAATAAGTACATGTACAATATACTCATTGGAGCTGTCGGGCACCATGAAGCCAGTTACTCCGTCGTCGTCGATCCCTCACAAGTATAGTTGTTGGTGTCTGAGTTATTGTTGTAGACGACAATGTTTCATTCAACGTAGCAACATGGCTGACACAACATAAATGTCAAATCAATTGATATCGGCTACGTACGAGTGAAACCTTCAGCGAGTATCTTCCATGGAGAATCTAGGAGTGTGTGCCAATGCTTATATCGATCGGTCTGAGCGGAATCAAAAGCGCAGGTGGATGACAGTAAGTATTGTGAGATTGTGGCGTGAGGTGATGGTGGGTACTTATAGACAGTCGTCACAGTCCAAACTTCAAAGAAAAGGGGACGGTCGTAGTGGGTTGAAAACTTGAACGCGCGTACTCTCATATGCACTTTTTTTTTTTTTTTTGAGAAACACTCTCTCATATGCACTTAAGAGTGGAAAAAATGTGTCGTAATATGACTATGCTGTGACTTTGATCTTGTGCCGTGTTGTAACTAAGTGAACAGTGACCCGTGTCGTGCTGTGATCAAAATGTCAAAGAGTGGTCACACCAAGCGAGTCACATCGTGACTCGCGTGCTGTGACTATTTGCTTGCCATGTTCAAACGTAATTAGTTATATTTCTCATGTTAACTATTTTTTCATAATTTAAGTTAGTTTATTTAAGATTTACCATTTGATTAAGACCTAAGGGTCTTAATTACACGTGACTCGTGTGATTACATGCTGTGACTGAATCTTTCACGTGGCGTGCCATGGTCAAAATATCAAGAGATAGTTATGGCACGCGACACATACGCGAGTCACGGCATAGAACAATAACACATGCCGTGCCGTTCTGTACCATAACTGTATCATTTTGTGATGAAGCCGGCTCCGTCATACCATTTTTCCCACTCTATATGCAGTACTCAAACAACCCACGTGAACTAAGCTTAGCTAATTTAGCTTGCAATTTATTACTGCTATATGTGATCACGTGAACTAGCAAGTAGCAACTTCCCTACTTAAGCTTAGTTTAATCAAGTCTAGACATTTATTTATTTATATATATCAAGCCCTCTGATTCCAAGTAGAGTAATTAATAATATTAGAAAATACTAACAAAAAAAAACTAAGACAATTCTCTCTAAGTATAAAATATCAGGAAATAATTAGAAGGTAAATCCTATTGGGCCTGTTCGGTAAGGGGAGGAATAACAAAGGAATAGAGGAATTATGGAATTAAGAATTGAGCGGTCTTCTTGTCTATTCCAAGTATGTTCGGCACTTTAGCAATTAGAATAGTAGCATTTCTCTTCATTAAAATATAATAATTATAGAAAATGACTCTTATAACCTTATTGAATTTAATGCTGCGCCATACATTGTTGATTTTATATTGCGCCATACATTGTTAAATTTAATACTGCACCATACTATACACTTTTTTTTTTTTTTGAGTAATCATACTATACACTTTCAACAAATAAAAAATAGAGAGTTTATAACACTGCTATAAATAAAATTCTCTAGTAAAAAATACAATATAATCATGCAATTCTCATTAAACAGTAAACCATGATAACATTAAACATTAAGCAACAATAAATTTAATCCAAATAAACATTAAACAATAATTCATCCCGACACGTCGACTGGAACTCATCGGTATCAGCCATTCCCTCTTCTAACACATTCTTGTCATATCCATTTTTGAGAGCATGTTCCCTTTTGGTGTGCAACTTGCTTACAATCGACTCATTGTTTCTGGCAATGCTGATCCATTTCCAGTTCTCGGCACTTAATCGACTGAATCTTTGATCCAATTCAGCATTTCGCCTTGTTGACACCTCGAGTTCGGCTTCTTTTTGAACCATCCACTGCATTGTAGGACCCTTCGCAATATTTGACATGATGGCCTGCTGGAACACCTTACTCCCTTCGCAATATTTTTTTGGGCTTTCTAACTAGGTTGAATTTGGGGTATTGTACATGGCAGTTTGTGTACCTGGTTGGTACTGTACCAGTTTTGTTTTAGAATCTGAACTTTGAAACTTCACTATAAATGGTAGAAAAATCTAAAAAATGCAAGGTTTGTTCCTATGCACTCATGAAGATGTCCTCTATTATAATGTAAAGAAGTTTGGCTAAATTTATTATCTAGATACCTTTTTATTTTTAGTTTGTAACAAGTGCTGGTTTTGGAGTTTGTTGGTACCAGTTTGGCTGAAAAGAATGAACTGGAAGTAAATGATGCATTATAGCAATTGGATCTAGATTACCGGGTCACTGGTATGAGTCCTAGGATGATGGTATTGTCACTAGTACGAGTCATAGAAGATTATGCATTCTAATCTTACCTCACTCTTTCAGTACCCACCAAATTAAGACAACAACAAAAGAAATAAAAAGGCAAAATGTTTCTAGGAAAGCTTCACTCATAACTGGTGTGTAACATGCATAACAGTATAGCTATTAATAGTTCTCCCGTTCCTGTTTTCAAGTGGACCAAGAAAATTATAATGATAAATTGATCAATTTTAAAATCCTTTCAATAGTGGTACACGATAAAGAATGAAAAATAAGTAAGAGCCAGCATATAATATTTTGGAAAAATAAGTCATTCCAAATTATGCATGAAGAAGATACAAACTAAATTTAACAATAATCAAACCACACCAAATCAATAATTAAACCTGGAGTTAAAAAGTCCCATAAATTATTAAAAGGACCTTACCACAACAAATTTCAACTCGTGTGTTGATTTCTAGTAGAAGCTCTGTTGATTCGAAGAACTACAAAGGGTAAACAAGTAAAACAAATTTCAACAAAATTAGAAATTTATTAGAAGTAAGAAAGCAATATACGGCTCAATTAAGGTGAGAAATTATAAGAGGTGGTACGAAAGAAGGAGACAACGTATTTGTCAGAGAAGCCAAGAGATATTCAGACGAGGAGGAGGAGAGAGACGGCATTACGGAGCTCATTTAAAAGGTAAAAATCCAATATGTGGTTTCCCGACCTTTGATTCGTTCTTCTCTCGAAGTATCGCCGGAGATCGGACAAACATTCGGCAGAGGAGAAACCCTTTCTCTTTTCTCTGGAAACGTGCAGAGGAGGAGAGTTGTGAATAGAAAATTGAAGGATATGCCACATCAGCGTGAATGAGGGTAAAAAAGTCTCAATCTATTCTCTATTCCGTGGAAAAATCTAATTCCAGCCCCTCCCTGGAATTGAAAATTGAGGGAAATACTCTATTCTATATTCTCTAATCTAGCTAATTCTAAATCTGTTCGGTAAGAATAGAGGCCTAATTCCCTTCAATTCCTCTATTCTGCACCAGCCGAATAGGCCCATTGAACATTTCGTTATTCCTCCTCTCATTCGGACGTACAAACAATAAAGACAAATTCTTCAACGGATGAAAAAGAGAACTGCGCGCTTTATTCATATACACCCTTGTAAGGTCGAATAAGTACAGAAATTGTTCATGTATATCAGGAAAATCAAATATCTTTCTCATGATTATAGGCGCTGGGAATTATGTTAAATAACAGAAAAAAAAAATAAAAAACAAACAAACAAGCGGGGAGAATGTACAAATTGTCCTTCATTTTCAAACCAACAAACAAAATACCCCTATTCATAAATTATTAATAAAATACCTTTGTGGGCTCCACTTTCTCTTCTCTTTTCTCTCTCTCTCTCACTTCTTCCAATTTACTCTCCATTATTTTTTATTTAAAATGAAGGATTATGCAACATACCAACAAATATAAAACACATTTCATTGTTGCATAATATACTGTGTTTTATTTAAGAAACTAATCTCCTTATGCAATTTTTTATTTCAAATGAAAGATTATACAATAGATCATAAAATATAAAATGCATCAAGATTGGTTTATTATTTAATGTTAGTGATTAAATTGCTTTCAATGTGAAAATTGTAATAAAATTATTTATTATTATGTTATTAATATTTTCTACTAGATCCATGAAATATGTAGCAAATATTATTTTCTTAATATTTTGTACTTTATCCATAAAGTTTGTAGGATGTAGTAGATATTTATTAATTTTTTTGTTGCTGATTAAATTGCATTGAGATTGTTTCATGAAGTGCTAAATTAACTCCATGACATGAATTAAAATGAATGACACCCCCATATATTCTTTGTACCAGTTTGAAATGTGCTGTAGGAAAAAAATATATTTTACCAAAAATGATAATTGAAATTTAAATAGTTGAATTTAACATAACAACAATAGTTAAAAGGATGATTAGAAACATTATAAATAATGATATAAAACACATCTGTTCCTGCTCTGTGCGCAAGCTTGAAAAATGATATAACAAAAATAATAAACTAATATTGATGCAATGAAGTACAAAATATTTGTGACAAAAAAAATCATATTTGCTACAAAAATAATAAACTAATTTAACACATCATGAAACAATCTCAATGTACTTTAATCAGCAACAAAAAAAATTAATAAATATCTGCTATATCCTACAAACTTTATGGATAAAATACAAAATATTAAGAAAATAATATTCGCTACAGACTTCATGAATCTAGTAGAAAATATTAATAACACAATAATAAATAATTTTATTATAATTTTTAAATTGAAAGCAATTTAATGACCAACATTAAATAATAAACCAATCTTGATGCATTTTATGATTTGTTGTATAATCCTCCATTTGAAATAAAAAAAAAATTGTATAAAAAGATTGGTTTATTAAATAAAACATGACAAATTATGCAACAAGGAAATGTGTTTATATTGAGTTAGGCTAATATGACACTAGTGTTATATCAAACTAAATAACACCACATATTAAACCCTTAGATCTGCTTTAAGATTCGTAATATCCGAAGTGCTTGAACAGTAAAAGCGGATATTATGAATCTTAAAGCAGATCTAAGGGTTTAAGATGTGGTGTTATTTAGTTTGATATAACACTAGTGTCATATTAGCCTAACTCGTTTATATTTGTTGGTATGTTGCATAACCCTCCATTTTAAATAAAAAATGATGGAGAGTAAATGAGGAGAAGTGAGAGGGAGAGAAAAGAGAAGAGAAAGTGGAGCCCACAAGAGCATTTTGTTAATAATTTATGAAGAGGGGTTATTTTATTTGTTGGTTTGAAAATGAAAAACAATTTGTATATTCTCCCCAAACAAACAAACAAACAAGTCGACTTTTAAGGACATGTTCGTTTGTCACGGAAATACACGAGATATGATTAGACTGGTGAGAGTACCCACTTTTGAAAAAGTGAAAATCCATTGATATATGTACAAAATTGATTATTTGGTTGTACCGTGAAATTAGTTGTGAGAAGTTCTATTTTTCTTTTCAATTAATATACTTAATATTATATGATAGTATTTATTAATAATATTATTATTATTAAATAATAAATTAATAACATTTATTAGTTATTATAACATGAAATATATATACTTATTTTTATAATTAAATACATTTTATTTAATGAGATAGATATAATCTAATCGTGTACATAATAAACTGAATTTTTCGTTGTTGCATTTATTAATGAGTTGAATGAAAATGTTAAAAAGCTTGTATTTTACCTAATGCTTAAATTATATCTAAGCCTTCGTTAGAATCACCTTGGTCTGAAAGTAGAACGGAACAGATGTTATTTAATTTAGATGAAAACAAATCACATTTTTCTTTTTAAAATGTTTGATAATTAAGTTGTGTTGTTTTCCAAAAAAAATTTCTTTCGGGTTTATTTGTGTTTCTTTTTAAGTTGTGTTGTATTATGTACTCTAAGATCGAGGATTGTAGGCTGTAACAACTTCTTTTTAATGCTATATTACCGTGGAAGTCGCTTCCAACTCTTAAGCTTAATTAGCTTCACTAAGAGCCACATATGTGTCTTATCATAAGCTGGATCGATGCATGATTCTGTATTAACTATTAAGAACGTATTTATGAAATGGGGCCGATGTACTGAGCCATGATCCAAATTAATGTGTACCACACATCTTGACCATGCATGTCCATGTGCGAGCAAGCCTATGAAGGCTGCATTTGGCACCATTTTAAGAAACTAGTTCAGAATGGATCTGTCTTATTAATTACAGCCATATCCTAACCACATTCAAGAGAGAGAACCAATCGAGCCAGTACAGTAACGCTTAATTTGGCGCTAGTTCACGTGGGTTGAGTGCATATGAGATAGATAGGGGTCAAGTAATTAAACTGCTAGCTGTAAGTATGGTAGTTTAGCAAACAGAGGTATTGATGTGTTTCCTCTCTGCATGGCTGAGTGTGTAATTAAATTAACCACTCTTATTATAGGATTTATTGGTCTGGTTAGGTGGATCATGATCCGATTTGATCAGAGATGCATTTTGTTGGGAACTAATTAATTATAAGAAGTATACACTTTGAGAACATTCAAGATTGCATTGTACAAAATTTTTATTAATATAATTAATTTAAAATAATGGGTATTAGAATGATTGCCGCAAGATTTTGATGCATAGACGGAACCGTAAAAAGAATCCAGCTCCAAACAATGGATCCGAATTATTTTTTCAGCTCCATTGTTTGAATTGCTTGTATAAGAATTTAAGATAATGGATCCGAATTATAATATTTAATGGATACAAACAGAGTGATCCAAATAAATAAGCAGAGTAAGGCTACTATATATGTATAGTGCCAACGGTCTATATTATAAACTAATATTTTTATTTTCAAAATTCAAACAGTCAATTTAAACTGTTTAATATAATCTCCATCAAGAAAACTAAATTTATACTTTTTGAAATTATTTTAATATGTTTTTAGGTTTGGTAAAAAATTCTTGGTCTATAGATTCTGGACCATTTTAAAGTAATTATTTTCTAGCTATATAAAGAAATACGAAAAAATTCTAAAAAGGAATGGGTCAGAAATTCTAAAAATTCAATAATTATTCTTGGTCTATTCATGTGGTCTCATGAGCAGTACTAGATGTGTTATCTTATATAAGAATGGATCTCCAAGATACAAGATAAAACACAAAATTTAATTTTTTTAAACAACAATTATTTTAGACAGAATCTAAGTGTCTTCTTCCTTCTTTCACAATCAAAGAACTGCAAAAAGAACTCCATTAGAAAATTTAAACATGACTTCTCAAGAGCTATATCTTGATGTCTTAAAAACTTAATTTACGACCATACGACGTAAAAGCGAAATGACTTTTTGCCGTAGAAGACTTGTTTTGTGCTCACGGAGACGGCTCTTTGCACTTATGATTATGTTTTCCATGAGTCAATTTTGGCAACGGTCCATATGTTGAGGGGATTGTTTTTTTCTTTTCCAGAATGTAAGTGTATGATCCCTAAATGAGATATAAGTGTTTGATCTCTAGATAAGACGTGATTGTTTGACTTTTTATAATCTCTAATATAAAAATGTAATTTACAGGATATTATTATGTTATTTATGTAAAACATAAAATACTCTCTTATCAAAAAGGCTTAAATGAAAAATTTTAACTTATAAAAATGGATAGGGATTCCACGTAAGAATAAATAAATGAAAATTTAAATGGATAGTGTTTGATCCCTAGTCCGATTTAAAGGAAATTTATAAAATGAGCTCGGCTCCACGAAAGTAGTTCGATCTCAAATTAGAGACCTCCATTATGTCATTGCAGTCAACCCCCAATCCCTACCTATCTGTTTGAAAAGAGAGTTGTCTACATTAGTCAAAATTAGCTATTTCTTAAGTTGGATCAATGTCTCTTGAAAATCAGCTTATTAATTAATAATTACTTTTTTTTCTCTGAGCTTTGGACCAGTCACGAGAACACTATGATGGATGGCATTTTTTTCGCCGGGATCTTATGTTTCGATGGAGGTTATCTTTTCATTTTTGCTTTAGTTGTCATTCCAACTAATACAGGGTAATATCCGGACAAAATTAGTAGGATTGACGGGCTTGAATTTGACTTCCTCCGATATCTGAATGTCCAATTGCATCAGAATAAATACAATTAAGCAAGCATAGGACAACTCATCATCGGTGTTCACGTTTGCCCTATATAAACGATAAATAAATATTAATAAACAAATTTGGGCTAAGACTTAAACCAAGTTTTAATGCGTGCTGAATTTGAAAATGGAATTTTGATTGAAGTCTGAAACTAGATTTGTGAAACTTAAACTGTGAAATTATAACAGATTTTTATACTTGATAAATACTTTAGAGGCTAATTAGATAATTAGTGGCGTCAATTGTCTAAATGGGCCTCTCGGACCAAGCCTTTCTTCTATTCTCTTTTAGGAAAAAAAATTTAGTGTCTTCATACAAACTTTCAAAATAGCCAATATTCTCATGAAAACACTGGAATATCTAATATTAATATCCCACAAAAACTTTATATTTTTTCTCTACCTTTTTTTTATTCATTTAACTTTTTATTTAATTATTTAAAAAAATAAATGAACAAATATACCCTCTCATATGCTCTCAAACCCATCTCTTCTTAGATTTGTTTTGTAGTGTGGAGAGAAAGGTGCAAACGAATATTTAGGGAAGAGAACACCACGGAGGAAATGTTGGCTAAAGAAATCATGGATGAATACATCAGTTGGTTTTCAAACAATTGAGAGAGGGGCGCTGGAAGAAGGAATACAGACAGAGATTCTTCAAAAATGGGCAAAAATGGGCAAAAATGGGCATACTAACACTTTCGGCTGCTTAGCAAATTTACACATTTGCCTTTATTTTCTTCTAAATTTTAATTTTTCACTTATCATTTCTTTTCCAGTTTTTATTTCTAATATTGCCTCTAGGCAAGCTTTTGTAAAAACACGACATCTCTGGTATCATTTTAATGGAACTTGAAGGCATGACCTTCATTTTTCTCTCAAAAAAAAAAAAAGTATTTTTCAATTACTAAAAAAACTCTTTATGCGTAGATATATAGGTTATGTTGTCCTAGCGGCGAAATTTTCCTAGTTGCATGCATTACTTGCGTGCAGAAATCCTGCTCATTCCAACCACATGCACTTGATATTCTCAGAAACACAGACATCTCGTTCTGAAAAACACCAAATAATCATGACATGCATTTCACAAACACAAACATCTTGCTCTGAGAAGTACAAAATATGAAGAACAGATCATGACATTAATGCATATATATAATTGTCCTTCAGTCCTCCAACATACAATGTCATTTTTTTTGTCTTTCAGCACTTAACCGATAAAGGAATTAAGGAACGCAAATTTCTTATCTTGTCTATTTAGACAATTATTTGTATATTTTTTTTTATTGAGAACCATGGCAATCCTATAAAAAATGTCTAGATATATCTTTTCAAACTATCTAAAAAATTATATTTTTTTATTTAACTCTTTATTAATTTGAGTGTGCGCTTGTAAAAACGGTTGCGTGACTTGCGTCGTCACAAAATCAAACATTCCGATGTAATAATTTCATGTTGTAGAGAAAGATGATTTTTTTTTTTTTTAAATCTAATCTGAGTCATTTAAATTTGATTTTACAGCTGAAGTCAATAATGCAACATATGATGCCATTATCAGCCGCTGTCTTTGAGAGGAAATGATGTTAGTTTATACATTGAAGTTAAACAAGCTTCTAGCCTTCTATCAAAGTCTTGCGGGTAGGTCCTACATTAACAAAATAGTAATGCTTATCTGTTGTCTGTCTTTAGCAAAAAAAAAAAATCAAGAAAAGAAAATCCGAAATTGACTTGATGTTTTAGATATTATATTAAAGATGCCATCATGTATAGCGATCTTGTCCATTGAGAGCAGAATGGTGCATGGAAATACATATTAGTAATGCTACAAAATAAATTGATCTACATATCCAGAACAATTAAGTAGATATTTTAATTGCACAGCATAAATATTGAAAATAGTTACATAGTAGTAATTAACCAAAGTTTTCAAATTATGATGATTGGTCGTCATTCTATCACTAAGACCTGATTAATATTCTGAAAGTTTATTAATCTTTATTTCATAAAAGAGTAAGCTTGGATTTGAGAGAGAGAGACATTTAAAAATTTTCCTTACCAATTTATCTCTTTCTACATATATTCCAAAAGTTGTAGTCTGTATTAATTTTTCAAAGTTGCTTTTCATGCATGTTTTTTATGTCCTTTTTTTTTGTTATTTTTGTTTTATTTTGTTAGGCAAAGTTGGTTGCAACCAATATTGAAGGACGGTAACCAAAACAGAGAAAAAAGACAATTAATATATCTTTGGAGGAGCATGAAATAACAGATAAAATATTAACTAAAAAATAAAAATAACTGATATTATGAAGACAATTAACACGAAATATTGTCTCAGCAAGTTTAAAACAAATCAATATAGTCTGTATTTAACTTTAACAAGAATTTCACACCTGAATTCAGGAACGAAACATGAAAGACTAGAAACCAGGCCCTGTAGCACTTAATACATACATGCGTATAGACAAAAACACAAAACTTCTAGTCCCTTAAAATCCAAACGGAACCATTGGACCTCAATTCAACAAATCCCTCCATATTAAATTATGTAGCATCCATCTCTAAGCTGCAGAAGCTGTGACAATGCCATTTGTGACTGGATCCACAGTGTCAATAGATAAACGAGCACTAACATAATCCTTGAGATTCCTTGGTTTGACATGCACACGTAACCCGTTCTTCATAAAGAGTGTGAGCGACATCTTCTGCTGCACCTTATGCCCCGGCACGAGCACCACCTTATGCCGGAGAAGTACGGCTGATGCAATTGATTTCATTTGGAGGTACGCCAAGTCCTTGCCCAAGCAAGTCCTAGGTCCACCATTGAAAGCCACAAACCGGTACGAATCCTTTACCGGCTCAAATCGGTCACCCTCTACTGAGAGCCAACGCTCCGGCTTGAATTCCATGCAGTCTTTCCCCCAAATGCTCTCCATTCTCCCCACTGAGTAGATTGAATAGGTAATGGCTGAACCTGCTGGCACGGCAGTGCCGTCTGGTAGCACATCATCTTCCACGACATATTTCACGTCCTGTGGCACAGAGGGATAGAGACGCAATGTCTCGGCAAGAGCAGCTTTAAGGTAAACGAGGCGTTCCAGCTCATCAAAATTCAATGGTTCCTCTGTCCAGTTGGAAGTATCCTCTCCTCGAGTCTCCCTTAATACTGTGGCAATCTCAAGTAGCACTTTTCTTTCTATATCTGCACGTTGCATGAGAGTCCAAAAGAACCAACTCAGTGCTACCGATGAGGTGTCACGGCCAGCGAGTAAAAAATTTAGAGCAATCCATTGGAGCACGTCATCTTGGAATGCCTTGCCATTGCCGTCTTTTTTTTTCATGAACCGGGACAAGAGATCATCGGCTGGTCTTGCCTTACGCTCAGCTATGGCCCCGGTCATGTATTGGTCAACAACCTCTAGGCTATTTTTAAGGCTTTTCTCACTCCCCATCCCCAAGGCCTTCTTAATTCGCCATAGAAATGTCGGGTACAGAAACCGCTGCATTGTTGCAGCCGTTGCGGAATCAAATGCTGAGGCGAAGGGATTGTCGGAAAGGTCAAGAGACAATGTCTCTGGGTCTTTACCGAAGGTGAGGCCACATATGTTGTCAAAGGTAAGGCGGAGAAGAAGGTCTTGGAGATCAACACTTGCACCTGGCACATCACAGTGCGCAGCCAAGATGTACCAAAGCCGGGTCTTGATGGCCCGGTTGGCCCATCTTGCCATGGCTTGCCGCAACGTCCGTGTGGTGAACTCGAGTGCGGCTGTTTTGCGTTGGAGAAGCCATGTCTCGCCATCAGAGTTGAATATTCCCTGGCCGAGCAGGTCATGGAAGGCAGACTGCCACATGGGCCCCTTCGGATAGTTCTCAAAACGAGTTCGAAGGACATACTCAAGATTGCGTGGGTTACATGTAACTGTAAAAAGCCCTTGCTTGCGTGCTACAAAGGGCAACGGTAAGATGCAGGTTTGATATGTGGCCGCCTCACCGGTGGATCTTAGATTGTCAGCAATCCAATCATGGAGGCGCTTACGGTTGGTGATCAGAGCCGGAAGGCTGCCAACAATGGGCCACATTCGTGGGCCCGAAAGGCGTTGTTTTAGAACAGAAAACCACATCATGTAAGCAGATGCAACTATGACAGATGCGGCAACCATGAAGAGATGGATGCTGTTGTCGACTTCGGAACTCTGGCTCATGGTGATGCCCATGTAAACTAGAGATACTTTTTTTTTTAATTTATGGAACTGAGAATAATTGATGTCAATAGACCGAGCAGCTAGGATCGATATAATTTGCTCTGTTTGATTTGTGGAAGAAGCGTTGAGAATGTTGCAGGGAAGTGAGTGCATATATATATGCCGCAAGAAGCCAAGCAGGAAATACTTAGCTTATGAAACAAGAGAATTTTTTTTCTATACAAAGAAGTAGAAACATAGAAAAGGACAACTGGGTTACCCATAGTTTTCAATAAAGTTACCAACAAGAAATAATCTAGAAAGGTTGTTCTTACAAGAATAAACGTTTGCCTAGCTAAAAAAAGTTAGGCAACTAAGGGTACTGGTCTCAGTCTCTCAGATCCAAGTATCTAAGGTCAAATGTTGTTCAACCATTAACCACATATAATAGAAACTTGCTGGTTTATGTGAGGTGAAGTGCAAGAGTAATTGCAAATTACAACTTATCCATATTTCCCAACTAACATATCCATCCTGTGGAAAAAACTGTGCCTTTTTTTTCTTGTGACTTTCCTTTTACTAATTAAATATACTATACTTCCTAGCTCTGCCTATTTCTTTGACTTGGCGCTGTTAACAAGGGAATGGCTTGGAAAAAGAAAAAGAAAAAGAGAAAGATATCTTGTTAGGCTGGTACTCTTGATCAACATTAATTTGTGCCAGATTAATTAATCAATTTGCTTTAATTGATCCTAGAATTCAGATGTTATAGGTAGGAGGTTGACACCACTTTCATTATTAGAAGACAACAAAATGAGGAGATTAATAAATGTGAGATGTAATGAAATTGGATTAGAGGTCTTGTAATTTAATCCCCTGTTTTGATTGGTTATTGGATTTTTTTTCCTTCTTAATAAATTGATAATCTTTTTTTGCTCTGTTTCCCTTGATGTACTCTCCCATCAAATATTATATAACATTAGTGGAGAATAATTATCAGAAAAAATAATAATGTACATGTACCGTTGTAATTATCATTAAATGTCGATCAATAAAATAAGAAATAAATTATAGATATATTGTTCATTTTTAAAAATAAATCCAGCCGTTCAAACTAATATCAGTTTTTGGTTGGTAATTAAAATTTTGCTACTTTCCAAATCAGGAAGTAACGGAGGAAAATAAAATAATATGTCAACAAAACCAAACAAGATATATACCGTAAAATGTAGTATGTTGAAAAAAAGAAACCTTCCGTTTGTATTTTACAACCAAAATTAATGTCGCATATGGAGAAATAATTAAATAAATCGTTATAAAAGACAAAAGACAATTAAGAGAGATAGTGATAGCTACCGGTTTTATTAAACTATGGTTGGAAATCGATGGAAAGGAGGAAATCTTTTTCAACTATAAAACGAAATAATCCCTTAAGGGGCAATTAACAGGAGAGCATAAACAATTGAGATTTCATACTTATAAGTTTGGTGGTTAAGGTTTAATTAATTGATGTAACAAAATATTAACCCTTCTAGAAACTAAGTCTCCAAGTCTCTGCCACACCACCTCATTTATATACATACCTTCCCTCACTCCATGTCTCCATTGAATTTCTTTTTCATCACCTCTGTTACACCTGTCTGTGTCTCCCTACATTTGTCTCTCACTGTCACAAAAGAAGGTTATAACAAATAAACAGATAGCAGAGTAGAGTAGACTAGAAACAAGCATGGGACAACCTCCCAAATTTGAGGCAATTGAGAAGTGTAGTTCAGAGGGAAGGTTCAACCAGACGGTTTCACCCGGCTAATCTAGATGGCACCCTTCTCATATCAAGTAGTGCCTTTCCGTACGACCTGCTTGTGGCTCTCGAAGCCGGTAGCATTCTCAGAGCTATCCTTCTTCTCCTATCCGTGCCAATTATCTATATCACATACATTTTCTTCACTGAATCGGCCGCAATAGAAATGCTTGTCTATATTTCTGTTGCAAGTCGAAAAGTTAAAGATATCGTGATGGTCCCCTGATCATCAGTTCTTCCGAAATTCTACGCTGAGGATGTGCATCCGGAGAGTTGGCGTGTTTTCAGTTTCTTTTGGCAAACGATATATTGTAACGGCTAGCCCGAGAATTATGGTAAAGCCGTTTGCAAATTCTCTGCCAAGCTTTTCAAAGAAGATCGATGTTGCTCATCGTTGAACTATATAATTTGACTTGTATAGTTGTGTAATTTAATTGCAACTTCCCTGTGTTTTGCATGTTAAATTTATTTCAGTACTTAGCTCATGTTTATAATTTGTATAGTAGTGGGGCCCACCTTAATACAACTGAGCTACATTTGATCAGGAAATTAATCGTATGACTAGTGCTGACAATTATATATCATGCTAATCCTAATTGGTGTAACAATCAATTTTAGTAGCAATTGACTTCTGTTTTAATTTGTAGGCCATCTCAGTGTAATATTATCTTTCACCAACTTCATGATCCAATTTTAATTAATTCGTAGGCCCCACCGTGTAGCGGATGAGTCTAATATTTTGACTCTATTGTCAATGCGCTGTCCAGTGTCCACGAGTCGTATGATGTAATGATAGCTTGATGGGTAAGACTAAGATTTTTTTTTTTTTTTTTTTTTTTTTTTTGAGAAAGAAGTAAGACCAAGAGAGTTAGACAGCCTAAACTCCAGCAGAAAAAGAAAATGCTTGGGCATCCAACTTCTGAAAAAAGCTCTTGAAATTTGACATATTAGTCCTATCTTTCTTTCATTTTTCGTTTTGGTAATGGTACTTGTTTTATATAAGAACCACTATTTAACTTGGGATTGATTTTATATCAAATTTTTTTAGTTAGCACTCTAATAATTCGAAATTAAACAACCACCACCTAGAATTTTGGAATTCAAAAGTTACCACCCACGCACTCTAGGGATGTGCACCAAACTTGGTTGATGTGCACCTTAGGGAAGGGCATCAATTTGGTGCTCTAGCTAGGGAAAGGCACCAAACTTGACTGGTTGATGTGCACCCTAGGGAAGGGCATCAATTTGGTACTCTAGCTGGGGAAAGGCACCAAACTTGACTAGTGTGCACCCTAGGAAGGACACCAATTTTTTCTGTAGTTTAATTTCAATTTGAACTTTTAGATAGAATGTTTGTTATGTTGTAATAGGCTTTATGTTGTGTTGTATTAGACTTTATTAGTTATGTTGTAGTAGAATTTATTAGTTATGTTGTGAACTTATTTGTGCTAATTTTAAGTTAAAACTAACTAATTTTTAGTTTCTCTATCTAATTCTAATGAAAATAAAATTATAAAGCAAACAAAATTCAGCATTCCAAAACAAAATTTCCAAAATTTCAAAACAAAACAGAACATAACCAAAAAAATTTCCAAAATTTAACATTTCACTCACGCCCTCTGAGGACGCGCATCAAACATGGCTGGTGTGCACCCTGGGGAAGGGCACCAATTTGGCGCTCAATTGATGCCCTTTTCCAAAGCTCGCACTAGCTAGGTTTGGTTTGCATCTTAGAATACATGAGTGGTAACTTTTAATTCCAGAATTTTGAGTGGTGCACAAAGTTGATTAATTTCAAATTATTAGAGTGCTAACTAAAAAATTTCAGAAATTTATGTTATAATTAGATAGTAACTTTTTTACAATTTTAGGTGGTTCCTTCCTTTATTATTGCTATTTAGTATTTATATTTTGATTTTTTTTCGATGAACTTAAAAATATTTAAAATTAAAAAATAATAACTTGTATGAGGTATAATGACAACTTAATGATTCAGAAAAGGTTTGACGGGATCAAAATTTAGTGACTCGGAGATAATTCGAATATAATTCAGAATAATTGAGAATTATATATTAAGAGCAAAAAATAAAATTTTCAAAAAACAAAAAAAGGAATTACAAAAAGTTTATGAATAATCAGAGAAACTGAATAATATGCAAATTAATTTGTCAACAACTCAAATTTAAATTTTGCACTAATAATTTGCGAATCTTATTATTACAATATGAGATGTGTAGTGACCTTATACCTAATAAAAAGAATGAAATTTTACTTCTCTTTTTTTTATGCACCTAGGCTCCAGTCTACAGTTCAAGAAAAAGAAGACTGATAATTCTTTGTTTTTTTTTACTTTTTGTCAAATCGATTCTCACCAAATTCCTTCTATTTTTAATTGGTGCCTTTTTTAATGACTTCCTTATATTACTAGGACATGAAAAATTCAAAGTAAGGATTTTTGTAGTAGTACCTAGCCAGCCCATGGGGAATTAATCAATCTAGGCAGTAAAAATTTTAACAGATTAATTTGATTTCATGTGGGGCGTACAGACTATAAAATTATGCATATAATTTATGCACTGCATATAATCAATATGCTATGTTAAAAATCATTAATTTTTAAATACCAATTGAGTGACATTGGTAAAAAAGCTCTGTATAGTTAAAAAAAAAATAATAATAAAAAAAAAAAAACAAAGAGGACTGCAGTTCCATTTCATTACACCTGTCCTTTCCTGATTTTTATTTTATCTGTAGCGTTTAAAAATAATAAAATAAAGTTGTTTCCTGAAAATCTCATAACATAGAAAGGATGCCGATAAATGTCCATAGAGCATTTGGTACAATTTTTTTTATATCGTAAACCTTTGTAGACTTGTAGTTCATTCCACATAAATTCAGAAATATTTACTTCTAATTAATATGGACATTTTACTAAATTTGAAGTGGAATTATTTATCAATAATTTATTTGCAGAATTTATTTGCCACTAATTAAATTCTCAAACAATTAGATACTTTGAGTATAGTTGATAATAATAATAATAATAATAATAATAATAATAATAATAATAATAATCTATTTTTTTAGAAATTTAAAGTTTATCTTTATTTTGTTAATCTTCAAATATATCAAGATAATTTATTATCAGGTGATCCCATCTGTTTAGATTAAATTAAGCTTTTTATTAACACACAAATTATTGTTAAACTAATATCAACTGCCACTAAAATGAAAATATCATTGACGCTCCGATTTAATGGTCATTATTTTTTAATTATGGTTGAAACATTTATATTTGATCAAATAATTTGCAAATAGTTTGCAAATAACATTTTGATTTTAAATTTGGAAATATCTTCTACAAAATTACAAATAGTAAATTTGTTTATTGCTTTAGTAATGTTCATCGATTGCCCCCTTGACTTGTCACAGCATTTCAATCAAATCAAATGTATTTAACATATTGCTTCGTAGCTGAAGCTGGAGTATTAATAATATTCAGTTGGATATATATGCAAGTATACCTCAATGCAATAGATGGTACAGGGAAATGTAGCAATTAAGTGTTGTACACATATTTTTTTTCTATTATGAGTTGTTAATAATATTATTTCTAAATATTTTTTTCTAATATTAAAAGGTTTGTGTCGGGAATCAAACAGAAACGAAAAAGCTCTATGATATTTGCTAGTGTCTGTGCAAAATACTCTTACGAGATTGTGACAGATAATTGTACATTATTTTAATCTTTATGCTTTATTTTGATGTGTCATATATTATACATGTAAATTTTTTATTATTTATTTTTTAAGCATTTGAGAGATTGTCATTCAATGCTCGTTTTATAAAATTTTTACCATACGGATCACTACATAAAATTTCTCTCTTATCTTTTCCGAAGTTTACTTATGTTTCAAAAGTAAAATACTTTAAAAAATATATTTCCATATAACATATGTAACAAGTAATTTCTGTTATGGATGAATGGATATTATACTTACAGCAATAGAAATATCACTAACATGTAAATTAGATTGCAATTTTCTGACATCTTCCTAGGCAACTTTAAATTCCGACTCGCGAGAGTTGATCTTTACTATTATCTAAATAATTTTTGAAGTACCATTAAATAAGGATTATGATGTAAAAATCATATTTAAATAAATGCAATTAAGAAAAAAAAATTATCATCATACGAACAACAAAAAATAATAAAATATTAAACATATAATTTTTCTTAATACTCTTAAAAAACTAGAAATATAGTATTGATATTTCAATTTTTGAAAGGCATTAAAAAATTAAATCTCACCCTTTTTAAAAAGCACCACACGTTTATTATTAACAATTATTTTTCTATGATTATGCACCACACCATCTGCAAGATTAAAAAAATAAAAAATGAAAAAATAAAGATAAGTTTGATGTTATGGTCTTGAACTCTTAATTTGCTCTCAGTTTTTGCTCAAATTGTTGTTAACAAGTTTTATATATAAATATTTAAACAGCTCGCTACATGTCAGTATTGATTCATGCCAAGAGTAATCCAGAAAATTAAATGACAAATTTTCATTAAAGTAAATTAAATGAAATATAAAAAATATATAAAATTAAGAAATTGCTTAAAATATAAAGCCAATGTGCTAATTTCAATAAAAAAAACAATTACATTTGCAACTGAAAAACAATTATGGTGACTTGAAACGTAAGATTAATTGAAGCATAAATATATTGCGAGCTACAATTATCTTCTGCTTTAGTGGTTAATTGGTTTTTAATATCCTTTCATATGTAATCTATCACTTTAGAAAATATTATATTAATATTAATAATAAAATAATATTAAATTAATTTAAAATATTGATAATAATATCAATGTATTAAGCAAAAAACTTATATTAATTAACAAATGCATAAACTAAGAAATGTTTTAACTAAAAAAATAAGGTACTAAATTTTACAAAATATTTTTATGAATACCTCGATGTATACTTGCATGTGGGGAATGAAAGTAATTTTCATGACCCTAAAATACATATTGTTTTTTATCTAATTTTTAATTTTCTCCAATTTCTAAAGTGATAAGTTAGTAATTGAAATAATATCATAAGAAAATGGAACCAGTTTTACTACATAAAATGCACAAGTTCCTGTAAATTTACGATCATATTCATACTCTGAGGATGAAGGCCGAATTCATGAATATTTAGATCACTCATGCAATTGTTATGTCTAGCAAGCATTCAAATCGTGAGTTATAATAATAATAACAATAATAATAATAATATACAGTAATATATCATGAACATGCAGTTCATTTCAGAATTATTATTGGCTAAACACAACTCAAAACATGTATTTTTTATAGATTATTTCCTGTATCTACTAGTGTATACACAAAAAAAAGGATGAATTTACATGGCTCCAACATTCTTGATATAATATATAGGGGCGGAACTAAAAATCCGAGATGGTGGTGTGTGTGTTTGGGGGTTAGTGTGTTGTGTAGTATCATATTATGAAGGGAGCTACTAGTAATACTTTTTGTACAAATTAAAAAAATTTAAATTAATGTTCAATTCGTAGCGATGGCTTAGCTCCCTTTAACTTGAACTATGTTTTATCTCTAATAATACATTAATGCATATACATAAATATAGTACACAATAAATGAAAAGAACAGAAATAATGCATTCGATTTTTTCTCTTACCATTAAAAAAAATAACTCAAAAGTCATTTTTTTTGGAAAAATTTCAAATTGAATTACTAGGTTCGCACATGAGTGTGTATCTGCCCAGGTATCTGAGGTGCAATTTAAAAGAACAAACGGTCCAGATTAATTCCAGTTGGGCCAAACTTAATTCGGAACCAGTTGGAACTGTAGGAGTCTGCTTTGATTCGTGTCACATGAAAAGAACAGTTTAGATTTATAGCTTGCACCTTGGGTACCTGGGGTGATACGGATTCCGCACATATTATATGTGCAACCTAAGAGTAATGGAGCGAGAGAGCAGATGAGACAAGAGCGAGAGAGCGAGTTCTAGCGAGATGAGAGCATATTAACAAATGAGGGAAAGAGAAGAGAGACGAGATGAGACGAGAAATGGAGAGAGTTTGATCTGACAAAATTTTAGTTAATTTGATTGGCTATTCGACTTGGTTCGAACTCCACCCTGTTCGAGTGATAAAATTTGAGTTCAAGCCGAATTTGGACTTTATTCAGTTTAGACCTAACTCGATAGAGCCGGTCCAACTTATTAGCAGACCTATATATAAAGTTGATGATATAACTCTTTTCATAAATCTAATAATATAATAGTACTTTCTTATATTTCTATTTTTAAAATTATCTAAAGATATCTAGTTTGTTGGTTAATAAGTTCTGATTTTTTCTTAAATAAACATTTGTGGTCTTAAAAGTTGCACCAAATCTTGATAAACATAGTGCATCTAAACTACAAAAAAAAGTAATTTTACATTATTTATTAGTTCATATAATTGGTAAATATTTATTATTTACTTAAACTGTTCCTATTTCTAAACAAATATAAATATTTTATATTATTTATTAGTTCGTATAATTGTTAAAAAAAAATTCTGTACTTTACAAAATGTGAACCATTTATCTAATGCTTGGTACCCCTCCATTCTTAGGAATACTATCATCTACGGAGTTTTTTTGTGCAGAACTTTTAATTTGATTCATTTGTTTCAGATCGGACGGAACATATTAGATCTTGCCTGAATTGAAAAAAAAATTCTCAAAATTTGTGGATCTTTTAATTGAGTCCGTCCAATCTAAAACGAACGAATTAAATTAAAAACTCCTCACAGAAAAACTCCACAGAGGATACCTCCTCCATTCTTTATCCAATGTCCAGGTTCATAAAACTGCCGAGTCCCTGAGGTGCAATTGAAAATAACGGGACGGCTCAGATTAATCTCAACTAGCTCAAACTCAATCCGAAATCTGAAGCCTGTTGAGATGAGACTGTAGGATTTGCTTTGAGATTCGTGCCTCGTTAAGGCAAAACGGTCCAGATTTATAAGTTGCACCTCAGCTACCTGTTAGGGCAAAACGGTCCGGATCTATGACTTGCACATCAGGATACTGGTGATACGGATTCGTAACGTAAGAGGCGGACCCCATGCATAGTCCAAATAATATAGCGGTTGGTCCTACCTGCAGTAACTTACACCAGTGACAGGAAGCAAGAAGAAAACAGCACAAAAATCAGAATTCACTTCTTAAGCGAATGCGCGCTGAGTGAGTTCCACTGAGATATCCCATATTTTGCGTGACCGACGTTTCCGGTACCTATTCGGGGGTGACGTAGGGGCCAGTATTACTTGAACTTTGAGATTCGCGGAGAACGTATTGTAACAGTTGAGATTTTCCAAAAAGTCACGCAAAATATGAGATATCTCAGAGGATGCGAATTCATGCGCGCTGGTGCAAAACCAAAGAAAGAGATAAAATAACGCTATTTTTGCTCAGCAACTCTTCCGGCCTTCTCCTTCACTCAGTGAGAGTGATAAATAGGGGGGGTCTGCTTCCATGGCAACTTCTCCTCTTATCCACCTACAGATCCCATCCCACAACGGTCACATTTCTTCTACTTCCCTCTTTTCCTCGAGTAATTCTGTTGTCCCTCCTTTAAGAATCCAAAACCAACACCATCGCTGGTCTCCGCTTAGGTGCTCCGGCTCTTCCAACGGCCGGCCATCGGGCCCCACTGACAAAGACTCTAAGCGGATCCTTGAGGAAAAGCGCCGCGCTGAGCTTGCGGCTCGAATTGCGTCTGGCGAGTTCACTGTGCCAGAATCAGGGTAATTTCATTTTTTTTTTTTGGGTCTCATGTGGATTCGATTCATATATCAGTCGATGTAGGTAATAGATTTAATTATATGCTTTTGCGTCAAGATTTTAGGTCATTCTGCCTTCAGATCATTTTTTCTTTGGATTGGGTTATTTCGTCTTATAATATCCTAGTAATTTCGTAATACTCTTTAATAAATGAAATAAGATGGCTTACAGAACTAATAACCAGCAAAAACTAATCTGGAGTTTCAATAGACATATTCTTAAAAAAGGTTTTGAAGTATGAGTTTTTCTTAAACAAGCAGCAAACTTGCAACCAGTTCCCATTAAACTAGAAACAAATGCAAACTAGTTTACATATGAGAGTAATTAGGCATAAAGTTTGTTAAGTTTTAAAAAGCATTGCTAAAAATTAGCTGATAAGCTTCACCTAAACATCACATTATCAAAGCCTTGATCTTGAGAGGTGTAGGCAAGCACCCCCCCTCCCCAAAACTCAACCAGTCATATAAGGACTAAACAGTAAATTTACCAGAGGCTTCCCATCTTCAAACAGTCTGATGTGCTCTATTTTTTAACTGACCCTTATCATGCACCAGATTATTAAATTATTAAATTATTGTAATTAGTACATAACTAGCCAGTTATTTGTCTACTAAATTGCAATGCACCTGATTATACTTCCAAGCTTGCTATACTATCAACTCAGAGTAAGAGAAAATGGAATCTGGGGAAAATTGTACATAGGGAATGCTCACGAAGCCATCTATCCTTCCAAAATTTAGTTTAATCACCCGTAGAAACCATGTGATTAACTCAGCCATTACAAATATCCTGTAAAGTTGTTACATGTAAAGCTTTCTATTTCTTGTACTTATGTATTTGTTTGCTATCAACTTCCGTCACTCTTCCTTCAATCAAGGGGCACTATTTATTTTGACAAGTTTGCCATAAGAATTGCATCCTAAGGGCATCAATTGTTTTTCTTATAATGGAAAGGGTAATTTGTATATTATGATTGGGTTTCGTTTCTAGCCTACCCCAACTTGTTTGGGACTAAAGGCTTGGTTGTTGTTGTTCGAAAGGGTAACTATATAATGATATCATGTACAGAGGAGAGCAGATAAAACACTATTGATAAGACCAATTTTCCCTCCAAGAGATAAAAGAAAGTATGCTATCTTGCTCGTAAGATCATTCTACACCAAGATAGATTGACCAAGTCAAAACGGAAGTAACAAAATCTGCTGGTGTGTAAATCATTCCCTTGAACAAATATGCAGAATTTGACCCACCTTTTATTTTAACTATATATGTTGATTAAGACTGTTGGGAATGTCAGAAGTTAGGATATTCTGTAAATAACTTTCCAAGAGAGATTAGTTCATTTATTCATTTGTTTATTTTCTCCGATCTCTTGTTGTCTCAACAAAAGATGGGTTTCTCTTGTGCGGGCAGTGGGGGGGTTCTTCTCAAGATTAACCGGTGAGGATAAGGTCCAGCGGGGCCCGGCAATACCTCGAGCAAGAGGTTCATTAGCGGCAGTAGGAGGCCAAGCTTTCTTTCTCCCTCTCTATGATCTCTTTCTAACCTATGGTGGCATCTTTCGCCTCGTATTTGGTCCCAAGGTATTATTTTGCACAATTTTTATTTTCTAAGCTGATTTGAAGAACAAATCTGGCCATGTGTGCTGGTAGAGAAGAATCCTGTGCCAGTAAATCAGGCTGGACAAAAACCAGTTCAGTATACTAACACATCCAAGCATAAATTGAACAAGATTTGTAAATAAAAGGTCATTGCAGGTATATGAGATGATGATAGCAATATCTAACAAGAAAAACTAGGGTGTTCTTATAAAGATTCGTTGAAATCAATAAACTTCACGAGTGATACGTTTATACGCAAAATTTATAAATTTTGGATTTAATTTAGTGTAATATCAATTGGTCAAATAAGAAGATCTAGTAATTCATTTCAATGCATTTTTTTCATAATATTTTTATTGCTTGACTTTATACTAAATTAAATAAAAAATTTATGAATTTTGCATGTAAATGCATCACCCATAAAGTAGATCAGTTTCAACGATTTGGATTTGTCATTTGAAATTAATCCGATAGGTTTTGGCATTAAACTCACCAAGCGGCATTGTCAGCTTAAGAGCACCCTAGTTCTACTCATATCTATAAATAAGTATTGAGTATTGACCATGGCCCAACACATTAATTCTTGGTATGAACTTGGACAGTTCACAGTTTGGTCCTGATGTTATGCTATATATATATTTTTTCTCTCTTGTAGTCCTTTCTCATAGTTTCAGATCCAGCAATTGCTAAGCACATACTGAGAGACAACTCCAAAGCTTACTCTAAGGTTTGATCACCTCTAGCTGTATTCCTGAATTACTAATGTTGTAATTTGATAATGCATACACTAGTATATTTTAGGGATAATTGATTTAGGTGAGTGCAGGGGATTTTAGCAGAAATATTGGATTTTGTGATGGGGAAGGGATTGATCCCAGCTGACGGTGAGATTTGGCGTGTCAGGAGGCGTGCAATTGTTCCTGCTTTACATCAGAAGGTAATAATATACTTGCTTTGCTAAACTCCATGTTGATCAAATTTATACAATTAGTCTTTCCACTTATGAAAACTTGGAAAACACAAGAATTGATATGTTCAGGATCAAAACATTTAAATCTTGAAAATATTCATATTCAACAGATGTCAAGAAATTAAAAATTTCCCCTATGGATTTATGTAGGACTTTGTTTGTTGTTCCTTGCTTGCCAAAGAATTATTTTTTCAAATTATTTTCTCATTTTGAAGTGCAGTACGTGGCTGCCATGATTAGCCTCTTTAGTGAAGCTTCATGTAAGCTCTGTGGAAATTTAGAGAAAGCAGCATTAGATGGAGAAGATGTGGAAATGGAATCACTGTTTTCAAGGTTGACATTAGATGTTATTGGCAAGGCAGTTTTTAATTATGATTTTGATTCCTTGACTTATGACAACGGAATTGTTGAGGTAGTTATTCATTCCATTATTTATTCCATTATTTATTCCATTATTTATTTTACAATATTCAGAGAAGTTTAGGCTAATAAGGATCCAACAATATTCAGAGAAGTTTAGGCTATTAAGCTTCAGTTAAGAGATGTTCTCTAATTCTGTTCTTTACTGGCAATCTAACAAAATAAAATGCAAAATGTTCAATATTGTGGTAGAGTGATGCTGTACCATAGTGTCCCTTTCATTTTAATTTCTCCTGTCCTTCTGTGATTAGGCAGTATACATCGTCTTGAGAGAAGCTGAGATGAGAAGTACAGCACCTATTCCTGTATGGGAAATTCCCATATGGAAAGACATATCCCCTCGTCAGAGAAAAGTAAATGAAGCTCTGAAGTTAATTAATGATACGTTGGATGAATTAATCAGCATTTGCAAGGTAAGACGCTCTTATTTTACATGTAAGTTGTGTGTGAGTAACTTGTATGCGTGGGTTTTTCATTTTTCGAGTTTCTGCAATATTATGGTTAATATGTTGTGATATTTTAATAAGCATACATGTTGTCTGCCACTATTGCAGCAAAGCAAAGAGCAGAACCAATAAAATTAAAGAAATGCAAAAGATAACTTAATTGCCCCAGAACTTTTCATATCAACTAAAAATGAGATGTATAAAGAAAAACCCACATCTGGCATCATAACCAAGTTCGTGCAAACTATAATCTGATATCTAAATCTGCCTTGTTTTTTCTTTCTTTTAAACACGGGCATGGGCAAAGCCAAAGCTTGTTAGAAATGACCACAATATTTCCAACTCAGAGGTCTAACAATTTGGTAAATTTGCAAATGACTTGAACTGTATTTAGTTGCAATTTGCTAATGACTGTAGAGTGTGATTTGCAAAATTTCTTCTTTCTAAATTTGATTTGCTTGACATGAGTATAGGTCGGCTTTTTTTGGATCTAGTTAAAAAAAGAAGAAGAAAGAACATAACACTGATATCTCATCTTCCTGACTGTAAATTAGCATCATCTTTTGGTTGATTTCCTTTTGTATATTGTTGTCATGCAATTGTAGAAAATGGTAGAGCAAGAGGATTTGCAATTTCATGAGGAATACATGAATGAACAAGACCCCAGCATTCTCCACTTTCTCTTGGCTTCTGGCGATGATGTACGGGTTACTCTTTTCTTCTATGCTTATTGGTCCGTACTATGGATCAATATCTCTATTTTGAAAGTCCAAACAATCAATCCAAACTGTTCAACATGATCTTCATATGAAAATGCACTTGTAGATCAAATTTTACATTTTTTAGAACTTTTTTACTATTTGTTTAGATAAGTAGAAAATCACTCGATCTAAAGATTCTAGACCATTCAGAAGTAGTGATTTTTCACGTCTAAAAAAAATAATAAAAAAACTAAAAAATGTAAATTCAGTATACATGATTTTCTACATGTTGAACAGTTCAAATCGACTGTTTGGACTTTGAAAATGAAGTTATTGATCCATTGTATGAACTAATTTGTGCTATTCATATTACCACAGCCTCACTCTTTCTACTTCTAACATAATTCATTAATTTTTTCCTTGTGAAGGATAATGTAACTTTCTATTCATTTGTAGGTTTCTAGCAAACAGCTGAGAGATGATTTAATGACTATGCTTATAGCAGGTCACGAAACATCAGCTGCTGTCTTAACATGGACCTTTTATCTTCTTTCAAAGGTATCAATGCTGCAATTTTTTTTCTGGCTCTCAAATAATCAAGTGGACTCTCGATAGCCCTAGTTAGCTGTGTAACAATTCAGTTTAGTGATAGAAAACCAACATAATTGGGACTAGAGTGGTGGTCAGCTTGATCCTATCGAAAAAGGGGCCCATGTACTGCTGCTAGGCAGGGCAAATTTAGTGTTATATACTCATTGTGTATTTATTATGTGCAGGAGCCAGAAGTCATGGCCAAGCTCCAAGAGGAGGTAATTATTTTATTTTATGAAAAATAAGACTCCTAGTTAATATCTTTTTTTTAACTACTTAAAACCATGAAATCAGATAATAATATTATTCTTTCCTTAGGTTGATAGAGTTTTAGGGGATCGCATGCCAACAATTGATGATGTGAAGAAACTCGTCTATACTACTCGAGTGATAAATGAAGTAATGTTTTACAAAATATATTTTGTCTTGTCTGGAATTAATTTCAGTAACCAACTAAATTTAAGCTCAAATGTTTTATACATTTATGCAGTCATTAAGATTGTACCCTCAACCACCGGTCTTAATTAGGCGTTCAACGGAAGATGATGCGCTTGGTGGTTACCCTATTGGCAAGTAAGAGCTTTCATCATTTTCTTATTTTTCTTTTATTGTTTGTTTCAGTGAATAATGCTCTGGTTTTGAATTTTAAATTGTGGAAGGTTCTCAGAGCCCTTTTCCATAAATTTTTGTACAAATGGAGAAGTTAAAGTATAGGTCCCTGCTTTTGGTGCACTTTTTACCCGTTACCTTTACTTTAACAACACAAGTGAAATCATAAATGTAACTTTTTGAATTGTTGATGTGATAGGGGAGAGGATATATTCATATCTGTATGGAACCTCCATCGATGCCCCAAAAATTGGACTGATGCTGACAAATTCAAGCCTGAGAGGTGGCCTCTAGATGGACCTAATCCAAATGAAATCAATCAAAATTTCAGGTTTGCATGCGTCTTTTATCCCTTGTAATATATTAAAAAATTTCACCTTCCTCTGACAGGAAAAAAAAAACTATAAGATATAAGAACACATATCAAGAATCTGTCTTCGCCAACTGATATCGGAACTGATTAGCTCATTATTTTTTCTGTCTGGTTCTTTTATTGGAATTTTTTAGTAGTAATTTATATATTTTACCCATTATGACAAAATTAGACTTGGCTACCTGTTCTATGTTAAGCTTGCCATACAGTCAAAATAAAACCATTATCAACCAGCCTATATTGCAATGCTATATTAGTTTAAGAACTGCTTCATGCTGCTTATAAATTGTTTTTTTTTTAACTGTTCTTTTTTCAATGTTTCTCAGCTACTTGCCTTTTGGGGGTGGGCCAAGGAAATGTGTTGGTGACATGTTTGCTACTTTTGAAGTAATGTCTTGTTTTAGTTTTATTTTATATTATGTATATAGTAAGCATACTTTAATTGACCTTTTAGCTAATGATAAGTTGATTAACAAATTGCCGCCATTAACTATCTTCTTCTACAGAATGTGGTAGCTACAGCAATGCTTGTCAGAAGATTCGACTTTCAATTAGCCCCTAATGCACCACCTGTATGTATTCTATTTAGGGAAAATTTCTGTTGTACCCATCTAAAATTTCAAAATAGCCAATATGCCCATAAATAGATCATAATATCCAATATGCCCATGCAAACTTAATTTTCTTCCTTCTATCCCCTTTTATTTATTTTATTCTTTTATTTAATTATTTTAAAAATTGAATTGACAATTATGTCCCTTCCATTTCAATCCTCCTCTCTTCTATTTAGCTATTTTGTATTCTTCGTCCAAGATGTTAAGCTTTCTCAAGGATCGATTTCCAAGCACCAAAAATCAAGAAAAGGAAAGTCGTGTTCTTACAGCCAATTAGATCAATCAAGAAGTCAAACACAAATTGAAAGCACAAATCAAACGAATTTCTATTAAACTGGATGAAATATACAATAAAATGGCATGCCAAATTTGAGAGCGAAAATACAATTGGGGTTCAAAATTCATTAAAATTGACCTAACACATTATGAGCTGTTGGGTTCATGACAAGGAATTTCAGAAAAAAAAATGAAGAATGAAGTTGTGAACTAGCGCATCATTTATGAGCTGATTTCCACAAAATCTGAGAAGCATAAAGTTGTGAACTGGTGAATCATCTACTTGTCCTTTTTTTTAGTGTATCTTTATTAGTTCACATTTTAATTTTCTTCCATTCAAGGAGAGAAAAATGAAGCTATAGGTCCATGGAGGAGGGGCCAGGAAGGAAGGTAAAATAAAAACTAAGAAAACTAATATACTGAACAAAACTTGACATCCTAGACGAAGAAAGCACAGCTTCTAAATAGAAAGAGAGGGGAGCATTGAAATAGAAGGATATAATTGTCAATTCAATTTTTAAAATAATTAAATAAAAATTAAAATAAATGAAAGGGCATGAAATAAAGGAAGTTAAATTTGTATGGGTATATTGGATATTATGATGTATTTATGGGGATATTGGCTATTTTGAAAGTTTGGATGGGTACACCAGAAATTTTCCCTATTTATTTATATCATATTTTATAAAATTGGGAACTGCTTTATTTCTTGTTCTTCTTTCCTCTTTTGTTTGGTCAATATCAAGGATGCACCTAGGGCTGTTCATTGGGTCCAGTTTATTTGATTTTCAACCAAACTGAACAAGTTTGGATTAAATGGTTTGGTTTTTCGATTTAAATGGATTGGTTTGGTTGAATTTTGAATTACTTCGGTTTTTTTATATTTGGTTTGGTTTAGATTTTTCAAAACCAAAAAGACCGAACTGACCAAACTTTATATGATTCAAATCCATACTTTTTATATAATGTATTTAATATCAACAATTTATATTTTGGTTGGGATCTTTTAGAGCATCTACATATATTGTATGGAATTGAACAATATCTGTAATGTCAACAACATATATATATAATTCATATTTTTTGTATATGGTTATTAAATGTATTTGTGTACGTATTGAGTTTTGACCTTCTAAAATTTAATCTCTCTTATTTCAGTTCAACCAAACAAACTTAAATTTACTTTGGGGTTAAGTTGTTATTCGGTTGACAAGTTTAATTTGGTTGGTTTGGTTATATTTTTTAAAACCAAATAAAATTTTGGTTTTGACTATTTTAATTCGGTTTTAACCCAATGTACACCCCTAGATGCACCAACCTATCTATTTGCTCTTTTTGTCCAAGTCCCAATTTTGGTTTTGACTATTTTAATGTTTTCTTTCCTGTGATAATTTGTAAACATTTGCTAATTAAACATTTCTTGTGGGGAATAATTTGATTTTACTTTTGAAACCTCATACTGATAAAATATACATTTAATAATGGCTGATAAATCTGAATAGGTGGAAATGACAACTGGTGCCACAATTCACACAACCGAGGGCTTGAAGATGACTGTCACACGTCGCACTAGACCTCCTATAATTCCGAATCTGGCGACAAAAGTAGTATCTGACAGTCAATCTACCAGCTTTGACCAGTCAGAAATTGAAAAACTACCTACAAAAGGTGATCAGACAAGCGAGGTCACTGCCAAATTTTGATTACACTACTTAAAATTTATGATTTATGATTTAAATAGGCCCTTTATTGACTTAGGTGTAAATATTCAGATGGAAAACTTTTATATGACCAGCTCTACATGTTAAAATTGTTACATAGATCTAGTTCCTTTCAGATCACCATATCATATAACGTTCAGTTTGCTTTAGTTATGAAAATTTAGTGAAGATTGAAGAAAACGAAGACACAGCAATCGTTACATCTTTGTGGACAAAGAATAACAAAAAATAGTTTTCTTCAAGCTTACATGCCCCTAGGGTGTTTTTTAGTATTTTTTATGTCTTCTTCATGTTATGTGTACTGGTAATAATTTGGGGGAATTTCATGGACCCCCCTCAAAAACTTCAATATTATTCCCACAAATTTTTATAATGGTTTCATTTGGGTTGTAAAATCTTGAAGAGCATGGATTTTGAATTTTTATAGAAATATTTAGGCCCCGACTGACTTTGACCCCTTCAGAATTTTATTTAGCCTTCTCTTAAATCCTTCTTTATAATTTGGGTTAAATTTAGAATTAAAATTAGAATATATTTTTTTTAATTTTGATTGATAATTAGAATTAGAAGTTGAGGATTGAAAATTATAAGTAGGAGTTGTTTTCATATAGTATCCGATTCGCTATCCCTCTTCCCAAACACACGCACGGGAAAATCCTGGATCATTTCAGCAAAGCTTATTCATAACTGTTTGATTTTCAAGCAAAAAACAATTTTATTTATTCGCATTGTTATTTACATATCTTTTCAAGTCGGCCAGTGTATTTACAAAAACACGTCATAATGACATCAGAATATTACATCCTCATCATTTCAGCAAAGCTTCCAGCTCTTGAAGAACATCCTTACGACTAATGATTCCTATCATAGAAATTTAATTACTAGCTTGTTAGTTTGATATAGTTACTATTATATAAGCCTTGTATGCGTAGGACACCAATTATTGGTCTGGTACCATTTTTTAATCCTTGCTGGTCTGGTCTGACTTTGTTTTCATTCCAGTTTATTATCTTTCAATGTTTGCTTTTGTTTCTGCATGTCACAATTGTATTCTAAATTCAAATTGGCTCTTTTGAGGCACCGAAATGTCCACGCTTTACTACCAGAATCCGTAGCTATATTTAAATTATGTTGCCAGGAGTGGTAAGGTGCTTATGTACTTAAATAAAATGAGATTAAAGAAAGGAAAAGGAGGAACAAAGGAAGGAGAGAGAGAGAGATTTGTAGATTTGACTTAACCAACCTATGACTCGCCGTTCCTTGTTTACTACAGGTATCCTGTGTACCTTACTCTTCAGCATCAGAGCTGCTGCATCTGTATAAACAATATCATATCACCAATTTAATAACTCTTGATACGAAAATTTTTCTGGGAACATATTGAGCTAATTTTCAGGAGCAGATCAAATTGTTGTAGAGAACATTTACCCATTACTGTTTTGTCTTCTGAGAGAGTAATTGCGGGAGATGACATCATTTCGCCAATCCTCGTTTGTAACTGCAACAAACAATAAAAGTTGCTTTTGATAACCCAATATTCATTTGATTAGTAAACATGTAGATTTTTAATTTGTGTGTGTGTGTGTGTGTGTGAGAGAGAGAGAGAGAGAGAGATATCTGACCCCATGAGATGCTTTGGCCTGATCATTCTTGGAGATGACCCCTATACATATGAGGTTCCCGTCAACCACAGGAAGCGTCGAGACAGCTTCAAAGTGATGCGCTACCTCCTCCAGTGTCTGATCTGACATGGCAGTGCGGACTGGTGTAGACATGACCTCACTCACTCTTGTCGCCATACCCTGCGTCTACCACACGAAAAAGATCGAAACATCAATTACACGACAAGTTATAATGACCTAATTTGTAAAAGAAATGAAAAAATAACACCAAGTTCTGTCATGGTTTGTGGCTAAAAAAACTGGTATATTTATTTTTCCTGAAAGGTCAATTTTCAACACCAACTGAAATAACAGTAGGGCTGATGATTTAGTTAGTTTCTTCACCTTAGGAGAAGACTTGATTCGTTGTGACTCGAGATATGCACGGAGATCATCATAACTAAGAAGTGAGAAATTCTCTGACCACTCGCCAGAGATGATCCCTTCAGGATTTTCATCCATCTCCAGCCTGAGCCCACATGAAAAGGTCGATGCAAGTGGTGCCTTCAACAACTTCCGGCAATTCCGCCTACATGAACTGGTGTTGCTGCGCATCGGGCTACGTAAGATATTAGGGGAGGTGCCAAGAAAAGAATTGATGCAAGCCATTGATGTAACAATGGAAGAATAGGTGGTGCTGATCAGATCAGTTAATTGGAATAAGTTTAATGGAGAAGTGCTTCTGTGAAGATCTTTAAGTAGGACTGTAGAAATGAGAGCTGGAAGGTGGGGCCCATCAAGTGCATGGATCATTTTTGTAGTCTTTGGAATTGAAAGGTGGTTTGGTCCTTGGTGGGGCCAAATTGAGCTTATCCAAAGTGATGTAGCATTGTTATACTAGTTTGAATAATCCAACTAATTTCAATAGATAGTAATGTGTAAATTGTCCTCCATTCAAATTACAATGCATATATATTATATTTGAATTCGACCTAAAATACATTACAAATAAGTGCTTAACTATGTATTGCTACTTCCATATGTCATTGCTCTATATATGTCACTGTTAATCAAGGTGCCGACTTAGCTAAAGTGGAAATTGCATTAATACTCGGTTTTCAACCCCACTGGGAGTGCCGAAAAGTCGGATAAAGATATTGACAATGTTGTTTTAGCTTTATACAATGCATGAACAATATGGATTAAAATAAAAATTAATATGACTTGTGTGTTGCGTAAAGTCAAAATAACATTATCAATATTTTTATCCGAAAAGCTGATCCAGAGCATGAAATTGCTAACATCATATATATCTCAAGCCAAGAATGTTTCACCTATAGAAGTGTATATAGTACAAAGAAACTAATGATATGGATTTTTTTTTGTTGAAAAAAATAATTAGATAGTTTCAATTAATGTTTGGATTAACAAGAGTCCTTGCTTAATTAGTCCTGCCACAGCTGAAACTTAGCTTTTGTTTTTCCTACATAAAATAAATGTTACCTATCTTTATGATTATATTTATGGCGTTTTTGGCATATTTTACGCAAAATGTATATTTTTGTTTTTTGGGAATAAATTTAGATTATTCTTTAACGAACATCCAAGTGTGGGTTGAATCGTTTTGGCGTCGATCCGACTGTTAGTGGATTGAATCTTTTTGAATATACCATAGTATATTAGAATGTAGAATCCTTCAATTTCATCAATATAATTAGATGATATGATATATACAGATTTCTAGATCTTTATTTCACAGATAACATTTGGTATAATTAGATTATATCTTTTTCACGAGAAAAGATGTCGTAACAGCTCACACAAGATCCAAAAGAGAAATTCTAATTCTAAATTCTACTGAAAATAAGTGTAGAGGAGCCTGGCCGAGTTGGCAATGACCGTGTGTCACCACGTGGCAACATCTGAGGTGGCAAGTTTCTATTGGGTGCAGAGATTCCTAGTGACCTACAGTGTGAAGAGACTTTACGATAAGATTACTGGTATATTGACGTATATGCAAGAAATAATTTGTCGACACACATGCTGAGAAAAGGAGGCCAAAGACAAACTGTGCTTTTGTCACAGTAGGAATTTTGTCTGTTTCGCAAAATCAAGCAGCCGTGATAAAACAGGCGATGACGTGTCTCTCGTCGCTGGAATTTGTTCCACAGTTTACATAAATCACAATCGGTGACAATCAGTGTTATTGAAATCGGACCGGATCCAACAGTTGAATTAAAAAAAAACGGATCCTGTTGATTCATTAGTCTGATCCGGTTTTGATAATATTGTTATAATTTTTTGGATCTATAGTTAGAGGTATTGTCAGAATAATTAAACATAAAATAGAAGTATATCTAAGGTACGCAAATTTTATAAATTTTTTAACCTCAAGTATACTTTTATTATTTTAATAAAAAATACAAAAGTAAAAGCATATTTAAAAAAAAAAAATTGAGTCAGCGTAGACACATTCCTGATTTCCCTTGAATCTGCCCATTTCTATGGCCTCTATATGTAAAAGAGAAGCAATTAATAAAGATAGCAAGTTAGTAACCAGACTTCATATCTGGTGCCAGAATTATGTTGATCTGGTAGTATTATTGTAGGAAGCTGATAATTGTATCTCAAACAAAGTAGTTGTGTGCGTCTCCCAACTTTCTAGAATATCAGCGACAAAAAAATTAGGTTTTACTTCATACAGCGCAATAATAGTACCAATCTTTTTTTATTATATATAATTTTGTTGCATGAAGAAAAAAACACTCTGTTAAACAAATTTAACAAAAGCACTGCCAAATACAATGAAGCAATAATATAATTTAAACATATAAAGAAAAGCGTTTAATCTACTGCATTCAAGTGTTTAACTTTCATTGTAAATGCGTTAAATTTTCATTTTTAAAAACAAAAACGAATCCCTGAATTCGTCCCCGAGCAAAAATTTACAGATCTAAACTAGAACCAATCCCCAAGCGCGTCCCTGAGCACGAAATTTACACCTCTAAATTTGTACTATCCCCGAGAGCGTCCCCCAGCACAAAATTTCTTCATTTGTGCAGAATGTGCCAGGAACAGTATATGTGAACAAGTAAAGCATGTAAACCAATATGTACTAGCAAGCAAACAACATAAACAAAACATTGAAAATTTGTGCATATAAACCTCTGTTTACAAATACATTTTAAAGCATATAAACCTGTGTTTACAAACATTGAAAAATCTGTGTTTACAAACATATAAACCTGTGTTTACAAACACATTTTAAAGTTTATTCTTCAAACACATTTTAAAGCATATAAATCTGTGTGTAAAGCAAGTAAACCAATATATACTGGCAAGAAAACAACATAAACAAAGCAATGAAAATTTGTGCATATAAACCTATATTTACAAACACATTTTAAAGCATATAAACCTGTGTTTACAAGCATTGAAAAATTTGTTACAAACATATAAACCTATGTTTACAAACACATTTTAAAGCATATAAACCTGTGTTTATAAAAATTAAAAAATCTGTGTTACGAACATATAAACATGTGTTTACAAACACATTTTAAAACATATAAACCTGTGTGTAAAGTAAGTAAATCAATATATACTGGCAAGTAAACCTAGGAGACAGCACAATATTTAGTTTAACATATTTGAAATTAATAACATAAACAATTAGCAAAATTTCAGTTACAAAAACTACATGACATCTGTTTAAACAGTCACCAAAAATCAGAAAAAAAAAAAAAAAAAACTGAGCCACTTTACCAGTAAATACCAGAAAATTCAGAAACATCAAGAAAGACTGATTTATACTAGAAAATACCATAAAAAACTGACCCCTTCACCAGGAAATACCAGAAAGTCCAGAGATGTGCTGAACATAATTTCTAAATTCTTCACTTTAGAGGTAAATAAACTAAATTTTCTAGTTAGGCATTTAATTATAGTTACTGTTGAATCCGGTATATGATTGATTTTTCTTAGAATTCACTGTTATATTCTATCTATAACTCGGGCTAATTTCTTAGAATTCACTGTTATATACTGGAAATTCTGCTCAATTTCCCTTCTAACAATATTTTTTACATTTAATTATCCAATTTGTGTTTAAAATCTGTGTTTACAAACATATAAACATGTGTTTACAAACATATTTTAAAGCATATAAACCTGTGTGTAAAGCAAGTAAACCAATATATATTGGCAAGAAAACAACATAAACAAAGCAATGAAAATTTGTGCATATAAACTTGTGTTTACAAACACATTTTAAAGCATATAAACCTGTGTTTACAAACATTGAAAAATTTGTTATAAACATATAAACCTATGTTTACAAACACATTTTAAAGCATATAAACCTGTGTTTATAAAAATTAAAAAATCTGTGTTACGAACATATAAACCTGTGTTTACAAACACATTTTAAAGCATATAAACCTGTGTGTAAAGCAAGTAAACCAATATATACTGGCAAGTAAACCTAGGAGGCAGCACAATATTTAGTTTAACATATTTGAAATTAATAACATAAACAATTAGCAAAATTTCAGTTACAAAAACTACATAACATCTGTTTAAACAGTCACCAAAAATCAGAAAAAAAAATGAGCCACTTTACCAATAAATACCAGAAAATTCAGAAACATCAAGAAAAACTGACCCCTTCACCATAAAATATCAGAAAGTCCAGAGATGTGCTGAACATAGTTTCTAAATTTTTCACTTTAGAAAACTGACCCTTTCACTAATTTGTCCTTCTTTGTTGTCCTTCATAACTACATAGTTTCTAAATTGTTTACTTTAGAGGTAAATAAACTAAATTATCTAGTTATGCATTTAATTATAGTTACTGTTGAATCCAGTATATGGTTGATTTTTCTTAGAATTTACTGTTATATTCTATCTATAACTCGGGCTAATTTCTTAGAATTCACTGTTATGTACTAGAAATTCTGCTCAATTTCCCTTCTAACAACATTTTTTGCATTTAATTATCCAATTTTCTTGGAGTGATGTGCTGAATATTTTTTGCATTTAATTCAAGTGTTTAATTTTCATTGTAAATAAGTTAAATTCTTATACCTGTGAACAAGTAAAGCATATAAACCAATATGTTGATATCTCCATATTATATCTAATTTACAGCCCTGATTTATATTGAAACCTGTGCTTTAAGGCCTATAAATGTGGACTTTTAATATGAAATGTGGTACTGTTATGCTTTGTCTGATATTTTGCAGGAAAAATGGCGAAAAACTGAATCTGACAACTTTTCATACGGCCCGTACGACATTCTGTGTGGGCCGTACAAGATCTGCCCAACCACACAGAAGATTCCACAACAGAGGCAGAAATTCTCCAAGACAAAGCACAGGCATACGGCCCGTATGGGGTCCCCTACGGCCCGTAGGGCGCTAATTCGAAAAATCCAGCTGGAATCTGAAATGAGCATAATTTAAGGAGGCCAAAAAGGAAACCTCTGGAGGCGCGATCTGGGGCATTAAATGAGATATTCCTCACCAAAAAAAGGGGGGATTCACCACTGGGACTTGGACAACCTTTCTTGGAGCGAAAGACAAGAGGAAGAGAGGAAGAGAAGTGAAAAACACGAGTTTGCAACGGATCTTCAGATTTTTCCACTGTTTTGTCATGAACTCTTTTATTTTCTGTTATTTGTGTTATTTCATGAACATGAGTAGCTAATTTACTTTGTTTCTAGGGCTAAGATGTAGTTTCTAGTTTGGTTTTGTTGCATGCTATTTGGATTTTGTGTTGAATGCTTTGTTTTTACTTTGTTGAGTAGTATTTCGATTGCTTTATTTGTGCTTGCTTGAATTGATTAGTCATCCCTCTAGATGAATGCGCACATCTATGTGTTAGGAGCCAAGTCTATGACATTTAATCCAACCGAATAAAGTATATGAAGTAGGGTAAAACCAAGGAGTACCCGAAAGGCGAAACTTTCCTTGAGGCGAAAGTCCTTGGATACTTTTAGTAAACCAACAAGTAACTTAGATAAATTAGGCCAAAATGCGAAAGTTGAGGTTTAACGCATCTAAGAGGGAAGTATTTGAGTCCGGTAATCGGGTGCTAAGCCAAAATGCGAAAGTTGAGGTTAGGTATCTAGATCTGGTCGATAGAAACCCTAAACATTAGTACCAACACAGAAAACAATAGCTGCTGCATTAACTCGGAGTTCCATATGGACCGTACGGGAAACCCTACGGGCCGTATGCCTCGGGACTGAACAGAAATGAAATCTGAACCCTGAAAACGCCTTTTTATTAATTGAAAACAACTTTAATTCTTTTTATTGTCTTTTAGACTTGTCATAATTCAGTAGAATTGTTAGAATCAAACCAAATCAATCTCTCTCACTTCTAGAATCTCAAGTAATTTTAGGATAAGTCCGGTCTTTTTCTTCCGTTCCCTTGGATCGATACCTTAACATACTCATCGATAGGATAGTTCACTTGCTATCTGATTTGACAGAGTGTAACAAAGGTTTAAAAGGTATAGCTTGCTATACTGAAACTTTGTAGCATATATTCTGTGCGAACATATGTACTGGCAAGCAAGCAACATAAACAAAACATTGAAAATTTGTGCATGAAGCAAACAACGTGTGTTTACAAACATATTTTAAAGCATATAAACCTGTGTTTACAAACATATAAACTTGTGTTTACAAACACATTTTAAAGCTTATTCTTCAAACATATTTTAAAGGATACAAACATGTGTATAAAGCAAGTAAACCAATATATACTAGCAAGAAAACAACATTTTAAAGCATATAAACCTGTTTGTAAAGCATATAAACCTGTGTTTACAAACATTGAAAAATTTATTACAAACATATAAATATGTGTTTACAAACATATTTTAAACCTTATTCTTCAAACATATTTTAAAGCATATAAACATGTGTGTAAAGCAAGTAAACCAATATATACTGGCAAGAAAACAACATTTTAAAGCATATAAACATGTGTGTAAAGCATATAAATCTGTGTTTACAAACACATTTTAAGCATATAAACATATGTTTACAAAAATTAAAAAATTTGTGTTACAAATATATAAACCTTTGTTTACAAACACAGTTTAAAACTTATTCTTCAAACACATTTTAAAGCATATCAACATGTGTTTACAAACATTGAAAAATCTTCATTTAATGGATTACTTGTTCAAAATGGAAACTGTATTTTTAGTTATTAAATATCAAAAGCTGTTAATTTGCATAATTAAAATTAGAACCAATTCCCCATCATGTCCCCGAGCTAATTGGGTTTAAATTGTACTTTAAAATACTTTAAAGTACGTTCAAGTAAATAGTTAATTAATGATTAGAGGACCATTAACAATCTGGGGGACTAATTCGGGGATTGGTGATTACAACTGTTCCTAACAGACTGTCTAAGAAATTAAAACGCAAGACAAAAGCATGCAAAGCTAACGTTTAAAGCAATCAATATAAAACTGCAATGCGTTAAAACGACAATTCATTAATTAATGGCAAATTAATAAATTACTGTTATTAGCAGACAGTTAAACCCAATTAAACTAGTTCGGGGACATACTCGAATTTGATGACTTGGGGTACAAGAACATTTCTCATTATTGTATATCGTACTATTTGATTAAACTCGACCAATGCGGATCCAAAAATAAGTCTGTTTCTTTTTAGGTAAGAATCGGAAACTTTTTATCTTTGTTTATTATCAAACCAATATTAGATTATTTTTTTAGGATAAACACCATTATAAAATCTAACCATTATTATTTGTAATCATCACAGCAGATGTACGCTCACAACGAAACACCAGTCAACCTTTGCCAGTTGTCTAGTCAAATTCGTCTCAAATATTAATTTCAATTGGGCGTACATGATTTTTAATCCAACAATTTGTTTTTTGTTGGAAAACGACAACTGATCGAAAATTATTTAAGAGAAATCATCCGCTTGTATGCAATTCAACAACAAGAATGTACCCAAAAAAATTCAAACATGAGATTCATTTAGAGGTGTTTAATTTGGGTAAATATTGTAACAGAGCACTTTTGGTTTCATGCTGCGCAAAGACTACAGAATCAATACAGTACTGTACATAGTTCGTGTTGCATTAAGCTAAAAATGCTCTTTTAATATCTTTATCCTATAATTTCGTATCAATTTATGCCGGCTGTCATCAGTCATGTAATTAATTGGGTTCCTTAGGTAAACAATTTGCCCACATGATTAGTTAGATAACACAAAATACATTTTATTTCACATGTATGTACTTTAGGAAATGGACAAATGGTAAGCATGTTAAAAATTCAAATTGTGTCAACATCAACTCCATAGCTAAGGTTTCAATTCTCGGAACTAAATCTTCCCTAACGGACAAGTAACAAGTTCCATTAGATATTTCAAAAAAAAAAAAAAAAAGTTGACTTCTATTCTGGTTGGATGAATCACAAGTATCATTACTGGCCTATCATAATTTTAGTTAGATGTAGTCATATATTATATGAAGAGTACAACCAGGGTGTTCTTAAGTTTACTAAGTATCTTTGTAAACTTAATTTTAAAATCTATCAGATTGATTTTAAATGACGAATTCAAAACATTGAAATTTATTTACCTTGCGAGTAATGCATCCACAAGCAAAAATTTAAACTTTCAAATTAATTTAGTATAAATTCAAGCAGTCAAAATTAAAAGGTTTATATATTAATTTTAATACATTTTTTTCTTTTATGTTTTTTGACTATTTGATTTTATATAAAATTAATTTAAAAATTAAAAATTTTATATGTAGATGCATTACTCATAAGGTAGACAAGTTTTAACGGTTCGAATTCGTCATTTGAAATCAATTCGGTAAATTTTAAAATTGAGTTTACAAAGAGATTTAATAAACTTAGGAACATCCAAGTTCTACTCCGATATGAATTCAAATAGAATAAATTGTAAAATTGTATTGTACATGGTATGCTTAGACTTGCTGTGAAACATTTGCTATTATTAGTAATATTCAATTTGGTAATTTAAAATGTATGAAATAGAATTGTAAGTAAAAATGTATAATAAAAGGTAAATTTTGACCGAGGTTTATAAAGTTTGTTCTTTGTTACGGATCGATTATTCAAGTTTGATTTATTTCTTTGTGAGTGAGTCTATGGTACTATGTATATTACGATTTGTTACCGTACTATGGCTCTATATTCGAGTTTCAAATTCTAACGGTCGATCCAAACCATTCATCTTGTTCTCCATATTAATATGTGTTTGGAGACCAAATTTTACATTTTTTGAAATTTTTTTACTATTTTTTTAGATTTATTGAAAATCACTGTTTTTGAATGGTCTAGAATTTTCAGATCAAGTGATTTTCTAAATATCTAAAAAAGTAGTAAATTTTTTTCAAAAAATGTAAAATTTGGTCTCTAAACACATATTACTATGGAGAACAAGATGAACGGTTCGGATCGACTGTTAGAATTTGAAAACTCGAATATAGAGCCGTAACACGATAACAACCCGTGATATGCATAGTACCATAGACTCACTCTTTCTTTGTAGTTATTGAAATTTTATTTATTTCAATCAAATTACTCTTTCACTCTATTCATCAAAGGTACTAACATAATAATAACGGAGTAACTTGATAACAAACTAACAACAAATGAAATGTTCGATGACTACACTAATCGACAGAACAAATTAAATTTGAATGACTAATTTGTAATTAAGGCTGCACAAAAAACTCACGACTCAAACTCAATTTGAAATTAATTTGAATTTAACTCGCTAATAATTCGAGTTGAAACTGATTCGAGTCAAAATTGACTCGAGTTTGTTGACTCAATTGATGAATTAAATCCAAGTTACCTCCAACTTAGTTGGACTCACACCAAACTCTGATCCATAAATTTCTAATTTTTGCGTCCCCAAATCTTATACTTGTTTGTAGTATTTGATAAACTATGTATTATTTCTTTTGTTTTGTTAATTTATTACATTCTAAACTGTTTTGTTTGACTTAATCTATTTCCATAATTTTTACTTATGTATGTCTTTAATTGTATATTATTTTAGTAAGCTATGTATTATTTCTTTTGTTGGAATTATATTATATTGTCTCACTATATACTATATTATGAGTCACGAGTCGACACACTTTGACTTGAGCTGCTCGCGAATTGATTCCAAATTGAAATTTTCTGACTAAAGATTGGATTAACAATTAGGACTCAACTCGATTCATGAGTCACAAGTTGAATCTAAGTTATCTTCAACTCATACTCTACTCGGCTCATGAGTAATCCTATTTGTGATAGAGGACAAAATTTATTTATTAACATGGGACGAAATTTACTCTGTAACAAATGGTTCGTCATATTTGAGTGGACCCTGTTATATTTTTTGTCTCTGGCAAAATTTCATGCACCCCTCCTAAACCGATTTTTTTATATATATTCAAAAATTAAATCAAATTACAAAAAATAACCGAAGCACCATGGAATTTGGATTATTACCCAATCCGGTTGTCCAATAACCGAATTTCATAGAAATGTTCAGTTATCCACTCTCCGGACTCAAATTGCACAAACCCGGTTAATGGTTAACCGGATTTGTGCATTTTGCTTTCTTTTTTGCTTTTTTGAAAACATAAATTTTTTATTTTTTATATTAAAATATTAGAAATATTGAATATATTTCTTTGAAAATAGATAGAATACAATATAATTTGATTTATTAGAAAGACTGCAACAAATAACCCGGATCAATATTTTTCAAATCGGATTTTTCGCGGCTGTAAGAAAAATTAATATATTTCTTTATGTGTTATTGGAAAAAAAACAAAAATAATTAGATTCTGAGTTATTGATCCCGGTTCAAAAGGCACTTCTAGGTAATTCAGAAAATATTGTGATCCTTTTAGTACATTTAATTTATAAAAAAGTTGTATCTATTTTTGAAAAAAAATCAAAAACTTTAATTTATTTAATTATTGTTTTTCAAAAAAAATTCTCAAAATAGATACAATTTTTTATAAATTAAATGTACAAGAAAGGTCACAATATTTTCTGAATTACCTAGAAGTGACTTTTGAACCGGAATCAATAACTCAGAATCTAATTATTTTTATTTTTTTCCAATAACACGTAAAGAAATATATTAATTTTTCTTACAGCCGCAAAAAATCCGATCTAAAAAATATTAATCCGGGTTATTTCTTGCAGTCTTTATAATAAATCAAATTATATTGTATTCTATCTATTTTCAAATAAATATATTCAATATTTCTAATATTTTAATACAAAAAATAAAAAAATCAAAAATTTCTGTTTAAAAAAACAAAAAACAAAATGCACAAATCCGGTTAACCATTAACCGGATTTGTGCATTTTGAGTCCGGGGAGTGGATAACCGAACTTTTCTATCAAATCCGGTTATTGGATAACCGGATTGGATAATAATCCAAATTCAACGGTGCTTCGGTTATTTTTTGTAATTTGATTTAATTTTTGGATATATATGAAAAGATCGGCTCCATTTTAATACTTTAAACACAAAATGTTTCCTATCAGATTATCTTTTTGCTTTCACTCTCATCCTAAATGAAAAAAAAAAAAAAAAAACCATACCTCTATCCCCTCCCTCGCTCATTCTCTCTCTTTCATTTGACACTGTTATGCACAATAAAACTGCATTAAACCAGGTACAAAATAATACCCCGCCTTTGTACTTTTATCAATCTCGAACACAAAATTTGAAAATTAAGCATTGCGAGTTCTATTTTTAATTTATTTACTCTTTGGTCTTTACATTTCTTTATTGTTTAGCAATATTATATGAAAAAAACAGATGGAGAGCTTTGGAGAAGAAATACATTTTTTTTTTTTAATTTTGAGAACATAATTGTATAGTTTTAAAATGCTACATACAATATGTTTTACGTTTAAGAAGTATAATCATATTTAAATGTTTGGGGAGAAAATCATGTAATTTCACTGTTTTAGAATGGTGCACATTTTTTTTGGGAAGCATTAAGTATGATATTTGTACATCCGACATTTTTATTTTTACTCAAATTTTAAAATATTTTAATAAAAATAATCAGATTTTTTTAAAAAATTTAAAAATATCCAAAATGCGAAAAAATTCCGCACCCAGAATAAAAATTCGAGAGTGCGGAAAAATTCCGCACCCGGGAATTAAAATTCGCGAGTGCAGAAAAATTCCGCACTCGGGAATTAAAATTCTGGAGTGCGGAAAAATTCCGCACCCGAGAATTAAAATTTGGGAGGGCAGAAAAATTCCGCACCCCGGAATAAAAATTCGGGAGTGTGGAATTTTTCTACGGCCTCTTTTTTTTTTTTTGGTTTTTTGCAATAAATAGGCATTTTTTTTTCTTGTAAACCCTACAGACTAATCAAATTGGGATAATTATAAAATTAATTTGGACTGGTTAGACATAGATTAAATTTTGATTAATCTAACAAATAAATGAGGAGTTTCTAAATTTTTGTGCCTCCTATCCGAGTTTTTTAAAAATACCCAAATATATATATATTTTATTATAAATAACCACAGTTTTGTCAAAATTTTATTTTTACCCAAACCGTACAGAATATTTATAGTTTCAATTAAAAATTCAAACTGTAAATATTCCTTACGGTTTGAATTTTTTTTTTTAGTACAACTTTGCACCTCTGGTTAACATACCAAATACTGTGAAGTTTCATACAAAATCTCAAAACAGATCGTGAGATATTGGCTCTCAAAAATTGCCCGAACTGCTGAAGGAGTGCTTCTGAGCCCAAATTTGCACCTCTGATTAACATATCAAAACACCGTCAAAAATCATGAAAATTCACTGACATGCATTCTTGACTTCATAGAACAACACTGTAAAGTTTCATACAAAATATCAAAACAACTTGTGAGATATCAGCTCTCAAAACTTGCCTGAACTGCTGAAAGAGTGCTTCTGAGCTCAAATTTGCACCTCTGATTAACATATGAAAACATCGTCAAAAATCATGAAAATTTACCAACATGCATTCTTGACTTCATAAAACAAGACTGAAAATTTACCGACGTGCTATAATTCTTGACTTCATAAAACAAGACATGCATTCTTGACTTCATTAGTCATTATCAGTTATATTATAATTGATGATTTTTACTCTTATATCGTACTAAAAGAAAAAAAAAACTAAATTTTCTTTAAGCATTAATGCTTGATAATAGACTAATAATAATATCAATAAATAAATCAAAGGGAAACTAGACTTTCAAATTATGGAGATCAAATATAATTAGAGTCAATTATGTAAAATTTTCATATTACAAATTATATAGAAATTTTTTATATCCGTTTAAATTATATAGAAAATTTTGTATAAATACATAATTTTTGAAAAAAAAAAAATCTGGTTAATTGACCCCAATTCAATATTAGTGGATCCGCTCCTATAATAAATTAAGCAGTCCGACTAATTTGCTGCTGGTAGCAGTTCTGCCCAAGTGCTGCCGGGACTATATTTAGCCGTGTGATGTTCAAACAATAAATCCCAAACCGTTAGATGTTTAATCTATATTATAATCTACTTGGAGACCAAATTTTATATTTTTTGAAATATTTTTACTATTTATTAAGCTGGTTTGAAAACTGCTGTTTTTAGTATATTTTTGCAGCATTGATAATAGCGGTTTTCAAACCAGCTTAATAAATAGTAAAAAAATTCCAAAAAATATAAAATTTGGTCTCCAAGTAGATTACAATATAGATTAAACATCTAACGGTTTGGATTTGTTGTTTGAACATCACATGGCTAAATATAGCCCCGGCAGCACTTGAGCAGAACTGCTGCCTGCAGCAATTTAGCCGGACTCTAAATTAAGTAGCACCAAATTAAAAGATAAATTATACTAATAAAGCATGTTATTAAGTAAAATAGTAAGAATAAATAATGTCAAAAAGTTAAGTTTTAATTTTACTCCAACTCTCCAAGTATGTTAAGTTTTAAGTAAAATACTTTAAGGTACTTTAATCTAATATCTCAATAAATTATAAAAAAAATTACCACTACACTGACTTACCAAAAAAAAAAACTATCATTATTATTAAACATCGTAAGGTGGCATTAGTTTGATTACAGAAAAAAAAAAATTTTTGATTGTTTACAACAACTTAGATCACATTTTTTATTTATTAAAAAAATATTATAATTTAACTTTAAACCTTCTGATTTTAATTATATTGTTTCCGGTACATATATCATAACGAAATTTTTATAAATACCCAAAATTAGTAATAAATTACGGATTCTACCTTTTTTTGCAATGGATTTCAAAAATTACCCAACCTGGTGCTCCAATAACAGGAAATAGCCAATCTTTCTGGTGCTCCAGTTCCCGGATCCGTTGAAAATGCCCGGTTAATGGTTAACTGGAAATTTTAACCAGTCCAAATTAATTTTTTAATTTATGCCTAACCAATCCAAATTAATTTTATAATTATCCGAATTTAATTGGTCTGTAGGGTTTACAAGAAAAAAAAATGCCTATTTATTGCAAAAAACCAAAAAAAAGGCCGGGTCTAGAAAAATCCTCACTCCTGAATTTTTATTCCGGGGTGCGGAATTTTTCCGCACTCCCGAATTTTAATTTCGGGGTGTGGAATTTTTCCGCACTCCCGAATTTTTATTCCCGGGTGCGAAATTTTTCCGCACTCCTGAATTTTTATTCCGGGGTGCGGGATTTTTCTGCACTTTGGGTATTTTTAAAAAAATTTCAAAAACCTAGTTATTTTTATTAAAATATTTTAAAATTTGAATAAAAATAAAAATGTCGGTTTGTACATTTAGTGTGATCAGAACTACGTAATTTTGAGATTTTAGAAAGGTCTATACGATTTTCTACCTTTTGTCTTCCTGTTCTCACATCTCAAGCATAGAACTAATAGTTCGGTGTATCTCAATTTTAATTATTAAAACCACAAATTTAAACTTTTCATTATTCAAACACAAAAATATTAAATATGTTAATTTTACTTTCTTCTATTTCATTTCCTTCTGTATTTCTTCACCTCTCCTATCTTCCTCCACTCTCCATCCAAAAGTTTTAGTAAATATAATTATTTGTCTAAAAGATAATAAAAAATTTAATAGCTGGAAAGATGAGAAATAAGTTTCTAATTCGAACAAAAAAAAAAAATCCTACGCAAGACCAAATTTTGGACCTTTATAAATTAAATTTCTACACTTGGTTTATTTTTTATTTCTTATTTTATTCAACTACAAATTCAATCAAAAAAATTTTGCCAAATTTTCGAAATTCATTCAATATTTTTCTGAAAATTAAATTTTAACATTTATTAAATACAAAAAACTAATTAAAGGAAAATTAATATACTGGTAACGCTCCATCTTTTCACAGCTTCCCAATTCCTTCGGTTCTTCTCATCTAATCCCTCTCTGTACTATCAATTATGGCCTCCGCCGCCGCAATCACCGGCGGCGCCACCGTTCGACCGCTTCTCCTTCCTCTCTCCTCTAAGGTCAACCGACCTACTCCTCTCTCTTCTCCTTTCGCAAGGATTCCTTCTTTCCTTTCACAATATCCATCTGTTGCTTTGCATTCCTCGAGGACAATTCGCTCTCCTGTCGTCGCTGCCCAATCCAACTTCATCAAAGGTCTCTCTCTTAACCAATGGCACACTAACTGTTTGATAAATTTCCCCTACTGAGAAAATTATGCTGTGAATTACCTCTAGCAAAGATGATACCTGTTCTTATTTGTGAAATTAAGCTCTAGGAAAAGGTGCCCATCTGAATTAATAGATTGAACTGAAATATTACTTTATTTTTTGTTTGTTAAATGTAATATCAGTTGTTCAGAAGGCATACACAATTGGAAAGGATGTGATCGAGACAGGAACTAACTTCGTACCAGTATGTGCAGTTCTTTACTCTTTCCCTTTCACTGTGCTCATAACCTCTGTTACAGATTTTTTTTCTACTAGTAATGCAATGGATGTGGTTGATTTCAGGAATCAGTTCCAAGACCAATTGCCAGAATAGGTGTGGCTGTCCTTGCTGTCTTTTCAACTGTTTTTCTTCTCAAATCCTTCCTTTCCACAGCATTTTTTGTGTTGGTAAGAGACCATATACCTTCTATATTTCTTGACAGCACTTATTAAGAGGCTTTTTGCATGAAAATTCACTGTTATTGAAATTATAATGTCATTTCTGCTCCAAGCTTATGATCAGTTGAGCAGTTGAGCCAATTTGCATGATATTCGTGACATGTACAGTTGTTTTTTTCTTTTTTGTGCATGTACCATGTATAAAATAAATTCTCATGAATTGTTCTTTTTGTTTGTTTTGAGCAGGGTATGATGGCGGTAATATATTTCATATTCATTGCATTTAATTCTGACAATGGCTCAGGAGGCAGCGGCGGTAGCAAAACCGCGTCAAGTGAAGATCCGGCTGAAGAAGCCAGGCGTATAATGGAGAAATACAAATGAAGCTGTCAGTATGATATTTGTGCCTAAGTTTTTGACATAACTGTGATGATAGAATTTGTTTTCTTAAGATTTGAGGAGGTTTAAATTGAGATTAGGTGATACCGTGATAGCCATCTACATAGATGTGACTTGGGAGTTGGGAATGAGGCCTAAAATGCATTGGCAAAATTGTTTACCTTCTTGATATTTCATTGATTCATACCCTCTGATCAAAATGATTTCGATGAGAATCCAGTACATTTCAGTAGAATGAATTAAAAAATATTTGAAAATTACATTTTCATGATCAGAGAACATTTTTTCTCAATGAGAATTCATCTAAGAAAGATCATAAAAAATCAAATTGTTCTTCTAATTTACAAAACTTTGCCACTTAGAACCCCAATTAGGATTTGATATATTTTGAACTCAAAGATTTGAAATGCCAAAAACAAAATACAGATATTGAAAGCGAACAACCTCTTGCTTTTGTCAGAAGCTAACTATTATAAGGCACAGCTGTTATTTTTTTTAGTTGTCTTGCCCGTAGGCGGGTTTTATTTTCTCAGGCGCAGATGAGCAATATAGTAAAAGAGTCATGTTACTGTGGCAATTAAAACCTTGCCAAAGCATGTACTATCCATGTGAAATCTGGCGACGCAATTCAACCCCTTGAAATCTCATCATTAATTTACTCTTTTCCTCTCCTTCTCTGCTTCCAATAAGACGTGTGTGTGAATTAACTCTGATCTTATTTATGGTTGAGGTTTTAAGGAGAGCTTAAGATGAGGCCATGAAGGCGTTACTATCTCATGCCTTTTTATTTCAATTGGTTAATATTATTTATGGTAATAAAGGAAAAAACCTTTCAGTGAGGAATTTGCAATACTGTGAATTCCGTCGTCTGAATCATTTCTTAAGAAAGGTACATAGACACATGGTCCCTTGCCAACACAAAAAACAACCCTTTCGTTGCTTCTGGGATTGAAAGAAGAACAAAAGAACAAAAAAGCAAGAAAACGATGTGTAATGCGAACTGTGACATACAAAAGAGCTCCTGACTCTGTGCAATAGGAAAAACAACATTGAGCTTTAGTGCTCTCAAGAGCTACTAAAACAATCGGAGAATTTTCACAAAGAAAAAAAAATGATAATGATCAGTCCATGAAAAAATCATATACCAAAAGAAGTTTGAACCAAAACAAGAATCTGTACTCAAAATAACAAAGAGGCTGGGTAACAACTAACAAGTACCAGAAAATAAAAGAAAAAACAAAGCACATCAACAAAGGATAAAGTCTGAAAGTTAATGCACAATAAATTTGAATAATGATATGATACTTTCTGTGGCTCCAGATTTTAATTATGATTTTTCTCTTGGCCGAAATAAAATAAAAAGACATAAGACGCTGATGAAACAATGCGATGATTTGATAATATACAACTAAAGCACATAAAACTTGACTATCACTAAATATATTTATATGATCCCATCACCAAATTGGTTCATAGTTTTTGACCGTACATAGATCCAGTAGACATTTCTTTTAAGCCTAAAAAACATATTCAACGAATTAAATTGATACACAGAAGCCACCAGTAAAACATCACCTAGTCTTTTGAAAAAGAGATGAAAATGAAACCATCATTGACTTGTCCTTTACCTAGATAGCTAATTTTGGAGACAAGTACCATCCAAACCTGCATCCGTACAAAGAAATGAGTTAGGAAACGGAGTACCAACCGAGCTAATATAAAATCAATGTATCTGATCATATTTTTAAATATTCAAACAAGATGATACCACCACAGTATAATTAAATGGAATGATTTTTATTTAAAAACTGTTCCTCGTTATTTCTTTGGTAGATTCAGGCATTTTCTTACATTTTTACACTTAAAGCTTTTCCTTAGAGCTGTGAAACCACAAAATAGGAACCTGCCTGCAGCAAGGTCTTAGGATAAACAACCATAGAAGCAATTACAAATAGATAGTTTTGAAAATTGCAACTATAAATCTATTCTTGAAGAACTCCTAACTTTTCAGCATTTAAGAATTTGAAAACTGAATTAATTATTATCAACATTTCTGACTTTGCAAGGACACACCCGTTTAAGGTATGAAACCCAATCTGAGAAAGAAGGAAAGAATTAAACTGGACTTATGTCAGCAAGCAGTCGTACCAGAATTCCACAAAAAAGGCACATGTGACAATATGAAAAAAAAGAAGCAAAACTGCCTATAACATAACCACAAATCAAAATAATTATATTGTGGACACTTTTAAAATTTCAACAAACAATCTCAGAGGACAATTTAACGATCTTAACAGGAAATATATCAAAAGACAACAGAGTCACTTCTATTTTTAAATCACAACAAATGTTTAGAAATTCAAATCTTATACGGTTCAACGGAAAAACCAGTACACCTATCCAAAGTAGGATTCCACAAGAAGGCACTCTTGTACATCAGCACAGCTTAAAATCCAAAATTTTCATATCTTGGTAGGACAAACAAATATTTGCCTCAAAAGAGGACTAAAGTTAATACAAGCTACACCTGAATATCATGACAAACATGAAACTCTAACTTCAGCACAGTCAAATAATCAGACAAAACAAACGTAATTTATCAGTAGTGGGTAAAATTTTGTGTTTTATAATGCTAATTTCCCAATTCTACAAATTACAAACATGAAAAGCTTACTCAAATAGCTCTGTTGACACCTGTATGAGAGGAACAATTTGCTAGTTTCTTGCATTTACAGCCTGATAGGCAGGTCATTTATGTTGGTAATAGAGACAGACCTACTGATGTCAGTGTAAACACTGATATATAAACAATCTCTCAAGACCCATTAAATATAATCTTCCTGCCAAAAATAATACTAAAAGCTAGAGAATTATGTAATTTTCAAGATTAAGTAAAATCAAACTCAACAATAGTTGTTTATTTTACTAAGCATGCGACCAAAACCCTAGAACTAAACAGCTTAATTTATTTATCCTACTATTATTTTTTCTCTTTATTAATACTACGAATAAATCACTGAAAACTAGCAGAAACAAAAGATAAATTTTAAACACCAGAAATGATAGCTTACCTTCAGGAGAGGTCGGTGTCGTCGAAATCGTCAGCGAAGGAGTTGAAGAAGTCGGAGTCGACCGGATGGAGATGTTTATCAAGATCGAGGAGAACATCAACAGGGTCGTCTCTATCGTCGACCTCCATCATCTCGGCACTGAATCCGGAGTTAACCACGCCAGGGATGTCCTCATCCTCCCCCTCTATCTCGACGAAAGCCATATCGCGGTGTTGGCGAATCAGCCTCTCATCCTCGTCGCCGAACGGATGCTCCAGCTGAGGAAGCGCATCTCCTACCTGTTGCTTCATTTGCGCTCTCTTCCTCTCTTCCTCTCTTCCTCTCGATCTCCAGTTGTCCGGCGTTTCGATTTGGAATGTACTCTGCTCTGCTGTTGCGCCCGAGTGTCTTGGGCTTCATTCTTTTCTTTCTCGAGATCTTTCTTTTCTTGATCCATAGCAAATGGGCTGTGAAAGAGGCGCGTATCAGTGTTTTAACCCTCTAGCCCATGGAAGATTAGAATTAATAGGCCTTGGGCAATGTGAAGTTCATAGTGTAAATGAATTCCAAGGTGACTACGGAGGTTGTTGAAAAAACATATTTAATATTAGATTTATTTTGTTTGTAAAAATGAGCATTTTACAAAACAGCAGGCATCCCACATAGGGCTGGTAACGAGCCGGCTTGATCCGAGCTAGACTAAGTTCATGGCTCGCTTGTTTTAGCAACAAGCGAGTCATGAACGAGCCAACATTTGAATCCGAGATAAAAAAAGTGATTTGTGGCTTGCTTGTTTTGACAACAAGCGAGTTGAACCAGTTCGTGGATCAAAAGCCTAAATATATTAGAAAATGTATTATAAAGTCAACTATCATAAATTATAAGTTTGTAACTAAATTTATACATACTAAAATACTAAATTTTCAAATTTATACAAACATAGTTCACAAAATAAATTCATACATACTAAATTCACACAATTGATACAACAAAAACTCTCTCAAATATTATAAAGAGATATATATTATCCACTAAAATATTTTTTGGTTTCAAATCACACTGAATTAAACCATGTTTATATATATTCCCTGATGGAGATAATTTAACTCGTGTAAAATATCCAGTGCAATATCTTTTTTTTTTTCTTTCACTATAGTAGAGGATGTACATCTTTGAGTAGAACTAGGGTGTTCTTAAGTTCACTAAGTTTCTTGGTGAATTTAAATTTAAAACATGTCAAATCAACTTTAAATGACAAATTCAAACCATTGAAATCCGCCTATCTTACAAGTGATGTGTCTACATGTGAAAATTTTAAACATTTGAATTAAATTAGTAAAAGTCAAGCGGTCAAAATCGGCTAATAAATTAATTTTAATGTATTTATTTTTTGAATGTTTTTTGGACCACTTGACTCTATAAAAAAATTAAATTAATTTCAATATTAATTTGTTTTACATGTAGACGCATCACTAGTAAGGTATGCGGGTTTCAACGGTTTGAATTCGTCATTTAAAGTCGTTTTGATAGATTTTAGACTTGAGTTCACCAAGGAACATAGTGAAACCTATCAAATCGAGTTCAAATGATAAATCCAAACCATTCAAACCAATTTACTTGATGAGTGATGCATTTACATGCAAACTTTTTATATTTTCAAGTTATTTTAGTATCAAATCAAGTGACAAAAAAATTGAAAAATTAATGTATTAAAATTAACTTAAAAACTCAAACATATGACCGCTTGACTTAATATCAAATAAACTCAAAAACTTATAAATTTTACATGTAAACACACAACTAATGAAGTAGATCGGTTTGAACTATTTGGATTTACCATTTGAACTCGATTTGATAGGTTTGAAGTTGATGTTATATAGACTGAAATGACACTGATGTTATATTAGCCATACTCCACCCTAGTTCTACTCTACATCTTTTCTCTCTCTACATATGATTTTTTTAGTATCATAATTTTGTAGCAATGTATGTCAAGTTTTAAAGAATTTAAATTTAATTTCAAATAATCAAGCATCGAGACTCTCTTGTATTATATTGTATGAAATCGAATTTAATACGATGTCTATCACGTTGCTTTTGCTTTTCTTGATGTTATACTTTTTTTTTTTTTTTTGAAAACTTGGTTTTAGCTATCAAGGTTTGTGAGGAGGAATTGAACTAGAATATAACAACTTTAGGATTTTTTCTAGCCAATTGTACTACCTCTCCTTTCTCTTATACTTAGAAACTTTTGTATTTAAAACTTGTACACACGAGTTACATTTAAAATTATAACAATAGAACGCAATAAAATAACAAAATGATATAATTTCTTTTTCTAGGCACTGATTTACATATTTCATCCTAATATAATTACGTGTTTTTTTATTTATTTATATGCAACTATCTTGTTATGGAGACAAGAAAATTAATATTTTTCATCTGTCCACTGCATTGTCTTTAAAATAAGAAATTAAACAACATTTTCACTGTTGCGGGTGATCGATTGTCAGAAATTTAACAACAAAAATAATGTTGCTGGGGCAAAGAATTAAATATTTGTCATCGGAATTTTCCATATTAAATATTTGTCCATGGAAACAATAAAATTTGTTATTTATCACCAAAACTTTGTTAATGTCCTCGTTTCTCGCTTTAATAAACATAAATTACCAATTAAGGAAGAAAATTACTAATATATCTTTTATAAGTAATTATAGTAGCATAAATTGGGACACAATAACAACTAGTGTGGAAAAAACGTGCCATGTCGTGATTAACACGCCATGACTTTGGTCTCATGCTGTGCCGTGCCGTGCCATGACCAAGTGAATAATGATTTGTGCCGTGCCGTAACCAAAATGTCAAGGGGTGGTCACGGCATGACTCGCGTGCCGTGACTATTCGCATGCCTTGTCCAAACATAACCAATCACACTTCTCACGTTTAACTATTTTTCATAATTTAAGTAAGTTTATTCGTGTTTCACCATTTAATTAAGACCTAGGGGTCCTAATTATACGTGACTTGCGTGATTACGTGCTGTGCCGTGTCGTGACTGGATCTTTTACGTGTCGTAACCAAAATGTCAAGAATGATCATGGCATACAAATAGTCACAGCACGGAACAATAACACATGCCATGCCGTTCCGTGACGGAGCCGGCTCTACCGTGCCATTTTTCCCACACTAATAACAACGCAGATAAAACAAACTAAGTCAAAATAAAAGAATCAAGTGCACACTATAAACAATTTTAGTTGTGAGGTATCAGTTAATTATAGATTCAATTTTAAATTAATTTGAACATGGCACCAACAGATAAAGAATTTTTCTTTTACCGTTTTCGTTGAAGACAAGAAATAATAGTCATTTTTTATTTGAGATTTAAATTTATCTAATTGAGACTTGGGGATATTAATTGGGCATTTAGTATGAATCGAAAATTATCGTACTAATTTTTCATGCTAGAAGTTATCATGACATCTTTTCCGATTTAAATTAAACGATGGTTTTGAAATACTAATCTTATTTTTCTACAGGAGATTCATTTATATAAAATTTTATAAATTTTTTGAGTCAGTTTAAAAAAAAAATCAAGAGTCCAAAAAGAATTAACATGTATCAAGATAACTGTTTTCAATATTTTGGTGTTTTTATTTTGGAAGCTGATAATTGTACCCCAAACAAAGTACCCACACACGTCCCTCAACTTTTTAGAATGTCGGCGACAAAAAGATAAAGTTTTACTTTATACAGTGCAATAGCATTATCAATCTTTCTTTATTATACAGAATTTTGCTGCATGAAGAGAAAAACGCTCTGTTAAAAAAATTAACAAAGGCATCACCAAATGCAGCGAAACAATCGGATAATTTAAACATATGAAGGAAAGCGTTTAAACAACTGCGTTCAAGTGTTTAACTTTCATTGTAAATGAGTTAATTTTTTATTTTTTAAAATAAAAACGAATCCCCGAATTCGTCCCCGAGCATAAAATTTAAAGCTCTAAATTTGTACCAATACCTGAGTGCGTCCCCCACCAAAATGTTTACAGCTCTGAATTTTATGTTAGTCAAAACTACTAGTTCTAAGCAAGCAAAGCTCTATTAAATAATAATGAAACTACTGATTCGAAACAACAATTGTTAGCAGCCTCATCAATTATTTTATGTTAGTCAAAACCCCAACAATTACAATTTCTAAGCATGCAAACCTCTGTTAAATAACAATGAAATTACTACTTCGAAACAATCATAAAATTAGAACTTGTCCCAACAATGCCAATTTCTAAGCATGTAAAACTCTATTAAATAACAATGAAACTACTACTTCGAAACAACAATTGTTTACAAAACAATATAAACCTGTGTGTAAAGCATATAAACCTGTGCAAGTAAACCAATATATATTGGTAAGAAAACAACATTTTAAAGCATATAAACCTGTGTGTAAAGCATATAAACCTGTGCAAGTAAACCAATATATACTGGCAAGAAAACAACATTTTAAAGCATATAAACATGTGTTTACAAACACATTTTAAAGCATATAAACTAGTGTTTACAAAAATTAAAAAATCTGTGTTACAAATATATAAACCTGTGTTTACAAACACATTTTAAAACTTATTCTTCAAATATATTTTAAAGCATATAAACCTGTGTTTACAAACATTGAAAAATCTTTATTTAATGGATTGCTTGTTCAAAATGGAGACTGTATTTTTATTTATTAAATATAAAAAGCTGTTAATTTGCATAATTAAAATTAGAACCAATCCCCCATCGCGTCCCTGAGCTAACTGGGTTTAAATTGTACTTTAAAGTACGTTCAAGTAAATAGTTAATTAATGAATAGATGACCGTTAACAATCCGGGGGACTAATTCGGGGATTGGTGATTACAACTGTTTCTAATAGATTATCAACGAAATTAAAGCGCAAGACAAAAGCATGCAAAGCTAACATTTAAAACAATCAATGTAAAACTGCAATGCGTTAAAACAGCAATTCGTTAATTAATGAAAAATTAATAAATTACCGTTATTAGCGGATGGTTAAACCCAGTTAAACCAGTTCGGGAATAGGCTCGGATTTGATGGCTCGGGGTACAGGAACATTTTTCTTTATTTTTTAGACTTAATTTTATACAAAGTAAACTCATAGAGTCATATAAATTTATGCGAACCACATTATTATTATTTTAAAAAAAAAAAAGACCAAATAATCTAGATTCATCATTTAGTCTGAAACTTAAAGACTAATTAAAATATGATTTTGCGGTAACTTGCAGCACTAATAAATAAATATACGGCTTCGGAGTCCTTATTAATATTATTTTTGGAGATAAACCTTTTACTGTAAGGTATTAATAAAAGTCTGAAATCTTTCTTTTGAACCAAAGGAACAAAATAATCAAACTCAGTTAATTTATGAAATAATTTTAACGCAAGTATACATGAAGAGAATCACCAAAATACGGGAACATAACTCAAATTAAAATTCTCCAAGAAGCTAATTTTATTTTGAAAAGGTGCAAGAAAACAAAGTTGAGCTACAATTTTTTTTTCATCAAATCCTTGTTGGATGTGGCAATGTAGACTTCCTAATGAAAAAAAGGAAATTTTAAGTTCAGCAATGGAGACGTTCCTATTTTTTTAGCTTCTGTTTGTTCTTAAATTTTAAAAGACGACGCAAAGTATATACCAAATTTAAAGGATCACAGTAATTTAATTAATAGGTTCTGATCTGTGATCCCAATAGGAGCGGATACATTTCGATCCAATATCAGACCGAAACCGTTTCGTTTAATTTGCATCAATATTCGTGCGCACCCGATTGACACAGGCTATAGTTGTCCTCGCTAATCTTGATACGGATCGCCTCCCAATATCCCATCAGACATCAAACGACTCCAATTGTACATTGATTTTCCGATCGGACCGCTCCCAATTCCATACCAACGATATACAATCAGGTTTACAGTGCAATCTGACTTCCGACACCGATACATGGCCGTATAATTAGTTTTTTCCTTACCATATCTGCATAGAATCACCGTCACGGTTAGGTCGGATAGAAAGACGAAAAAGCTGTCCGGTATGGTGCCAACGCAAGTAGCCTTATCTGCTGCCGTAATCTTTATTTGACCTGTGTGTGCAATGTGTACGCAACAGTTGCAGCTACGGTATAAACCGACTAATGTTTATGTAGTAAGCTTGCTGGATCCACCGTCCGATTGTAAGAGCTTCATGATCGGACGGTAGATCGGCTCGTACCTTAACATGCCGCCGGGGATTTGGAGTTTGGATAACAATAAGGAAGTTGTTCTTTTACCGAGGCGTACAGACTTACGGGAGTACGGTGGCCGTTGGATCTTAGATGTGACGTGGACTAATTGTCCTTTTATTTCGCCTATATTTAATTTTCTAAGAAGATATAAATGAGTCCCCACTTCCCAAGGAATCGTAACGTGTAATCTTCTCTTTTCTGATTAATATCTCCCAACTGCGACACACTTCAGAATTCTGAAAATAGGGGTGAGAGAGAGAGAGAAGAGGACTTGAGAAAATGGAGAAAGCGATCAACCGACAGAGAATTCTCCATCAGCACCTGAGTCCTTCTTCCTCGATTTCTCCGAGCGGTTCGTCGATCTTATCGGTACCGGATCTCTCCACTTTTTTTTTTTTAATGCTCTAACGAGGTAAATTAGAATTTGTTTTTGGCTAATTGCAGTCCTTAATTTGTAGGCGTCGATTTGTGCTGCTGGAGACAGTGCTCCTTACCAGAGGAGCGCTTCATTTGGTGATGATGTTGTTATTGTGGCGTGAGTGCTCTTGTTTCTTTATATTAATTTCATAACTTTTGTTAACTAAGCTCTAGCGAGAAGTCAAATCTATCTATATATACAAAAGACATTGGGACTACATAGTTTCGTGCAAAAAATGATGATTTTTTGGATCTAAGGTGTAAGACTTTACTCTCATGATTTCAATAGTGAGTTTGGCTAATATAACATCAGTGTCATTTCAGCTTATATAACACTAACTCTAAAACTTATCAAATTGATTTCAAATGACTAATATAAACTGTTCAAACCGATTTATATTATGAGTGATGCGTTTACATACAAATTTTTTATATTTTTGAGTTATTTTAGTATCAAATAAAGCGGCAAAAATATTGAAAAATTAATGTATTAAAATTAACTTAAAAACTCACACATTTGATCGCTTGACTTAATACTAAATAAATTCGAAAAGTTATAAATTTTGCATGTAAACGCACAACCAACTAATGAAGTAGATTGGTTTGAACGGTTTAGATTGGTCGTTTGAAGTTGATTTGATAGGTTTTAGAGTTGGTGTTATATAGGTTGAAATGATACTGATGTTATACTAGCCAAACTCTTCAATAGTTCAAAGTCATCTAGAGATATATTATGGAGGTGGGATTTATAAGCCTTCCTTGATTAAATCAAATAATTTTGCAAAAAATAGATAAATATAAAATCTTTTCAGGTAATTAGTGTGGGAGAACTGAGGTAAATATAAAAGGCACATAACATGCCCATTTCAATGAGAAACCATAGATAATATTACAAAAGAAAAACTAGAACCAAAATATTCAGACTAAACCCCCCTAAAACAACTGTTTGGATTTACACTACTGATTATGTTTGTGTCAATTGTTAAATACGAAAAGAGTTGGTCCTTTTCATATTCAGTTAAGATTGGTAAGAGCTGTTCTGCACTATGGAAATTCCAAATCAATTGATGACAAATACTGAAAACTATATCTAATTTTTGTATTGGTTAACTTCTCTACTATTTTGGTGTACATTGCACTCTTTTGTTATTTTACAAAGTTAATTCTTTTCCACCATGGCAGTGCTTACCGCACTCCAATTTGCAAATCTAAGAGAGGAGGATTCAAGGACACATATCCAGAGGACCTCCTAGCTACTGTTCTGAAGGTATAATCTCTGAACCTCTTCTCAGTACTATTTATTAGCAATGGCATGTAGAATTAAATATGACCCGCCCCCCCCCCCCCCCTCTCGTTTTGATAAAACAAAACTTAACTGGCAAATTTAAGGTACAGCAAATGCAAGAAAAGGTAAATTGCACACGAATTTTTCATACTATTATTGGTTTATAGAAATTTGGAAGAAAGAGTAGGATTTTACTTGCTTTATTTTTTGTTTAAATTTGCTTACAAAAAACAAGTCATCAGTTGGCACACCTAATTGCATGCTTGAGCAATTTATCTCAGATGTTAGAATCTCAACAATTACTTTACGGTGAAGCATTGTTGAATTATTTGTGGAAGATTTTCCTTTAGAGACTAGAAGAAGCACCTAGCCTAATTCAAACTTTGGTATCAATCTGAGACATTGTTTTATTTTAGGCCCTCTTAGACAACACCAAAATAAACCCCAGTGAGGTCGGAGATATTGTGGTTGGTTCCGTTCTTGCACCAGGAGCCCAAAGAGCAAATGAATGCAGAATGGCAGCTTTCTATGCTGGTTTTCCCGGTACGTTTTGATCTTTTTAGTTAATCTATTTATAGTAACTATTATATTCCCTGCATACTTTAGGAGACTGATATTTCTATTTTTCTACGACCAGAAACTGTTCCCCTCAGAACAGTGAATCGTCAATGCTCATCTGGTCTCCAGGCAGTTGCTGATGTGGCAGCTGCAATTAAAGCTGGCTTCTATGACATTGGTGAGTTATTCTAATTCCTGTAGCAGTCATACTGCTCAATTCATTCCAATTTCTTGGTTTCGCATATTATTAGTTCGATAATAGTTCTAGGAAATAATAAGGACATCAATTAAGCATGAACACCCCTTGTCGTGATACTTGTACTAACACGTTTAGTCCAATAAGTGTGTTCTTTCATGTGATTATGCGAAGAGTAATTTTCCTGATTAAGATTTTCAACTGCTGTAGGAATCGGAGCCGGATTGGAATCCATGAGTGCTAATTCAGTTGCCTGGGAGGGCTCAATAAACCCAAAAGTGAACACAAATCAAAAGGCACAGGATTGCCTCCTTCCCATGGGAATCACATCCGAGAATGTAGCACAGCGTTTTGGTGTGACCCGACAGGAACAAGACCAGGCTGCTGTGAGTTAAATGCATACATATAGCTAATATTAGGTTTATTTTACCTGCTCTTTTTTCCTTGGAGGAAGCTTTCTAAGTTCCTTGTTTATAATTTAAAAAAATGGCCTACTTTGCCAGAGGAATAACACTGTTATCATCTCCAATAGTTGGTCCTGAAAACATTCTTGTGTTAAGAGAAGTAACTAGTGTTCTTAGTTACATGCAACTTGTACTTCCATTTTGAAAGATGCAACTGGATGCTGGGAGAATAATATATAACTCTTTTCAGTAAAAAGAAAAGCATTTTCTGCAACTTGGTGCTAAGCCTTTATGATTTTTCTTGTTTCTTTTTCCTCGTAGCTTCTTTATTTGTTTGCGATGGCATCTCACTTGTGCCCTTTTATTTTATGTGATCAGGTGGAATCACATAGGCGGGCTGCTGCAGCAAGGGCCTCAGGCAAATTTAAGGATGAAATTGTCCCAGTCATGACAAAGGTACAAAATGAGGCTTCATATAGATCTGTTAAATAATGCAATATGACAGTTACCTTGGTCATATAGGATTTATCTTGTTAGTTTGATAAGAATCCAATCAGTTGTTATAACTCAATAATAGACTAAAAGTTTAGCATCCTAGCTTTTGGCTTTTGTGCCGTTTGTCTGTGCATTTTAGCAATTTTATTGACAGAACAGGTACTGGAATCCAATGATCTTATTGTATTGTTGGGTCTATTAATTACTCAAACTTTGCTAATACTGTTCCATCATTTTTCTTAAAGATTGTTAACCCAAAAACTGGTGATGAGACACCAGTGACAATATCTGAAGATGATGGAATAAGGCCCGAAACTACACTTTCTGGTCTTGCCAAGCTGAAGACAGTTTTTAAGAAGGATGGAACCACTACTGCCGGTAAATAATATTCTCTTTTCTGTATTAGTGTACTGGATGCATAAGTCAGCAAGTGCAGTAAATGATCTTGGTGAAATTTGGCAAGGATGGTACTTTGAAAAGTGAGCATATGTATTTCACTATAAAAAATAGTAGAGCAATTGGTTTGTACAAGGGGCATTTGGGGGACTGAGAAATGATGGGAGCACCAGATAAAATCTAATGAGCATATGCCTCAATTTTCTTTCTCATTACTTACAGAATCATTAAAGTTGCCAAATTTAGATTATCTATATATAATGTTTTAAAAATGTAACAGGCAATTCTAGCCAAGTCAGTGATGGTGCTGGTGCAGTGCTGCTTATGAGGAGGGATGTAGCTTTGAAGAAAGGCCTTCCAATTCTAGGTGTTTTCAGGTGTGTGAGTTTGTTGCATTATTTTTTATTCTCCTAATGTTTTTTCAAGGGTTTAAATTTGTCTGTAGAGTTGGGAGTTTTCCAAATTCGTCATAAATATTTTCTTAGGGCTCGAGTGAATTTGTCACTTCTCTGGTAACTTGTAAACCATTTTTTTTTGTATTTTTATCTCTTCTTTTTTATTTTTTAAAATTATTCCTCTTTTTGGTGCTTGTAGGAGCTTCTCTGCTGTTGGTGTTGACCCAGCAGTCATGGGCATTGGCCCCGCTGTTGCAATTCCTGCTGCTGTAAATGCTGCTGGTCTTCAGATTGAAGATATTGATCTTTTTGAGTTGAATGAGGTAAATAGTAAACATCACTCAGTCCATAGAGCATATGATTAACTGTTTTATTTTCCGCATGAAGAAAACTTAGTCCTATAGACTTACTGATGTTTCTTATTATTTGGTTGTCTTGAAACTGTATGTAGGCTTTTGCCTCGCAATTTGTTTACAGTTGCAAGAAGTTGGAACTGGATACATCCAAGGTTAACGTCAATGGAGGTGCAATGGCACTTGGCCACCCATTGGGTGCTACAGGTACTTAGTTTTATAAACAAATGGTTATTTTGATTATTTTCTATAAATGAAGTTGAGCAGCACTCTAGTGTCCAAATTTGCTAATATTGGAGCAGTGCAATGTACAATAGATAAATGTATAAATGGGAGAAGGTTGAAGAATAAGAGAATGCTTTCCAGGTAATGCAATATAATTTTTGCCATATTCTCATGTAGGTGCACGTTGTGTGGCCACTCTGTTGAATGAGATGAAGCGTCGTGGGAAAGACTGCCGATTTGGAGTGGTTACTATGTGCATTGGTTAGGCCTCTTGTGTGTGATATTCTAATGAAATAAGATTGATATGGTTTCTCAAGGCTTGTTTGACATATGAACCCCTACATGTTGACCAGTGTCCAGTTTTACCGACCTATTTAGGTCAGTTTGACATATGAACTTTTAGTTTTACCGACCTATTTAGGTCAGTTTGATAAAACCAGAGGACAGTAAAAAGGGTCCATATATGAAATAGAGCCCAACCGGAGTTGGTATCAGTATCATCTAGTATAGCAATGACTGCCAGTACAGACAATTTCTTTAATTGTGCATTTGCTTGGTTAACTTCATGAGTAACTTGTGCAAATTCATGAACATGCAACCTAGACAAAACTTCAAAAAATACTGGCCCATATCTCCTGTTTTTATGCACAGAGCTGAATTTTATTTCTTGAATTTACGAATTGCAGGATCAGGAATGGGAGCAGCAGCTGTATTTGAAAGAGGTGATGGAGTAGATCCATTATCGAACGCACGCAAGATAGAATCTCACAATTCGTTGTCCAAGGATGCCCTGCTTTAAGCTTTGTTTTTCTAAAATGGAACTTAAATTAAGTTGCGAATGAAAGCATAGAAAAGGTACGGCTTGGTAGTTAATAATATATATATATATATTGCATGCTTTGCTGTTACCCTGAATAAAATATTATATTCGGAAAAGAAACAATGTCATTAGTGTACAATTACTAACCTTTTTCATAATATATATTTTTATTTTTTATAATTCATCGAGTACTCGTCGGCCTTTCTTGAGCCATTTTGTAATTCCTTAGTGTTGTCTTATGTCTTTTTATTAGAACTCATTTTAAATTTATAAAATAGTAAATACCTATTTAATCCTATATGAAATGGTTAAAAAAATGTGCAGTGTGTGTAAAAAATTAATTGGTCAGTGAAAGCAAATGGTTTATTTTTTATTTGTGATGAGCACACAAGCATATATCTAAACAACATATACAAATATCATTGTGTATTTGTCAGAAATAGAGATAAATTATGTCCCACAAACTAGTTAATTACATTTTTTACATATGCTGCATATTTTTTAATTTTTCTAATAAAAGATAAAATAAATATATTATTCATTTAAAAATGGGTTTTAATAATAAAATAAAAATTAGATAAATCTGTGAGTTTTTAGATTTAATAGAGGAAATAAGATATTATAAATTTTAGAGGATTAAACACGTAATTTAAATGTTTTTGAGAAATATACATGAAATTCTCCATTTAAATATTATTAAATAGAGAACGTAAAAAGTATAACCCGATTCCATAATTTGTCTATATTTGATATTATAGTGAAGTATCGTGCATTCCCCCTTAATATATAAATGTTTAGATATTTGGTGATCATATATTTATGATGATAAATATATTGAACTATTTTAGTGGAAATAGATTTAAATTGAATATCATGTGTATTTTTCAGTCCGGACTTTTCTTGAAACAACTTTCAAACAGATTTCTATGAAAAATATGACATCAAACTTATTTTCAAAATTAAGCAGTAGACAAGAAAGAAAATTTGGAAAATACATATCCACAATGTTCAAGAATAGGCAGGTGGAGATTAGTCTGGTAATGGCCACGTGGCAAGGAGCCAATCGATAGAAAATGACTTCGACGGAAAATTGCTACGTTGTGTAGAAGAGAGTATTCTGGTAAAAGCGTACATGCTTAGCATATAAATATTCAAATTTTACATTATAACAAAAATATCAGTTGTTAATTTTGTTTTATTTCTATTAATTCAATAACGTTATAAATTAAAAAAATATATATATAAATAATCAAGAAGCTAGAAAATAAACAATTCTCTGTGAGTCTGACCAACTGGAAGATTTGTTTCATAACAAGTCAAGATGCACCCTCTAGTGCTACCAAGTGTGGGCATTGAAAGGGTTTCAGTCGGTATAGCGTCAAAATTGTCTGTACCTTATCCTCGTCGAAAATATAACACTTGTACTGTGTAGCTGCGAACACGTGTAATAATGGGTTGACAATATAACACTGGTCAGAGCAGCTACTGTGTAGCTGTGAACACGTGTAATAATGGGTTGACACGTGCCATGGACAGCGTTCAAGAAACCCATATAAATAAAAGACGATGAAAGGACAAAGCAGTAACACACCATACGTAGAGCGTTCAACTAATCAAAGTTAACGCTACTGAGGTATAGCATGAATATGAAAGGAAAGAGTTATAGAGTGTTGATGTTCCCATGGCTTGCCCATGGCCACATATTGCCCTTCTTCGAGCTAGCCAGGCGGCTTTGCGGCGAGTGCAAGGACATGGTGGTCTATATCTGCTCAACCCCTATCAACCTCCCGCCTGTCAGAAACCTCCTCCACCTCCCTCCTTGTCAAGGCGACCGAGATGACAATGACAATGATCGATCGAGAATAGAACTGGTGGAGTTACACCTGCCATCGCTTCCTGACCTGCCGCCTCATCTGCACACCACCAAGTACCTCCCTCCCGATCTCATGCCCTCTCTCAAGCGTGCTTTCGATCTTTCTGAGCCATCTTTTTCTGGCCTGCTTGATACCATCCAACCCGACCTCCTCATTTACGATTTTCTTCAGCCGTGGGCTTGTTTGGCTGCACAATGTCGCGGCATCCCGGGTTTCACCTTCATGGCTAGCGGTGCCGCTCAAACTTCCTTTTTCTGCCATTATAGCTACTTAGCAGAAGAGGAATTCCCTTTTTCTGCAATTAGGCTCGGTACAGAAAGTAGGAGATACACAGAAATGCTCGACAAGTCTGCCAATGGCATGTCTGATAGAGACCGACTTTTAAATAGCATCAAACTCTCCTCCAACTTCGTTGCCATCAAATCTTTCAGGGATATTGAGTCAAAATATATCGAGTATTTGTCCTTCCTGGCAGGGAAGGAGGTGGTCCTGGTGGGGCCGCTAGTCCCTGACAACTACGATCATTTAGTGGATGCTGACCAATTGAAGCGAGTGATGGAATGGCTCGGCAAGAAAGGAAGGAGGTCGGTGGTGTTTGTGTCTTTCGGAACCGAGTATTTCTTGTCAGAGGAACAGATGGAGCAGATGGCTTCTGGCTTAGAGCACAGCGGGGCCAACTTCATCTGGGTTGTACGGTTCCCAAAGGAGGAGGCAGCGGCGGCCGGCAGGAGAAATTCAAAAGCAACCCAGGCTATGAAGCTACCACCTGGATTCATGGATCGAATTGAGCCAGAAAGAGGACTGGTAGTGGATGGCTGGGCCCCACAACGCAGCATATTGACACATCCTAGCTTAGGTGCCTTCCTGACACATTGCGGGTGGAGCTCTCTAATGGAAGCGATGCAGTCTGGTGTTCCCATGATAGCTCTTCCTTTGCACCTTGATCAGCCATTGAATGCCAAGTTGATGGTTGAACTCGGTGTCGCACTCGAGATACCGCAACAGGGCTTCGGAAATTTTAAAGGGAAGGATGTAGCCAGAGGCATGAGGGAGGTGCTTCATTCGGAGATTGGTCATAGTGTAAGAAAGAAAGTTGGGGAGATGGCTGAGGCAATGCGGCGCAAGGGCGATCATCATGAGATTCAAGAATTGGTCGAGAAAATGTTACAACTCTGCAATAAGGATGAACAAGGTGAATCAAATATGCTGAGAGAAATGGTGGCAAATTGACATGTAATAAGGGAATCTGTAGATGTCATATGATTTATGTATTTAGCTATATAACACGTTTAGGTTGCATGATCTGTGTGGTGCATTTCATGAAAGGATAAATTGTGCATATCTTGGTTTCTAAAGTTGTTCTTTCCATGTACAACCTACTAAATAATTCAAGTTTCATTTTCTTGGGAAAGACCTCAGCATACCAGTATAATTTTGAAATTCTTGGTCATTGCAAAATCAGCTAGTTAGTACTATCTTGTTTGGGCGAAGTTGATGATGTATATCAATTTTTCTTATAGTGTTTCTATTTTATTTTGGCTTGTCCTGTGATTTATATTTGCTTGCGACCATCTATTGTTGATCACACATCAGTGCACAACCAAGTTGTAGTTCATTAGCTCCTGAGACCCAAAAAAAAAAGTTCGCAGTTCTTCAATTTATTAGATCCTCATCAGCATCACAATTGGGCCTGTATCATTAGCAATTAGTGTTGTTATTATTATTATCTATGGGCTTTTGCTTTTATTCTCCGCTCTGATTTTTATTTCTACTGGTAGGCAACTGTGGCTACATAAGCATCTACTGGTACTGTAACAACTATGCATATTGGCACTGAAACAAATCATTTCATAATTATGCCTCAACAGAATAACAGAAGGACATAGTGGAGCTACAACAAGATACACAAAATAAGGATTTTGTTAGCCTTTTCTGGGCAATAAATAAATGGTACCGTTTTAATTTGTAACAAATTAGTCCTTTTCATCGTGGACCTTCCTTTTATTTTGAGAAGGATCAAACAAAACCAGAAAAAAAAAAAACCACATCATTCATGTTATGTTTACAGAGAGAAAATGTAAAGAACAACTAATAACTAAACAATCAACTGAAAAATAGAAAACAAAAGACAGTCTTTTTAGCAATGTTAGTATTTTCGAGTTGATCTGGGTAAAGGGGCAATCAGTCATGAACTAGGGGTAATTATCAGAATTACAAGTATACGAGAGGAAATTGTGCGAGGATGCTCCTCAAGGAAGAAGAAATGAAAAACAACGGCGAAAATGAACAGAGAGAAAAAAGAAAAAGAAAATCAGACTCACCGGTGACATCATTATGTGATAGAATTGCGAATTCCCAAAAGCTACAGAGAGCAAAATGGAAAATGTAAGGTTTGGAGAAGGTCGGAAGGATGAGAGAGAAATGGGGAGGGAGATGGCGTCCGATAATTGAGGCTCTTCACGGTTCACACAATATCGGCCCATTGGGTCTAAGAGGACAGTTTTGTGGTTTTGCTCTAACAGCATGCTCCGTTAGATGTAGAATGTTTCAAAATGAGGAAGATAGTACCGAATCCATATCCTCCCCGATACCGAAGGGAATCTCAGAGCCTGTTCGGTAGAACGCTTTCCATGGGTTTTTTAAGGTAAAAGTAACCAAATTTTTTATAAATACTCAAATTAAATAATAAATTACGGAATTTATCACGTTTTGCAATGAAATTCGAAAAATACCCAATACAATTATCCAATAACCGAATTTGATACAAACTTCCGATTAACCACTTTCCGAACTCAAAATGCATAAATCCGGTTAATGGTTAACCGGATTTGTGCATTTTTTTTTTAAAACAGAAATTATTTTATTTTTTGTATTAAAATATTAGAAATGTTGAATATATTTATTTGAAAATAGATGGAATACAATATAATTTGATTTATTATAAAGATTGCAACAAATAACCCGGATCAATATTTTTCAGATCGGATTTTTCGCGGCTGTAAGAAAAATTAATATATTTCTTTATGTGTTATTGGAAAAAAAAATAAAAATAATTAGATTCTGAGTTATTGATCCCGGTTCAAAAGTTACTTCTAGGTAATCTAGAAAATATTATGATCGTTCTAGTACATTTAATTTATAAAAAGTTGTATCTATTTTTGAAAAAAATCAAAAACTTTAATTTTTTTAATTTTTTTTTCAAAAATAATTCTCAAAATAGATACAACTTTTTATAAATTAAATGTACTAGAAAGGTCACAATATTTTCTAAATTACCTAGAAGTGACTTTTGAACCAGGATCAATAACTCAGAATCTAATTATTTTTAATTTTTTTCCAATAACACATAAAGAAATATATTAATTTTTCTTACAGTCGCGAAAAATCCGATCTGAAAAATATTGATCCGGGTTATTTGTTGTAGTCTTTCTAATAAATCAAATTATATTGTATTCCATCTATTTTAAAAGAAATATATTCAAAATTTATAATATTTTAATATATAAAAAAAAATTGTTTTCAAAAAAGAAAAAAAAGAAGGCAAAATGCACAAATCCGGTTAACCATTAACCAGATTTGTGCATTTTGAGTTCGGGAAGTGGTTAACCGGAAGTTTGTATCAAATCCGGTTATTGGATAACCAGATTGGGTATTTTTCGAATTTCATTGCAAAACGTGGTAAATTCCATAATTTGTTATTTAATTTGAGTATTTATAAAAATTTCGGTAAAAGTAATATATTAGTATTTTTACTTTGGAAGCATTCGGCTATTCTACCCAATTAAATTCTCAAATTGCTACCCTTTACTATTTTGACTGTATGAATACATGATAAAAAAAAAAAAAATTGATCAGAGCTCCGTTTTTTTTACCATTTGGCGGAGCTGCATCTTGGTTAGAGAGATGCTTCAATAATTTTGATAGATCGCTCCAAAATAATATTTTGGCAGATGCTTCAATGATTTTTTATAAATTTTTGACATATACTACTAGCTCTCTATTTTATCATGTGTAATCTATAAAATGGAAAAAAAAAAAAGAATAGTGTGGTCTAGTGTTCCTTTTTTATATTTAATTTGAACGATAAAAAAAAACACTAATGAAAAGAAGAAAATAATAAGTATTTAAATTGTGAGTAAGCTAAAATAGTTTAAAATACATAGATACGAAGGTTGAAATACAAAACTAGCAATAATTCAAATTGCATTTAATAATACAAGAAATTATTAACAGGCATAATTAATAATACAAGAAATTACTAACAAGCATAATTAATAATACAAGAAATTATTAAACAAGCATAATTAACTAACAACACTTAATTTTAATAGATTAAGCTAATTTTAAGTTAAGTTTCTATTCTGACGTCTAACATAATCATCTCACATAAACTTAGCAATTTCATCTCTTTTTTAGAATTTGATATATACAATTATATTGATCATAATCAGTGATTGGTATTAATACGCTTAATATAGTTTAATTGTAGTATTACATCTTCTATAAAAGAAAAACAAACCAACATCCTAACAAATTTCCTATACATTTGCCGAACACCTATATTCTAAAATTCCCCGTGGGTTAAATAAATTTGGTTTTGACAAATTGAAATTCTCTTTCCCATATTAAAAATTCTTATTCCCACAAAATTCTCATGCTACCGAACAAGCCCTTATAGAATTATATCACGGTAATTGTGAGAAAAAGTAAAAGTTATGAGTAATTTTTTTTAATATAGTATTTGGAGGTTTAGTTTTAATTTCTATTTGTAATATTTTGTGGGTTTTCTTCCTATTTCTTGTCTAATAATTTATGGAAAAAAAATAATTAACTTTTTTTTTTTTTTTTCAATTTTCGATCTCTTCGTTGGATCAAAAAAATCACTGGAGCAAAAAAAAGTAATTAAACTCAATGAAAAATGAGAAAGAGTATGCAGAATCTTGTTAATAATACCAAAATTCCAAATAATAATTTATAGTGACAATAATACCTCACTGCAACAGAATTATTAAAGCGAGTACCAACAATAATGATCTCCTTCTCATTGTTGGTTAATCAAGCACTTTTTTACTAGAGTAAAATCAAGCCTTTCTTATTTTCATTTGATGGAACTATTATTTTTCTTTTTTTAGAAAAACAAGGATCTAATCCAAGTACTCATTTGTTCTATTTATTAAATTTATTAAATTATGATTATAACTATATGATATATGATACGTCATATCTATAATATATATATATATATATATATATAGAGATGGACTTGGGTGAGACGCGGTGTATACGCCGTTTGTACTTCACGCCGTATTTTCACTTTGAAAGTCCAAACGACCGATCCGAACCGTTAGATGTTTAATCCATAATGAAATGTACTTGGAGACTAATTTTTACATTTTTTGGAAATTTTTTACTATTTATTAAGTATTTTTGAAAGTTGCTGTTTTGCTGTGAACAGTAAAAAACAGTAAAATTTTCTGAACCATCAGATCAGCGGCATTCAAAATTGCTTAATAAATAGTAAAAAAATTCCAAAAAATGTAAAATTTGGTCTCCAAGTACATTTCAATATGGAGAACAAGATGAACGGTTCAGATCGGTTGTTTGAATTTTCAAAATGGTTAAACCGTACTGTGGAGCACCAAACGCGTATACTTCGCGTCTCACCCAAGTCCATCTCTATATATATATATATATATATATATATATATAGTAAGGCTGGGATGCTATGGACAGCACAGAGCATGCTATGCAACGCTATTTGTGGCTGTCCGATTGCTTTAAATTCCGTGCTTGTGATGAGGCGCTGAAAAAAATTGACGGAGATGGAAAACTCTAATTCGCGTCTCTCTCTCTCTGTTAAATAATATCGTGTCCAAAGTCTAAACCCTCCGGCCCCCATTTCTCCCGCCTCAAACCCTCGCCAAGCTGCCAAGGGTTTTCCCCGCTACTCTCCTCTCCCTGCCCTCTCTTCTTCTCTGCCATAGTTGTTGTTCGCCAAGAGTTTTCTCCGCTACTTTCCTCTCCCTGCCCTCTCTTTGCCAAGACATAGAGGCAGCGACGCTTGGGTTTTTTCTGCCCTAACCCCTTCACCGGATTCCTTTCTCCTCTGCTCTCCTCTCACATCTCCCTCTCTCTGCTGAGTTATTCCCCTCTCATCTAGTGTTGCCTTCTCTCCAGTTGGTGAGGCGCTGAATACTTGAGAGGTACTGTGATTTCTGATTTTTGTGCAATTGTGGATGAATTTTGAGAGTCAGGTCTAAACAGAATTACTAGATACACAGATTTTTAGTAGTTCAATCCAACAAATTACTAGATACACATGCTTCATATTATTAGCTCATAAATGTAATTTCTAAGTTTATGTTTTTGTTATGCTAAAGTTGTTTCCTGACTCAGTCGTTCAATTTGACAAATTAATGCAAGGATTAAGAAGTACTCTCACATAATGTTATTTTGTTTTAGTTTAATGCAAGGATTGAGAAGTACTTCGCATTATCTCCTTCCTCCTTGGTGATGCCTCAACTGATGATTTATTAGGTAGTTCCAGTTTCTTTGTTTTCAGGCAGTTCTGAAAATTAAATTAATCTTTAAGAACAGCTAATGTTTAGTTCAGAACAGCTAATGTCAACACATGTTGTCTCTGATTCTAATTAATTAATTGTTCTTTTACATGGTCTAATCTAAAATCATATTCTTTTTCAGTGGAAAATTACAAAAAATATTAAAAAAATGTTCCAAGCCGGGTTGATGCATTATTTTGTATATACATGTTATGTTATGAATATGTAAATTCTGCTATTTAGTAAGCCTAATTGAAGTACAGTTAGCATGATATTGGTTCTAATTGAAGTAAACTTCATCTAAAAAATAAATCCACAAATGAATTGAACTTATCATCAACTAAAAGCTATTTTTTCACAATATTTCTTCCTGATGTGTTTCAGCTATACTTTCTGTGAAGTGTTAGAGAGATATCAGATTGTCTCAATACTTTATTGTATAATTCTCTTTATGTATATTTCTTTTGTCTTTCTTAATTTGTCTGATTTTTATAGGATAGAGATTTATACTGAGTTATCTCAAAGCAATTAGCAGGAAAACTAGAAGGATGGAATAGTAATAAATCTGAAACCACTACTATCAGTACCAATGTGTACCTATGTAAGTTCTAATGAAGCCACTACTGTTCACTGAGTTCTAATTCTTTTTTCAATGTCAGGCATTTGAATATTCTGACCAGAATTATATCGCCATCTCAATTCAATTTATGCTTATATATTTAGATTTATATACTGTTTGTATTTTTCTTTTAGGAAATTATGTAATATTGATTGTTTATATGGATGTTTAAGTTGATCCTTCTCATTGTTTGCAGGAAATGAAATAAGTAGCAGATCGGTCTCAAAGCACTAATGAAGCCTATTGGATGTATCTTTACTGGAAATTAGTATTTTGACGCTTGGTGGGAGTAAACTATGTATGAATGTAAATAAGTTTCTTGTTGAATGTGCAATGTTGTGTATATTATAGGAGACATGAGCATGATTTCTAAGAATGTTTATAAGCAAATTTTCAAATTCAATTTGAGTTTCATATTTCTATGATTCTTTTAATAAAAAAAGTCATGTTAAATTCATGAATATGTACTCTCAAGCATCCTGGTATTACACATAATGTAAAAGGTAATATAAAAAAAAGAAAAAAAAAGAAAGAAAGAGAACATTTGCAATTTAAAGAAAAGAGGAACTTTATTACTAAAATCATTTAAAATATTTACACATTGTATCTTTCATCACAATAGCATAAAGTGAGCATATATATTTACAAAACATTCATCACAACATCATGTAGTGAGCTAACATCACAAGACACATCTTCAAGTAGACATCTAAAAACAAAATACAACTTAATTGAAAACTTTAACCATTGCTGTCCAGCATCAGTACCAGTGGTACCACCCTCTATTCCCAATCCAAAGCTCTACCTCAATCAATACCTGTCAGTAAGACAATGAGTAAATATGAATACTATATTTTTATTAGTAGGCAAATTGTGTTTGTACAAATTAAAGCTCCTCTATTGTACAAATTAATGCTTTTACAAATTCAGAGATCAGAAACACAACTCAATTTTCAGTGGAAAAGTAAGAAAAGGCATAATAAAAAATGAAATGGAAAAATTGATAATAGTCAGTGAGCTCTTTAACTTTTCTACAGAAAAGCCCTTCATCATTTTGTTTTTGAGGGATTTTTCTCAAAACAAGTAAACAAAGAAGCAGCAGTTGGAAGGGAAAAGCTTCCGATCGAAGAAGAGAGGCGAAGAGAACTTTTGGTGAAGGGAATTAGATTTCACAGGTTCGATTGAAGAATTGAAGGGTAATATTGGAAATACTAAAATATGTTTTTTTATACACTATTTTTTAGAATAATTTAAATCAATAATCTGAATTTAGTGTATAGTCGTGGCAAATAGCTTTATTTCATAACTTTGGAGTGGCAAATAACTAATTTCAAGTTTTGGAGTGGCAAATAAAAAAATTTCCCTACATAATTCCATAAAAAAAAAATAGTCTAAGTCTTGTATATACTCTAGGAGCTTCTTCGGTTTTTAGCATATTCTGAGCAAGAAAGTTTTACATCCATTTCACTAAAAATAAAAAAGATCAAGAATAATGAAAATCTATTGATATGCCCATGTTTGATCCAGTGTTACATCCTTAGATTCCAACCTTCATTTTACAGCATATGAATTAACCGAGAGAAAGATACTAAAAAAAGTTAAATTAGAGCATATGAATTACCTGCGGAATAGGATGCATGCAATAGTTGGACCTGCCCTTGCAGCCATTACCTATGCAAACATGCAGTAGCATTATTTTTCTTGAAAGAATAAATAAGTAAAAAAAAAAAATAACACTAAACATAAAGCCCGAATGCAGTTTCAGAAAATATTTATTATGACAATACTAATGGTCAAGATTTTCCTAATAATTATACTTGCAATCACTGGGTAACAATAGCAAATAAAATATTATACATGAAAATTAGTAGCAAATGTAATACTAATCAGTAAAGATTAAACTAACTTACAGCTGGAGCATTTGGATCCATAAAAGTGGGTGCAAATTGAACAGGACGGTATTGACTCACAACTCCAACTGGGTAAACATTTGTTCCTTGACAACTCAGATATATCAAGAGGAATACACATAGTTCAATATTGCAATTCGTTGTTTCCTTGGCTCACCAGGTTGTCAATTACATGACAGCATACATCAAGGAGCCATAACACCTTGTACCAGTACCATCTGGCTTTATGCAACCAGTCATATCCAAACCATTGTAATCCAGGGTAAAATCTTAGAGAGGAAGTTAAAATAAACCAAGCACTACTAAGCTACTATTCAGGTCCCTGTATATACCACCCAATACAAATAAGGTCCCTGATATAGTCATGCCTAAATTAATTTCTTTTATTTTTTACCTTCATAAGTGTAACAATTAACAATTGCATCCAATTCACCATAGGTGCTCCACGCTAGCTCTACAGCTGAATCAAAAGTCGACTCCTTTTCTTCTTCAAAATTCAAATTGACCACTTGAATATGCTTGCTTCCAGTGAATTCAAGACTTCACCAGCTAGCCCCTTAAGAGAACTCTCATCTCCCATCAATACCAACCTTAAATGAAAAGAAAATGTGAATAACTTAGAACTAATACTCTCAATTTTACATAATGATACAAGCTACATGTTTGTTCCCTTAATAGTGTTCAAATTGGGAGAAATTACAATAAATTCAATATTTAACCTAGCGATTTGTTTTGCTAATTTCAGCTCGGATTTCCTTTGAAATTGGAGCAGTAAAGAAAAAAAAATCACAAATCACAGTACCTGCACCCGAATTTGATAAGATGATACACGATTCCCTTTGATACCTCATCGTCACTAGCTGAATGCATAGGAGAGGGCTGTGGGAGGAGGAAGGAATCTGGTGAAGGGATGAGAGTGGAAAAAATCCAAGCGTCGCTGGTTCTATGGCATAGAAGAAGAGAGGGCAGGGAGAGGAGAGTAGCGGGGAAAACCTTTGGCATCTTGGCGAAGAGAGGGCAAGGAGAGGAAAGTAGCGGAGAAAACCCTTGGCAAACAACAACTATGGCAGAGAAGAAGAGAGGGCAGGGAGAGGAGAGTAGCGGGGAAAACCCTTGGCAGCTTGGTGAGGGTTTGAGGCGGGAGAAATGGGGGCTGGAGGGTTTACACTTTGGACACGATATTATTTAACAGAGAGAGAGACGCGAATTAGAGTTTTCCGTCTCCGTCAATTTTTTTCAGCGCCTCATCACAAGCACGAAATTTAAAGCAATCGGACAGCTACAAATAGCGTTGCATAGCATGCTCTGTGCTATCCATAGCACCCCAGCCTTTCTCTCTCTCTCTATATATATATAAAATCTATATGTGATGTTTATATTTTACTAAACAAGCATAATTAAACAAACACAATTTAAACAAGCACAAGACTAAAATTAATTTTAAAAAATAATAATAACAATATAAGAAATTAATTAAATAAGTATAATTAAACTAGCAACACTTAATTTTAATAAATTAAGCTAATTTTAATAGATTTAACTAGCAACATAATGTCCAATTATACTGATCATAATTAGTGACTAGTTTCAATACATTTTTAATAAAGTTTATTTTAGTATTACATCTTCTATAAAATAAAACAAAAACAAAAACAACATCCTACCAAATTTTCTATGCATTTGTCGAACACTTATATTCTAGAATTTTCCATGGATTAAATGACTTTGATATTCACAAATTGAAATTCACATTCCTATTTATAAAAATACCCATTCCGATAAATGTTTTTGTTGCTAAACAGACCCTTAGTCTCAAAGCACAAATAATATTGTCCCTGCGCTATCTCCTGATCCAAGTGAAACAACAAAAAGAGCAAGAAGAATGCATTAGAGAATTAAATTAATTGATTGCTATCTCCCGAATTAGGTGAAGTAACAAAGAGAACAAGAAGAATGCGTTGGAGAATTAAATTAATTGATTTTATATTATGGTGTACATAGTTAACTAGATGCTATTGCAACTATATAAAACCAGATAGATTTGTCACTAATGAAATTGCAAAAAAAAAAAAAAAAATTCAAAATTAATAGATAGCACCTCTTGAATTAAACCATCAATCTTGTATTATATATAACAATTAATTGATATTATCATATAACCCCACCATCTGAAACTTAACATTGTCAGATTTTCAATTAACAAATTAAACAACGACATCTAATATGAAATTTGACCGTAACAGTCAAATTATGTTTCTCAATAGTTGCGTCTAGATAGGTCACTAACCTATTATTTCTAAATTAATATATGTGATCAATACTGAGTTGGATTTACTTTAGAGCATGACTCTATGATTATCAATAAATATTTTAGGCTAACATATTAATTTAATTGAAAATTTAGTAAAGTTAATTTAGATCATAACGATAACAATGAATTGATCAGTAAGTAATTAGATCGAAATATATCTGCTGGCCTTCGGATTTATTTGTTTTCTGAAAGAATTGTCTGAAGTAAAATACCCTCACTTTTACCCTCCTTTCAAAAGAATTCATATCACCTAAGGTTATTTTGTTTAAATCTGGACCATTCAATCAAATTTCGCATGATTATTAAAGCAGAACCGTACGTTCTATCTCAGATCGGATTGGTTCGGATTCTGTTCGGAGAACTACAATCCAAACAAAAATATTCTGGACTTTTTTTAGTGAACAAAAATATTACGTTACCAAAGAGAATAGGGATTCCCTTTCAAAAACCATCGTTTTGGTACATAACATTGCTGCAATAATTAGTTAATAACTAGTGAGATATTCACTTGACCATACAATTAAGAATAAGTTTGGGTGAGAAAATTAATACTTTTTAAACAAAAACTTACACAACTTCAAAACGAACAAGTAGAAATATAGATTCGTCAAGTATTGAAATATTGGATATTCTAGAGGTAAAACTATTGTGAGTAGTTTCTAAATTTAGAATAATATAAATATTAGATCATAATAAAGCAAACAATAATTTCAAATTAGCATAATTTGCAAAATCAAAAAAATATGACGTGCTTATACTGTATAGATTACACTTGAAATGTACCGATTTTTTTATATATATTCAAAAATTAAATCAAATTACAAAAAATAACCGAAGCACCGTTGAATTTCGATTATTACCCAATCTGGTTATCCAATAACCGAATTTGATAAAAATGTCCGGTTACCCACTCCCCAGACTCAAAATGCACAAATCGGTTAATGGTTAACCGGATTTGTGCATTTTGCCTTTTTTTTTTTTTGAAAACATAATTTTTTTTGTATTAAAATATTAGAAATATTGAATATATTTCTTTGAAAATAGATAGAATACAATATAATTTGATTTATTAGAAAGATTGCAACAAATAACCCGGATCAATATTTTTCAGATCGGATTTTTCACAGCTGTAAGAAAAATTAATATATTTCTTTATGTGTTATTGGAAAAAAATAAAAATAATTAGATTATGAGTTATTGATCCCAGTTCAAAAGTCACTTCTAGGTAATTCAGAAAATATTGTGACCTTTCTAGTACATTTAATTTATAAAAATTTGTATCTATTTTGAGAATTCTTTTTGATAAACAATAATTAAATAAATTAAATTTTTTTGATTTTTTTTCAAAAATAGATACAACTTTTTATAAATTAAATGTACTAGAAGGATCACAATATTTTCTGAATTACCTAGAAGTGACTTTTGAACCGGGATCAATAACTCAGAATCTAATTATTTTTATTTTTTTCCAATAACACAAAGAAATATATTAATTTTTCTTACAGCTGCGAAAAATATGATTTGAAAAATATTGATCCGGGTTATTTGTTGCAGTCATTCTAATAAATCAAATTATATTGTATTCTATCTATTTTCAAAGAAATATATTCAATATTTCTAATATTTTAATACAAAAAATAAAAAATTTCTGTTTTAAAAAAAAAAAAAGGCAAAATGCACAAATCCGGTTAACCATTAACCGGATTTGTGCATTTTGAGTCCGGGGAGTGGGTAACTGAACATTTCTATCAAATCCGGTTATTGGATAACCGGATTGCGTAATAATCAAAATTTAACGGTGCTTCGGTTATTTTTTTATAATTTGATTTAATTTTTGAATATATATAAAAAAATCGGTGAAATGTAACTCCAGACGTTTAATATTTGTAATCTTCTAAAGTAAAATTGTCATTCCTTTCAAGGAAACTTTGGTTTCAGAATCCCTCAAATTGGTGTTGGGGAAGAGTAAAGAGATCCATAGGTGCTCCCACCCCTTTGACGGCACGCATGGCCGCACCGTCTCTTTGGTCACGAACAAGTCTAAGATGACGAGAAGTATTGGGTCAAACAAATTGATGATGAAGTCACAATTTCTGAAGAGTTGAGTGAAACAGAATATTGGATTGGAAATCCTAAGAGAGAGATAGAGTGAAGGGGGAGAAGAGAAATAAAGAGGAAGAAGAGAACGAAGAGTTGAGAGTTATTTGATTAGATGTGGACATGCTAAGAATTAAAGATGACAAAATTTAAAGAGGAATGAAAAACTAAAAACCGCAAGGACTACTCACACACGGTTAGCATGATGATTAATCAAACACAGTTTGTACAAACAACCGTGTATAATATATAAAAATAGACGTGAATTGACAAAAATCATAATTCACAATATTTATAAACAGTTATTTCTACATAACCGTGTATGATATATATGTTAAAGGTATCAAATATACATATAAAATTTTTACACATAGATTTCTATGGAACATAATGAATCAAATAATATATGTATATTGATTTAAATAAACAACGAACATAATTTACATTATCAATTTGTCATAAAAGATATTTGCTAGTTAGTGAATTGATAGACAAAAAAAGGACAGTCATTTGCAAATTTAAGTAACTAAATGTTGATCTAAACCCTTCTCGTAGTTGTTTTTTTGTAGCTCTCTAGTCCCTTTTAATGTAGACATCGTTGAGATTAATTTTCCTATGACTTTGGACATTATCGATATCGTACCGTACATGTTACTTAAATATTTGTGGTACCTAAAGTCAAAGGAAGATAAATCTCCCTACTATAGTGAACGAGTTTAATGAGATATGAAAAGAATATATAAGAGAGAAACTACTAAGAAAATGAAGAGGGTTTAATAAGTAATTGACTTAATATTGAGAAAATGAAGAAGATATGACTTAAATTTATTGAAGATGAGAAGGTGAGGAGGTGTGCGCACATAATTAGAGAATGAACCTTCAAAAAAATATTTTTTTTACAAGGATTTGGTTTGAGAAACCGCAAATGATACGCGGTTAATAACAATATACCGTGTTTGGATATTTAACATTGGTGTACCCGGTTTATTCCTTAAAGACCGTGTATGTTCAGCTAAGAGTGTACATGGCTCAAAATTTTTTAGCCGTGTACATATAATCGTGACTTCCAAATACGGTTCAAAACTTTCATACTGTATGTGTATGTTGGAGTTTTTTTTTTTCACGTGAGCATCTTCTTTCATTACACACGGTTAATGTAGAACTTTTTCACATCCGTATATAATATATCATGTACGATCACATTTTCTGTACTAGTGAAAGCAGCTTTTTTTTAAAAAAAAAATGCACCAAATGACAATAATGTTGAATATGACATTTTATAACAGAACTCACCAAATCGTTACTTACTTTTTTTCGTTTTTTTTTGGTTGAAAGCCCGCAAGCAATTTATACAAGATAGCTATTACATATATTTCTTTTAATTAAAATAAAAATATGAAAATCTATTCATTGAGCTACCTATAAAACCATCTAATTTGCAATGTCAGAAAATAACAGATACGTGAGGCAAAAAAATGTGAATTGGTCTATTTGCACCCAATTACCAAGTAGGTGGGCCTTCTGATTTTTTTCTCTAAGAATGTAGACATAGCAGTAATTTTAGAGTTGCATGACTAGCGGAGTACACCATATCGAGCCCTTCCTTAAGGATGAAACGTCTTCTTCTTTTTAAAATTAACGTTGCCCAGAGGAATTTGCTATCAAGAGGCACTGAATCAAATCGAACCGAAACAGTCACTACTTAGAGAGGAGGAAGAAGAAGGCACTGAATCAAATCAAACTAAGACAATCATCACTCAATTGAAAAGACACTGAATCAAACTGAATCGAAAACTGAATTAACCGATCCAAAATAGTCATCACTCAGAGAGATAAAAGAAAAAAAAGGAAAAGAAGAAGAAAAAAAAGAAAGGAGAAAGAAGACAATTCTTTGCAATTTTGTCATCATTAACAACTATAAAAACGCGTACCTTATTCATATATATAGTTATTATAGATATTACAATGATGAAAACAAATACACAACACCCTTAGTTGAATCTGGCAAGTAGAGATAGACAGATGAGGCAAGGAGCAGCAAAACCCCTAAACAGAATCATTTGCTCGAATAAAACGAGACGAGGTGGACTGAACAGATGACAAGAAATGGAGGCGAGACGAAGCAAAACAACCGAATTGGTGTTGCGACTCTCAAAACGACAGACTTTGCCTAGTTGAAATTCCAAAGAAAATTTAGTTTCAGAATCTCCCCGAGACGGAGTTCCCTATATGCATGAGGAGCTTCCTAGGCCGCCCCGTTTCCCTATCTTTCAATCGTTATTGTTAATAAATATATTCGGAGCCTCGCCAGTGTAATGGTACTGCTTCCATTCCCTTTCGAAAAATTAATTACCCCCGTTCTCTTCGATATTGTGCCATTTAAACTTTTTTTTTTGAGAAAACATTTAAACTTGGTAGAGACTACGAAGCATTTCAAAAGATATTGCGCCATTTAATTTCATTCTTCCTCTCTCCCCACGAGCAGTCGCTGTCTCTTTCTCTACCTCTTACCTCTTCTTCATCTCTTGCGAAAACAGTAAAATCCTAGCAAAATCTTATCTGCCACTCCACCTCCTCACACCGGTGGAGTCTCTCTTCTCCCCCGAAGTGGCTACACACGCAGGTAGGTCTCTCTCCTTTGCTGCTGAATGCCGTTTTTCCCTTTCTCTTGATGTGTGAAGCCCTACAGTACTAAATCCTTGTTCCTGTATGCCATAATTTCATAATTTCGGAAATTATAGTGTTAATTTTGTAATCATTTCACAAATAGGTTGGTTTCAGGATGATTTGCTTCAATTTTGGGTTTGCTAAAAGTGGCATCGAAGTACAAATAACATGCATAAGATCTTGTATAAGTTTCATTGTTTTAGGACTTTTGTAGTGGGTGGCATTATAATTATTTCTAAGCTGAAGGTCCTATTTATAAAAGTTTGTTTTGGACTCTTATTTTGTTCCATCAGAAAATTTTACTTGAAAATATAGGGACTATCCAGAAAATTTACATGGCAATTGGGTTATTGGATCTAGGAGTTTTTTTTTTTTTTTTTTTTTTTGACAACAAGTTTGCATTAGGTCCTGTAATCACAAAAAATTCTAATATATTGCTACCTTTGAATAGAATGTGGTTGAATATTGGTACTAATATATATCTATTAGGAGTTAAGCTTCTAATATTTTGCTACTATTCAAAGAAGGAACAATTACATGTGGTTGAATAAAATGACTTGTATATCCAAATTTAAATATGATTTTATCCTAATTTGTTAGAAACAGAAACCCAATTACTCATTCTCTCATGGAAGTAGAGGTCGATTGAGGTCAAGATGGACCAAGCTCCATTGGGCATCGAAAAGGCCAGGGAAGAGAGGATCAACTCAAACATGGAGAGGATGAAACAGCTTGGCATCCTCAATCTCTCACACGATGTCAACTCAATCTCTCAATCTCTTACACCCAAGAAGAGAGGTAGAGACATGCTTGGAAAGGAAAAGTCGATTGAGACCTCCAATATCACAACCAAAAAGAGTGGCAGAGGCAGGCCTAGGAAGGAGGAGATCAGACTGATTGAGACCTCCAAAATCACACCCAATATCACACCCAGGAATTGGTGGCACCTTCGTACCAGGTAGGTCTCTCTTGTCAGGAAACGAATTAGAATTGGGAATGTGCAGTGCTGATTTTGACTCAGTCAACATAACCGTTGAAGGAGAAGAGTTTAAGTGGATTATGGGCCGAGAAATGGTCAACCCAATTGCAATTAAAGAAGCCATGGGTTGCCAGGAGGGAACTGACGTTTCAGAATTGGAGAAGTCAATATCAGGTCCAAATGGAGAAGATTATAGTGGCAGCGGTTAGAATCTGTTAGCGATTGTCACAGACCTTGCTGACATGGCAACACGCGATTCAATTGCGTGATTGTTTGTATCTTTTTGCTTTCTACTTTCTTTTACAGCATCGTTTATATAAAAGTAACTTTTGTATCAGTTGGGATTAAGAAATGAAATATGAATTGCTATCTTTTCACCTTCATCTTTATCTCTCACCATTGTTACGCAATTTGAGCTTGTTTTAAGAAATTCGTTCAAGCAACCACTCACTTGGTTCAATTGCGAGTTTTTAGTGTTTAGTCAGACCTCGTGTCTGACATTTGGTATAAGAGCCTTACGGTCACAACTGGGGAAAGTGAGAAAGAAGAGGGCCCAACGGTTGAACATGACAACAACTCGAGCCCAAGCCAGAATGGTTGTTGAGCAGCTAGATCTCGCTACTTTGGGTGATAGAATCGATCAGTCTGAGTCATCTCAAGCAGTTTTGCATGAGAAGATAGGTCGAATGGAAGACCAGTTGTCAGACACTCAAAAAATGATGAGTAAGATGATTACCATGCTCGATGCACTGATGAATGCAGCAAATCTGGAGCACGGTGACAACAGTCACATCACCCCCACAGAAGGATCAGAACAGATATCGACCTCCAAATCCAACGAAACCGCTAGTAGAGGAGTTATCCAATGATTCAGATAAGCACCAGGATGGTAGATCAAGCGATACAACCCATCAGATCCAAAGAATCAGCCTCCCAAGGGTTGATTTCCTAGTTTTTTCAAGAGAACAACCAGGAGAGTGGTTGGAGGAAGCTGAATTTTATTTTCAGTTTTATCAAATTTCTGACATGTATAAAACTCGCCTGGCAAGTATGCATTTTACTGGGGATGCTAGGGAATGGTATCGTTGTCTAAAAATCAATAATCCAAATCCACCATGAGTTATATTGAAGGAAGAATTGTTGGTTTATTTTGCAAATGAATTGGGGAAGCCAATGGAGGAGTTCAAAAGGGTGTGTCAGTTGGGAAAGGTTGACGATTATGTACACAAGTTTGCAAGGGCAAGGGCCAGATTAATGAGTAGAACTAGAATTGATCATAAAGAGTTCTATGTGGGTAGTTTTATAAGAGGACTGAAGGAAGAAATAAGAAACACCATTGATCTTTTTGATCCCCAAACCCTCAACCAAGCTATCACATATGCCAGGAAGATTGAGCTCACATTTGAAACTAGTGCCAGAAAATTGCCTCAACCAAAACAGTTGACTTATCAGAAGTTAGGGCAACTAATTGAGACAAGTGGCAGGAAGTGGACTGAAAATACTCAAATGGTAGTTAAAGGAGTAGGAGGTACTACCAGTAACCTTACTCTTGAGCAAAAGAAGAGTATGGGGCTTTGTTTCAAGTGTAATGAGAAGTACCATTATGGACATAAGTGTGGTACTAAAGGGTTACATGCTCTGGAGGTAGCAGAAGTGTTAGATGAGGAAACCATTCTAAGTGAAGAAGATGAGCAAAGGTTCGAAATTATTCCAAGGGCAAAGGAAGAAAAGAGGGAGATTGAGCAGGCCACCATCAGCATATGCACAAACCCTACCTCCAAAAATACTAGAACCTTGAAACTAAAGGGGCAAATTGGTCATATTCCCGTTTGCATGTTGGTGGACAGTGGAAGCAGCCATTCATTTATAAATCCAGCTGTGGTACAATCCTTGGACCTTAATCTCAAACCCATAGACCCATTATCAATAAAAGTAGCTAATGGCCAAAAGATGCTTTCACAATACCTTTGCCCATATCTCAAATTTAAAGTCCAAGGTTATGATTTTGGGGCTGACATGAGAGTATTGGATGTACCTGGGTATGATGTTATTCCTGGAATGGATTGGATTTGTGAGGTTAGCCCAATGACTATTGATGGCAAGAAAAGGGATATACGATTAGGTTGCACAGAAACACCAGTGCATCTGAAAATAGAAGGAGCAGTGGTTGAAGTGAGATTGTGCGACAGTGACATAGATTTACAGAAAGAAAAGAAGAAGGGTAGTCAGGTTATCTTCACACATTTATTCCAATTGGAGGGTGGCAGTAAGGAGGCAGTGAAGGTACACCATGAATTGGTGCAACCTTTACTAAATGAGTATCATGAAGTGTTTGGTGAACCTAAATGCTTACCACCTCAAAGGACCATAGACCACAAAATACTACTCAAAGAAGAAAATAAAGCCATAAACCTCAGACCCTACAGATTTTCATATTTCCAAAGACTTGAAATAGAAAAAATCATAACTGAACTACTCTCACATGGCCTAATCCAGCCCTCAACAAGTCCTTACTCTTCCCCAGTGTTGTTAGTCAAGAAAAAAGATGGTTCATGGAGGATGTGTGTTGATTTCAGAAAATTGAATGATAACACCATTAAGAACAAGTTTCCCATTCCCATTATAGATGATTTGTTGGATGAACTCAAAGAGGCAGTGTATTTTTCCAAACTTGACCTCAGATCAGGGTACCACCAAATTAGAATGTTTGAGGCTGATAAGCACAAGACGGCTTTCCAAACACATGATGGCCATTTTGAGTTTAATGTTATGCCTTTTGGCTTGACAAATGCCCCTGCCACTTTCCAATCTCTAATGAATTCCATCTTTAAACCTTTCCTCAGACACTTTATCCTTGTTTTCTTTGATGACATACTCATATACAACAAAGACCTTACCTCTCACCTCCACCACCTAAAACAAACCCTACAAATCCTCAAATAGAGCCAACTGTTTGTGAAAATGAGTAAATGTGAATTCTGTGTTACTAAAATTGAATATTGGGGGCATGTAATTTCAAATGGGGGAGTAGCCACTGATCCAAAGAAAATAGAGGCTATGGTCAACTAGCCAAGTCCAAAAACACTCAAAGAGTTAAGGGGTTTCTTGGAGTTGACGGGATATTATCGAAAATTTATACAAGGGTATGGGGTGATATCTAGGCCACTCACTGATTTGTTAAAGAAAAATTGTTTTGGGTGGAATTCAGAGGCTCAATTGGCATTTCAGCAACTTAAGGAAGCCATGGTGCAAAGCACCAGTGTTGGCTTTACTCGATTTCACCAAACCATTCACTATAGAAATAGATGCTTGCAAGGATGGAATTGGGGTAGTTCTGATGCAGAATAGGAAACCCCTAGCCTTTATAAGCCAAAAATTAAGTCCTAGAAAACAAGACCTTTCCACCTACGAAAAAGAGTTTTTAGCATTAATTGTTGCTGTGACCAAATGGAGACACTATTTGATGGGAGCCAAATTTACCATAAAAACATATCACATAAGCCTTAAACACCTAGTAGAGCAGAAAATACATACCCCTACCCAACACAAAGGCCTTAGTAAGCTGTTAGGTCTAGATTTTGTCATTGAATACAAAAAGGGTTGTGAAAATGTGGTAGCTGACTCCTTGTCCAGAAGGAAAATGCAGGTGTTGCCTGTGGAAAACGAAGCAACAATTCAGGCCATCATTGAACTCAAGCCTCAATGGGTGGATGATATTCTTGACAATTACAAAGAGGACAAATGGATTGGCAGTTTGAAGGTGGAGATGAAAAAGAATCACAACAAAGAAGGGGACCATGCTAGTAAGCTGAGTCAACACCAAGGCATTATGAGGTACAAGGGGTGTATATGTGTGGGTGGTCAAGGGCAGTGGAGGCAACAGATAATTCAATCTCTGCATGACTCAATTGTGGGTGGTCATTCTAGAGTCACTGCTACTTATCAGAGAATTAGAAAGATGTTTTATTGGCCTAAGATGAAGGATGATGTACACACATTCATTAAAGAGTGCCAAAATTGTCAGATTAAACAAGCATGAACTCATTTATTCCCCTGGGCTGTTACAACCACTACAAATTCCTGACTCGACATGGTCTAGCATATGCATGGATTTCATAACGGGATTGCCCAAATCGAATGGTAAGGAGGTGATAATGGCGGTGGTAGACAGACTTACCAAGTACGCACATTTTGTGGGTTTGAGTCATCCTTACAAAGCCATTAATGTAGCACAGGTTTTTTTGGACTAGATTTATAAATACCATGGGCTGCCTAGCAACATAGTTACTGACAAGGACCCCATCTTTACCAGTAAGTTCTGGTAAGAGCTCATGAACAAGTTGGAGGTTAAGCTCAACATGAGCACTGCATATCACCCGCAAAGTGATGGTCAAACCGAAAGAGTTAATCAGTATTTGGAGGCTTATCTAAGGTGTATGGTGTATGATAAGCAGAAGAAGTGGATGCAATACCTTCCTTTGGCAGAATGGTGGTACAATATCACTTATCATAGTACTATTAAAACCAGCCCATTTGAAGCACTTTATAGCTATTCTCCACCACAATTGGCCTTGAGTAGTGCTCCAAAGAGTTCAGTCGAGGCAGTAAATGGGGTACTAAAAGATAGACACAAGACATTACAGCAGTTGAAAGAAAACCTGAGAAAGACTCAGGAAAATATGAAGTTCTATGCTGACAAGAAAAGGAGTGAGAGAAAATTTTCAAAAGGGAGCTAGGTATATCTGAAATTACAGCCTTACAGGCAAAAGTCAGTCGCAGGAAAGGGTAACCCAAAGCTTAATCCAAAGTATCATGGTCCTTTCGAGGTGTTGGAGAAGGTGGGCGAAGCAGCATATTACCTTAAATTGCCCCGAGGCTCATCAATTCATCCGGTATTCCATGTATCTCAACTGAAGGAACACATTGGAAAAGGGGGAGTGATAGGTACTGATGTACCGTTGACAGGAACACAAAAGGCAGATAAACCACAACCTATAAGCATTTTGGCTCGCAGAATGGTCAAGAAGAACAATGCGGCACATGTGAAAGTTCTAATCCATTGGAGTAGTCAGGAGATAGAAGATGCGACATGGGAGGACTACGATTCAGTAGCTCAGAATTATCCTCAATTCATTCTCGAGGTCGAGAAAAGTTTGAAGGAAGGGGTATTGTTAGGAAATGAATTAGAATTGGGGATGTGCAGTGCTAATTTTGACTCAGTCAACATAACCGTTGAAGGAGAAGAGTTTAAGTGGATTATGGGCCGAGAAATGGTCAGCCCAATTGCAATTAAAGAAGCCATGGGCTGCCAGGAGGGAACTGACGTTTCAGAATTGGAGAAGGCAATATCAGGTCCAAATGGAGAAGATTATAGTGGCAGCGGTTAGAATCTGTTAGCGATTGTCAGCAGACCTTGCTAACATGGCAACACGCGATTCAATTGTGTGATCGTTTGTATCTTTTTGTTTTCTACTTTCTTTTACAGCATCGTTTATATAAAAGCAACTTTTGTATCAGTTGGGATTAAGAAATGAAATATGAATTGCTATCTTTTCACCTTCATCTTTATCTCTCACCATTGTTACGCAATTTGAGCTTGTTTTAAGAAATTCGTTCAAGTAACCACTCACTTGGTTCAATTGCGAGTTTCTAGTGTTTAGTTAGACGTCGTGTCTGACATCTCTCCTCCTTCACTGAATCCTATTCTTCCCTTTCCCTTGATGTGTGAAACCATACACTAATAGCAAATCCTAGTTCCCTGTATGGCATAATTTCGGAAACTATAGTGTTAATTTTGTCATAATTTCAGAAATGAGTTGATTTCAGGTTGATTTGGTTCAATCTTTAAGATATGCAAGCTTAACCCTCACGGCTATATAGGCAGTTATTATGATTTATAAACCTGGAAAGATTGGAGGGTACTCGTGAGATAATATACAGTGCTAATAGTTTGGTTATATAATTATATAGATGGAAGATTCGCTACTGTTATTTTTTTCAGTATAAGATGCATCTTACAAGAGCTTTTGTAATAGGTGGAATTGTAATTATTCCTAAACTGAAGGTCCTATTTATTAAACTGAGTTTGTTCTTGAGTCTTATCAACTTCCATCAGATTTAGTAACTGTTGTTGGGAAGAGTTGATATTGTGTAGGATTAATGATGGAAAAAAATTTAAAAGGTTAGAATTTTATACTTGGCTGGTAATGCCCTGAAATTTTACTTATCCGTGGTAGGAGTTGATTTTGAAAATCTAGGGACTTCTAGAAAATTACAGGGGAATTGGGTTATTGGATCTAGGAATTCAGCTCAAGAAGGATGCATGGTGGCGTAATCACAAAAAATTCTATTATATTTCTATTATGTCCTGTAATCACAAAAAATTCTCATATCTTTCTATTAGGTCCTGTGATCACAAAAAATAGCCAAATTTGATTTTTGCTGCCTTTCAATAGTCAACAATTGCATATATGTTTTCAGCGAAAGAAGGAACAATATAGTTACATGTGGTTGAATAAAAGGACTTGTATATCCAAATTTAAATTCTCATGGAAGTATCTTTTAAAAGCCCTAGTCCTAAATATGATTTTATCCTAATTTGTTAAAAACAGAAAGCTAATTACTTCTTATCACATGATATAGGTCGATTGAGGTCAAGATGGATCGAGCTCCATTGGGCATCGAAAAGGCCGTGGAAGAGAGGCAGATGCAGATTGAGACCTCCAATATCACACCCGAGAAAAGAGGCAGAGGCAGGCCTAGGAAGCACCATAAGGTATTCACCCATATATCCTCTGTTCACACAGTGTGGTATGTCTTGAATTAGAGTTTAGGGTTTAAGTTAATTCTTGTACTGGTTTAGGTTTATGTATAGATTTTTTACAAAAAAGAGCTCCAAAGTTTGCTTGATTAGTTAATGATGAATGCTTTGTTTGCATGTATATGACTACTGTTGTTTTTTTTTGTAATTAGTGATTACTGACATGTAGTTTGATTTTTCAGAGTACCTGTGAAGCACCGTCAATTGACACTCTCAATGTAAAAATCGAGGTTAATTTTAGCCCTACTTTCATTTTTCTTTTGTTCTGTGAGTAATAAGTTTTTAACGATAAATTGCATCATATAAGAGACACTAAAGCTGCTTGATGCTCTTATTGAGGAGTTTAAGATTGGTTGCTGTCAAAGACTCAAATTACCTCTTGTTTGAGAAAATTATTCTAATAAGCTCCACGGAACAGGTATAGTGGAAATGTGGAATCTGTTACTCTTTTTGTTTTGAATTCTTTTAAAATTTATTGGTTTACAAGTTTGACAGCAGATTTTACTGCGCAGGAAGTTAATGCAACCAGTGAAAAGGAAGAAAAATGAAAAAGTGAGAAAATTAATGGAGGAGACAGAAAGAGAGAGAGAGGAAGGAATTGTTCTATTGTTAACCCATGGACTTGGAAGACGAAGGAATGATGCTCTTTAGATCCTTTACTCTCTGTGCATGTTTTGTTGGATACTGCTATTGTGCGGACTGTGTTTTTTTGGTTCTATTGTGCGAACCGTTCAATGCCTCACGTTTTTCATAACTCGTCATACCTCATATTTTGTATCTTCATTAGAAATTCTAATATATCGATCCGAACCACTTAGTATGATATTCATATTAAAATATGTTTGGTGTTAAAAAAATTTTACTATTTTTTTAGATAGGCAGAAAATTACTGTTTTTGAAAGTTATACAATAATTTTGTACTATCTTAAAAACTAGTAAAAAATTTGTAAAATATATAAAATTTCATTTCTAAGCATATTTTAGTGTGGATATCACGTTGAGCGGTTCGAATTGATAATTTAGACTTTAAAAACAAAAATATGAGATATGAGATATGATGAGATATTAAAAGATTAAATAAATAAAATATAAAATCATACCTATATAATTTCTTTAGATTGAAAATATTAAATATATATGTATATAAAATATTTCATAATCTATAAAGATTAATTTATCTTTTCTAACACAATTTATTATTGAGGGTTCTGATATCGTATGTCTTTCATATCTCATCATATTGTATATTTTTGTTTTCTAAGTTTGAACTATTAATCTGAACCGTTTAATAGGATATCCATACTAAAATATGCTTAGGAATGAAATTTTATAATTTTTGTAATTTTTTTACTATTTTTTAAGATAGATACAAAATTACTATATCTAGACCGTTCAAAAGCAGTGGTTTTTCTATTTATCTAAAAAAATAGTAAAAAAGATCCAAAAATTATAAAATTTCATTACTAAATATATTTTAGTATCAAATATATAGTTAATATAGATATTATACTAAGCGGTTCAGATTGATATATTAGATTTTAAAAATAAAAATGTAAAATATAAAGTATAATGAGATATAAAAGACACGAAGTATTGAACCCTCCTCTAATTGATATTATCATATAACTTCACCATGTGCAACTTAAAATTGTCAGATTTTCAATTAACAAATTAAACAATGATATCTAATATGAAATTTGGCCGAAACAATCGGTTTCTTAATAGTTACCTCTTGATAGGTCATTAGACCTATTATTTCTAAATTACTATATATGATCAATACTAATTTGGATTTACTTTCGATTATGACTCTTTGAATATTGATAGGGTGATGTATCAAAGGTCCCATAAGCTCCTCACAGTGAAGCGATAGGCTAGACATCAAAAGTTTCCCAAGCCCATCTATAATCTCGGGCTCGGAAGATCCCGCGACAGCCCAATAAGACCCATTCAACTAATCTCCCAGAGCAAGTCCCGTGCGAGCTCGGGATGGTTCCATTTCTATGTGAACAATACGTCAATACCGCGTCTACATAGCTGCTATGTGACAACTTGTCAGGCCACGTAGACGCAGTCTCCTCGCTGCCCTTGCGTTACGATTACCGGATGACCTATATAAGACTTCAAACTCAACTGAGCTGGGCCTGTCTCCTCGAGATAGAATGAATTGGCAATCCGAAGTTCACATACGACCTACTCTTTCTAAAATAGAACATATCAATTATCAATAAATATTTTAGACTAACATATTAATTTAATTGAAAATTAGTAAACTTAATTTAGATCATAACGATACCAGTGAACTGATCTGTAAGTAAATTTATTGAAATATATCTGCTGGCCTTCACATCGAAGATATTAGTCTCTTTGAACAAAATGAGATGAATATGGAGCGACCAACTCGTTTTTACTCTCTTTTCAAAAATTATCAAACAAATATCTTTCTTTTTTTTAATTATTAACAAAATATACTTATAAATTTTAATTTTTCCTACTCTTTCCTTCCCTCTCACTCTTTCTCAGTTACTCCCTTCTTCTCATTTCTCGTTTTTCCCTACGACAATAAAAAAAACAAAAAATATTTTTTTAATAAAACTCAGTTGCAAAAAAGAAACAAAAAATCTGGATTAATAAGACTTGAAATTATAATTCAAATTAAAGCTATTTACCTACAAACATCATTGGATATTTTATATGAAGCAGAATGAGACTAAAATACTAAATATCCTAGATATTATAATAAGACTGAAATATCAATATCAAACCGATTACCCAAAGCAACCTGTACATACATTTCTTTTTGTTGAGATTGAATCGTCTGCCTCCGGAGTCACTATTAGTGGGCTCCCGTTTTAAAAAGTAACAGTGATCGGTCCCCTTTAATAGTGACTGATCTCACCTGCAATGACTGAAGAGGCAGGTGATCTGTTTCTTTTTGTTAGCTTTCTGGTACACTCTAGTTACCATAATACCAATCAAAGTTTGACAAGAGATTGAATAAAAAGAACGAGTATAATTGATATATTATTTTGAAAGTTGGACAAGAGAAATTAACAAATGAAGCGGAGGGGCAAGAATTGCAGATATGTTGTTGTCACAATGAGCATAGGTTTCTCTCTCAATCTCACTGTGATGCTAAGTTCAATTTCTCAACTAAAGACAATAATAACATTGTTTTGACTTTATGTAACAATTGCTTATTTTTTATTTTATTTTGAGTTTTTAAATTGAAGCCAAAAGATAAAATATATATATATATATTGTTAATGCGCTGCATAAAGCCAAAACCGTCATGTCAATATCTTTATCCCAATTTCTCACTTTAAATTCCTATATAGTAAGTCATTTTTTTTTTCTGATAAATTTAACACATTTGGTTAGTTAGCTAATTAGACCGGTATTTTTTTCTCAAAAATATATTTGAACGGTAATTTAAATTTTGGCTCGTAGGATCTGGAATGGGTGCTGCCACAACATTTGAAAGAGTTGAAGGAATTGAAATTAAGGATCCGAGAGGAAATGAAGAAATGAATAAAACTGGAAATTAATTCCTCTACAAAAATAAATAAATGTAGATCTTCGCTATGCATTTTGTAGCCCCGTTTTTCGATGATGTAAGTAGTGTTCAAACTTAAACATGAAAACTTAAAATCGTTTAAATTAATATATTCATTTGCAATATATTTTCGACGATGAAGGTAGTGCTGAAACTAAAATTTTAATAATATATTATGTTTGTATTGTCGTAAATTGTTCTAATCATTTGATATTGATCCTTTTTTGTTGGGATTAAAATGGAAAAACATAATATTCATGTAACATTTCTGTTCTATCTATTTTGATCCTTACATAGATTTCGTACTGAATACAAATCAGACAAATAAATTGAAGAGGGACCATTTGATTAAAATACTTTAACAGTTTTATTGTTACTATACTCGTATCATATCAGATTAGATCTGATGCACCTTTGCCTCCTCAATCCATGCACGTGCCTTTTATTTTTTTTAATTGGGAGAATTTCATATATATACCGCTCAAAAACTATGAAATTACGTATTTATCATCTAATTTTTTATAATTACATATTTTCTATCTAAAAATCTAACAACTCACATATTTACTCAATTAATAATAAAATGAGATTCATTAATTTTAAGATTATATAAAAATATAATTAATAAGTTATTTAGTCTCTTCTCCTTCTTTACCCCTTCTTCTTCCGCGCACATATTTTTTCTCTAGTCTTTTTTGACATAACTTCTCATTTTAGCTGAAACTCTCTTCTTATATTGTCTCTCTCGCTTAAATTCAGAGAGAAGGGGCAGCAGACTCGGCTAGATCGTCTAAAAACAAGGTAAGCACTCTAATTTTTTCAACAAAACAGCTCATACTGGATTCAATGCTTATATCACAACCGGTTATCAAAGTAGTAACTGAGTTTGAGAATCTGTGAAATATCTATTTTTAATTTTTTATATTGGATATAAAGGAGAACATTTATAAGGAAAGAAAGAGAGAGTGCTAAGTTAATTCTTGATTAATCATAGTTTTAAGAAAATTAAACACAATTAATCTAAATTTTGAGTATATTTGATATAAACTAAAGTTATGTTGGATAAATATGTGAGTTATTAAATTTTTAGATGATAAATATGAAATTATAAAAATTTAGATAGTAGATATATAATTTCACAGTTTTTGAGTGGTATATACAAAATTCTCCCTTTTTTAAATTCAATCCATAAGGACAAAACCGGGCCTTGCTTATCCTTATCAACTGTGTCTTAATTATATACAAACGACAGCTTAGAGTGCTTGTTTCCACTGGAATAATTAATGAGTAAAGAGAAATGAGAGGTGGCATAATTGGCTAGAAAAATGTCATAGAATTGTTATACCCAAAGGTCGAGAGTTCGATTCTCTCTCATGAATCTTGGTAGCTACTATCAAGTTTTAAAAAAAAATAATAATGAGTAAAGTTAGTGTGTGATATGTTTACTAAGAGAGTTTGGTAAGCACAATTTTAAAATTTATTGTATTAGTTTCAAACAACAAATCTAACTTATTGAAATTTAATCACTTCATGAGTGATGCATGTACATACAAAATTTTGAATTCATTTAGTACAAAGTTAAGCTGTAAAAAAAATAAATGTCATTTTTTTTACCGTTGGACTTTATAATAAATAAATTCAAAAAAATTAAAATTTATCACTCATAAAGTATATATGTTTAAACAATTTGAATTTATTATTTCAAACCAATTTGATATATTATTAAAGTTGTGATCACTAAATCTTCTTAATGAACACATCACATGCTAGCAGGCTCATAATTAATTATTTTCCTAGCTTTTCATGCAATTTTTCATGCTGCAATAGTGGAATATGTACTTATTTAATTTCTTAAATTTTACTATAGTCTGTTACGAAATTATTTCATTAAAGAAATCTGTCAGCAGTTTGAAGTCCGAATAACTGGATTTTTCTTTATCTATTCGTATTTAAAGTCTGTTTCGGTACATTTGTAGAGCAATAATTGAATGCATGAATTAAGTCAAATTTTCCGAATATATTATTAGAAGACTAAGTATACTCTTGCTAAATCTTTGAAAATCGAAATAGTCATGTTATTTATTCAAGACCTGTTCAGCGCACCATCGGGAATGGGTATGGACATAGGATTTGAACTAAATTTTTACTGTTTTTTGAAAAAAAAAATATATATATGTACTCTTGCTAAATCTTTGAAAATCGAAATAGTCATGTTATTTATTCAGAGCCTATTTGGCACACCATCAGAAATGAGTATGAGCATAAAATTTGAACTGAATTTTTATTTTCTCACAAAAACAGTAAAAATACCGAACATGCCCCCTCAAAGAGTATTGTGTGTTGGGTGGACTTAGCATTACTCTAAGTCAGATTTAATTATCACCGACCTACTGGTCAAAAGAAGCGCTCTCTGTCCCACAAACCAATATTCCACCATTTAATCAATAAATACACCACATGAACGGAATAAATAACTTAAATGCATATCTTAGGTACAATCATATCGAATATGCGCCAGACCTAGGGGGACCCTTCTACTTGGGCCTTGGGCCTGTTTCCCTTCCTCTCGACACTGCCTCCGCACCTCAATAAAGGCCCGGAAACCCATAGCTCAGGCAGCTCGCATAGAAAACACCATGCGGAGCGATCACTCGCGTTCGTATGGGCATCGTACGGTTGGGATTTGAGAGCACATAGATTTTTCTAGTGGGTTTATATAATTTTCCAGATAAGTTTAATTTGTTAGGACCCCAGGATACTTCACGGAATTTATTAAGGTGGAGACTTCTCAACTGCCGCTGGGCACACTTGATTATATAAGTTTGAGTGCACGCGGATCATGGTGTCGGAAATAAACCGATGAACTGTTGTAGTGTACTATTTCTTAATCTATTTTTAGAAACTTTTTTATAATAGATGTTTTGTAAAATTTTAATTTCAACAATTGATGTAAATATTTCAATTTATATTTTAACATATTTTTATCAGACAAATATTAGTACTTGAGGAGGTTAGGTTGGACGGTGCAATCTGAGACTCTGCACCAAGTGCGGAGAGAATTTAAGGCGAGGGGCCCAAGAGTACTATACACGCTTGGCAAAGAAAAGGCTGTCGGCCCACGAGGTCAACAGTTTCCCTCTCAAACCTGTCGGCTTGTCTCTCGAGGCGGGCCCGGTCCGCTTTATGTGGTCCCGCGCATCTCGCGATATTATGGATTTGTCTCCGTGCTGTACGTATCGTGATATTTTAAATTGTTTCACTTTGTTCAAACTTCAAAGTGCCAAGTGTGTAATCTATACTGACTAAAAATGATAGCAAACAAATTTTTCGATATTTGTTAATTGATAATAAATTTATTAGGAGATTACAATAAACATATAGTATTTATCAAATCAAAAGTAAAAATTATAATATATTAAAATTTAAATTAATTGTGTATCTAATTCGGTACAATTTAAAATTAATTAGTAAAAATATTCAGCAAAAATTTGAAAATTCAATGGTTTAATTTTGTTATCTTTTATTTAGTGATGAATATTTTATAAATTGCATTAGTTTTAGGAGCAACTTATCCAGATATATAGAGAACAATATATAATATACCCCTGTGTATTTTTTCTTTTAGAAGAGAAGAATTGCGAAATGATAATTACAATATTTCTATGATGATGAAGTAATCAAGCAAATGAATTGACAGAGGCAAAGAGCTGCTAGATCGATAATATCCATTCCAACGTGGTAACTAAAAAGGGTCTCTTATCCAGAGTGCTTCTAAAATATTAACTAAGATTGTCTTTTGGATTTTCGTCTCGAAAACATAAATATATGATGCAGAAAAAAAATAAATTTTATATATAAAGAAATGTGTATAGAACTTCACACAATATAATAATTCAATTAATGTATTAAATATTTAAATCCATTTTTTTGCAATCTAAAAAAATATGAATCAACAGATTGTACAAAATAAGTAAAACTGAAAAAAAATTAAATTGAAAATATATGTTATGTAGCAAAAAAAAAAAAAAATCCTTGAGTAGCAGCTTAATTATGTGGGAGTTGTTTTAATACTGATGAGAGATATTCTCGCGAGAAATTGAAACCACATATTACATAGCATAATATGCATAATAATTGTTGTTTTCCACACATCAGTTGCTGGCTCTTTTTTAGATATGGCTTTAGCAAAAATAAAAAGGAAATTACAGTTGTAAAGTGCAATCTCTAAATCATACATCTTTCTAAAAATTAGTACCCAAACCAATACTAATTATTCTTTTATAATTCATTTGGATAAACTGGTTTGCATTCAAAAAATTAAGAAGCAATCTAAAATCTCCCCCATAATATTTTATTAATATAAATTATTTCCACGCTTCTTTAAATTTTTTGTTTTGCTGTTTGCACAAAAGTGCACAACTATATCTCATATCTGAATCCACACGCTTTAATTAAAGGCGTGTCAACATTTGGCACAACTGGTCACGCAAGACAAAGACTACTATAATTGTCATTCTCACACGTGTGACCTCACGTGATCATTTTTAAAGTTTGTTCAATATTTGCATGTTGATCCTCTTATATACAGTATTTTAATAAATTTCTAGAAAGAATTAAAAATTATTCTTTGTCATATTGTTATTGCATTATATAGCTTATAAAAATACTATTGCGAATAGCGTAGTTATAACGAAAGCTATTTTATATAGTATTTTTTATTTAAAAAATATATTTTATATTTCTATTAATTATCAATATTATTTAAAGTTTCATAAAGCAATAAATAACACAAAATTGATTAAGGAATTATGATATTCATATTGAATTAGTACAAAGTCCAAATTATTATTCAAAATATCCCTAATAATATTATAAACTATCTATCTTTTTTTATTCAAAATAACCTAAATACCATGACATAAACTATATATTTTCTCTATTAAAAAAAACATAGACATCATGGAATAAACTACCTATCTTTTTCTATTTAAAAACAAAATCAATATTAACCTTGAAAAAATTAATCTTTTAAATTAATTTTCAGTTTGGACATTTATATAAAAATATATGTAGCATAGCATGCGTTATAGCGCGTAACTTGTAGCACATATAGCGGACCGCTATTACTGCTATAACAGTTGTAACTAAAATAACGTATTTTTATCGTAGCATTCAAGGTCCGAAAACACTATTGCGCTGCTATTGCATTGCAGTAGCGTGCTATTTAGAACACCAATAAAAAAAACTATAAAGAAAGTTATGTAACATTTAGTAGACATTTTTTATGACATTTTAGTAACGTGAAATAATTTTGTAACATGTATAGTATGCTAATATATTAATTATTGATTTTTTTCTGACTACAAAATAGACAATTTAACGCTCATTTTTCTGACTACAAAATAGACAAATTTTTTTAAGGTAAAGGGTTTCCAGTTATAGGAGACCTTAGTTTGAACAAATTGCAACGCGCATTTTCCATTTTCAGAGGTTATTTCAACAAAAGCTCTTTTGTCAAAAGCAGATCTTGAGTATATTTTACATACACCCTGAGCAGGTTGTCCCTTAAAAATCTCACCAGTCACTGGTCAGAAAGTACATGCACCTCATTGACCTTTACATTAAGTATTACAGCATACATCATACTCCAGGTTCTTTCAAGTTTTGTTAGACCAATGGGGGACAACATTGGGAGACAAAGGTGGGCCCCATGGGGCCGATGAGGAACAAAAAGCCAAATGGAAAACAGTGAGTCAGGAATTATTAGGTGAGTTTTAAGTCTCCTAGCTTTTTTTTTGAGGAAATTAAGTCTCCTAGCTTATATGGAGTTTCTAGACGTTTTGGACTCTCAACCGTTTACTGACTTTTCAAGGGTTTCTCAAAATAGACTTGGTGTAGCAGTGAGTCTTAAGACCATAGATTATTCATACTATATATATTGAGCAAAGTTATGATGTGATGTGCTTATTATGAAAGTTTGATGAACACAACTCTAAAAGTATATCGGATAGACTTTAAGAGCTGAATTCAAATCGTTGAAATCTATGTACTTTGTAACTGATGCATGTACATGCAAAATTTTGAAAGTTTCGAGTTTATTTACTACAAAGTCAAGCGGTCAAATAAATGAACATTTTATAAGTTAATTTATAAGTTGTTTTATATATTAATTTTTTTATTATTTCTTTGATCGCCTGACCTTGTAGCAAATAAATTTAAAACTTTCAAAATTTTGCATGTACATGCATCACTCATAAAGTACATAAATTTCTATGGTTTGAATTCAACTCTTAAAGTCGGTCCGATATATTTTTAGAGTTGTGCTCACCAAGAAAGTTTGATGAGCACAACTTCAAAAGTAACTCTAAGGCCGTGTTCGGATGTAAAGGAATTCATGGGATGGGATGAGATTTCTCAAATAATTTCCATCATCGTTCGGTAGTTAAGGATTCTTCCAAATCAATTTTTTATTGTTTCTTAATTAATATGATTAATATATTTTATCATAATTATTAAAAGAACATTTTCTTTTTTTTACAAAATTTTAATTTAAGAAATAATAATTAATAAATATTATTATGTTATTGTTTAATCATTTATTTAATTATATTAATAATTATTAATAATTATTTGTTACTAATTAAAAAATAAAATTACCTACGCACATATTGTTTCGATTAGAACAAAATAAAAACAAAAGTCACCAATTTTTTTTTCTCAATAGATAAGAAATTGAAATACTTACATGTATTTTAATAATAAATTAAGATTTCCCGTAACTAATTCCACGGTACAACCAAACACTAATTTCAGCATATTCTCATAATCAATCCTATGCGTACCCGTGCCTATGGGTTCCTACTTTTTAAAAAGTGAGTTCCCATCCCCGTCAAATCACATCCCGTGTAATCCTGTGACAAACTAACACGCCCTAAAAGTATATCGATCGACTTTAAGGACCGAATCCAAACCGTTCAAATCCATGTACTTTACAAGTTTCGAGTTTATTTACTACAAGTTTAAGTGGATAGAAAAATATTTATTTTGAGATGTTCTTGCGATTCCACTAAAAATTAAAGACATTTAAGTTTGATTGTTGAAGTAAATTTTTTATTATATATTTAAAAAATTCATGGTGCAATTTTTTGTTAACGAATATAATGGTTTTAAAAGTTAGACTTAATTCTTTTTTTTTTCTTTTTAAAAAAAATAACACTTCCAAATATATTTTGGATAAAAAAAATTAAATGAGATGTTATAATTAACATTAAGTAATGTGTGTTTGACTCTCTTGAAAACATCTCAAGTTATTTGTAATTTTTCATAAAAATATAGATGTCAATTTTAAAATATATAACAAAATTAATCTACAATATTCACAGTACTTTACTCTAAAATATATAATAAAATTATATTTAAATACAGAAACTTTAAAAATAAATAAAAGTCAATTTAATTCATTTTCTCTCACTAGAATCCGCAATTGCATATTTGCACGAAACAATATTAAAAGATGTGCTCGATATCGCTCTACGGCTATGGTGATTACTGATAGACCGGGAGTACATTGTATCAGCCTCCAAACAAGGGAGCAACCTAAAAAATTATTTGTGTTCCCTTCATAGACTGTAGTCTATCCACCTCTTCCCATAACGCATATTTTCTCACAGTTGCTCACCTCTCCTCATACGACTCAAGAGATAGAGAGAATGGAGGAAGTAGAAGAGACTCATGAGATGAGAGAAGTAGAACAAAACCAGGCGGCGGCGGCGGAGGAGGAGTTAGAGCTGGGCTTGAGCTTGGGTGCCAAGAAATTCACTACCTGCAATACCACTTCCAGCAAGTCCACTTGCAGGATTCTTACAGCCAAGGATTTCCGTCCTGTAACTGGTGGGCCAACCTCTTCCGCCTCTTCTTCGTCTTCAGCTGTTGGATCAGGCGGGACCAAGCGTGCTAAGCCTGGCCCCAGTTCGCCTGAAGGTGCTGTTGGATCTTCTCAGCCACCTAGGTGAGCTTACCTTTCCTCTGTTTTCTCTTGATATATCTGTTTCTTTTCAAATTAAGGCATTAGCTAAGAGTAATATCCCTATCCCGTTTATTCTCTGTTTTTATTTTCTGTTAATTTTTCTATATGAACCCTCAATTGGAAGAAAAAGGTGTACGTAGTAGAAGGCGATTAATAAGGATCATGAGTTCGAAATCCTATCTTGCCATAGCAAGAAATGAATAAATTTCATTGCCTCTGTATTTATTGTTTATTTTAATTTATTTTTCAGCTATGCATATCTTCTTTCTAAATAATTTATTAGAACGGACAAAACCTTAACCCTAATAAACAATCGTGCTTTTGTTATATGGAATTTTTAATTATGATCAAAACGTTGGCTATTTCACCTTTTTTTTATAATTAAATAAAAATTGCAAGAGAAGTTGTCAATTTTTTGCATCAAGTTTATTTGCTAACATTAGTAAGAATTCATAATGTATACCTAGGAAACAATTATGCTTACCAGCATCTTGTAAATATTAATTTGGTGATCGTAGTTGATTCAGAAATTTATTCTTAGTATTAGACTACCCTTCAACTGCTTGTTGGTTCCAAACAATATTTTCTGGAGCTGGAGGTCAGTCTGAAGGCCATCGGACTAAATTTGGTCTGATATCCGGTGGAGTCATTTGATACGCATCAAGATTCATGCGCATTCACACAAATCTTAAAGCTATCCGTTCGCATCTTGATGCGGATTAAATTGCTCTGATGCCCATCGGACAGCCCAACCGATTGTATTTTCTGGAAGATATCTGTTTCTTTTGTGTTTCCATTTTTGAAATTGTGCACAAACCAATTATTACACTTATCTTCTAGCCTAATTCCACACTCTTCTCTCTTTCTATCTCTAACAGTCAGATGGTCGTGGGATGGCCACCGGTTAGAACTTTCCGGATGAACAGCCTCTTCAATCTCTCCAAAGACACCACTGACCAAAATTCAACTAAGATTTCCAATACTGCCCCTGGCCCCAAAGGGGAGAAAAATAAAGAGAAAGAACATATTAAGGAAGAAGAGAAGAAGAAACGAGGAAGCGGAACCATGTCAAGTCCTTTTGTAAAAATTAAAATGGATGGAGACCCAATTGGGAGGAAGATTGACTTAAATGCCCTTGATTCTTACAAAGCTCTTGCTTCAGTGCTCGAGTTAATGTTCCAAAAGCCTGGTTCGGGATCTTGCACCATTACAAGTACTTACATCATCACTCTTACCTTGTTCATTTTAAATAAATTTTATTACTGGGAAAAATAAATACCTTCACCTTGTATTTACTTGTTCTGTAGGGATGTGCCTTTGTTGTCCATGTCCTCTTAAATATATGCAAAGAATATTCATCTAATAGGATTTTATACATATTATTAAATTCTAACAGAGCTGAAGCTTTTAGAAGAGTCATCAGAATATAAGCTAACATACGAAGATAGAGAGGGAGACTGGATGCTGGTTGGAGATGTTCCGTGGCAGTAATTTTTTCTCTCTTAAATCACCAGTTAGTAATTGCCTTGTTGAAATTTCTGAGGGGGCAAATATTTGGAATACCTGAAAAGCAGATGTATCATACATATCCCTTTTCCAAAGTCTAGTTTTATTGAGAAAATATACACTATTTTCTGACTATATAACCAATTGAGATAATAGTTAGGATGGAGGGACGAGTAGTGTGCATATGTCAAGGTTTGGGGTTTCAGAGGGCTAATTTTTGGCATATTGTATATTAAGTATTTGCACTGGGTAAAAAGTAAATTTGTCAAATTGATAGGTAGATAACACTATAGCTAGGTTTTATGACAAGCATTTGTTATTCTTATGCTAAATAATAGCATTTAATTTGTAGTAATGTCTTGTGCAGAATGTTTGTAGGCACAGTCAAGAGGCTTAGGATCATGAGGCACTGTGATGATCATGCTCTAAGTGAGTGCATTTGCTTTTTATCTAACCTTTAGCATCCATTTAACAAGTCAAGCAAATAAATTTTTTCATGTAGATTTTTTTATACTTATGTTATCTTTCTTTTTTTGCTTTTTCTTTTTTATCTTTGTAGCACAGAACTTTTGCTCCTCCAACCTGTCAAAATTGCAACGCTAAAGATTATTAGACTCGGTGAAATTTGATACAGACATAGCCTTATAAGTAGCTAAAATAGAGAGCTGAGAGCTTTCTGGTGTGCCTAGATTTTAGGTTTATGTTATATTTTGTTTTTTTTTTCATTGATCCTTTTGTTTCGGTTGAATTTTGTTTAGAGATATGCCTGTTTCTGTCTGTGTGTTATAGTATTACACCAGTTTGTTCTTTGTTCCCTTTTTTGGTGATTAGAAACAGACATGGGTTGTTTTGATGCTTAACATACATGTAAATATATACGCGGTTGCCCCTTTTTTTTGTCTTTTATTTCAATCTATTATATCCGTTTTGTTGATGAACTAATTCTTATTCTGCAAGTTTTCAGTTCTTTTTAGTTTGTCAACTAACCAATCAATGAAAGTGTGTCAAAGAAGTTTGGAATTATAAGCTGTACCACTAAGAGGGAGGTATCTCCAGCCTACATATATTATGACTATCTATTTTATGTTGCCATTCTCATCTCATATCTTAGTGATTCTCACTTCAGAATAAAATCAACACAAAATAGCCCGTTTGTCTCTTTATCACTCTTTTGTTGAAAGGTAAACATTGTTAATTGTTTTGGGGTTTCCATCTGTCATTGATTCCAGATGTACATCGGGAGAGCACTAAATTGATGCTCAATTCGTAGTGCACGCATAAAACATGGCAAAAACAATGATAGGAACTTGGGACGAGTTCTATAAAAATATATCAGGAATCAGAATATGTACTTGGATGATTAACGTACAAGCTTTTATTCACTATATGGGCCTTAACCAACAGATTTTGTTTTATTAAGAGGATTTGATGGAGGTAGGGGTGTTCATTGGGTCAAAAACTGAACTGAATTAGTTTGGACTAAATGGTTCGGTTCGGTTTGATTTTTAAAACCGAATTATAAGTTTGATTCGGTTTGGTTTGAAAAGTTTCAAAACCAAAATAATCGAATCAACCGAACTTTTATATATTATAAATTTAGTTTGGACTGTCCGGGTTTATTTCTTAATACCCGATTTATTTCTTAATTGATTGCTTTAAATACTTTGATTCATTTCTTATAATCCCAGTTTACATCTTAATACCTTGGTTTATTTATTAATATACTTCAGTTTATTATAAATCAATTGTTTTAAATAAAAACATAAATATATTTCAGTTTGAATAGAACAAACCAAAATAAAATTTTAGTTTGGTTGCAATGTTAAATCAGTTCAGTTTGCTTTTATTTTCGAAACCGAATTATAACTTTGGTTTGCCTAGTTCAGTTTGATTTCAACCGAACCGATGAACACCCCTAGATGGAGGTTCCTTAGGCTGGTTTCGCTAGCAACTCGATACCAGAAAGGATGATTGGATACCAACCATAATTTAAAATGGGGATTAGTCATTGGTGCTATTATTGAGAAACTACATAAATGTTTCCTGATAGTGAAGTTGTGCCCAACCGGCCACCACTTGACCACTTTCTAGTTGTTTTCATTATCACAGGATCTCATTCCAGCTCCACCTGTTGTGTTCAATTATAATTCTAGAGATACAATATTTTTTGAATAAAAATGAGGGTCTTGCCCACATTTATATTAAACGAAAGGTTCCGTTACATAAGGGTGGTAACCACCAAAATAAAAAGCAATTGAGCTCAAAACAGTTGAGCTACAAATAAATAAAAACTGAAAATATGAAAGAAGTAAATTGAAAACATAATAAAACAGATTTGAAAGCGAATAAAAGGTTGAATTTTGTGCGGTTGGTACCCTCAAAGCCATTGCCTTTTCTTGTTAGTATATCTCCTTAGCCAATTATTCATTTTAGTCCATGATTTTCTTGATATTGTGTATGTTGCCTCTAACAGAATTGCAGCTGCCATATGACCTCATCTTTGAGTTCTTCCACTTCTTTGTTGCAATCTCTAAAAATTCGTGAGCATCGTTCTATGACGAATTGTGTTATTAGAAGGGTGCCTCTTTGAATTTTTGGGATCTTTGGGTTTGAAATTGCCTCTCTGTATGATATTGAATTATGTCTTGGTGTCATCCTGTCCGGGCTATGTATCAATACTGCATTGTATACTGCTAATGAGAATGTGCAGTCATCCATCAAGTGTGAGACGGATTCCAATGCCACTTTGCAGAGTATACATCTATTCACCAATAGCCATCCTCGTTTGTTTAGATTGTCTATAGTTAGCAATTTGTTAAGTGACATCAACCATCCAAACACTTTCATGCGTGGAGGGATGTGCAGTTTCCAAACTTTGTGTGCTCGATTTGCTATCCTGGGAAAGTTTTTTATTGCTCGATAGGCACTCTTTACAGTGAAGAGTCCTGAGTCCGTCTAGATCCAAATTATGTCATCATGTGTGTTCGGCTGAAGGTTGAGTTGAGCCAACAGTTGTTGTAGGGTCGTGAGTTCTGATAGTGCTATGTCGGACGTGATTAATTTGAAAAAATCAGTGAGTGCGGTTGCTGTCTTGACTTCTTGAAGACTGACATTTTGATCAATTGCATGTGAGTACAAATTTGGTAGACTTTGACAAAGGGGAGTGCCAGCCCACTTGTGATTCCAGAGTTGTATTTGCGCTCCACTGCCTATCACGTGCATGAATGACACCAGACAAAACTGAATCGATTTTTTGAGGGCTAAAGTGAATACAGGTGAGAGAGGTAGGCCATCATGGCCTATGTTTATTTGCATTATTGGCTTCCATAGTGTGTTTTGGGGTTGAGTCCATTGCCAATACCACTTGATCAGTAGAGCTTGGTTGAAGACTGCTAAATTCATAACACCTAAACCCCCAAAATCCTTCGGCGTGCATACTAAGTTCCAATTTGCTGGATTGATCTTAGTTTGGTTCAGTGCCACTCCGTGCCATAAGAAAGATCGTCGTATCTTGTCTATATCTTTGATTACCCATTTTGGCAGCTTCAGACAAGTCATGAAGTATGTCTGTAATGATGACAATACTGAATTTACGAGAACTATTCTTCCGGCAATGGATAAATGCTTTGCTGCCCAACCTCCTAATTTCTTGTTCATCCTTTGCAAAAGTGGCAAGTAAGCAGACTTTGAGAGTGTTTTGTTCGATAAAGGAAGTCCGAGGTGTGTAAATTGTAGTGTTGCTAGTTTGCATCCTAAGACATTGGCGAGTTCTTGCTTGAGGAGCTGCGACCCTTCTGAAATGAGGAGTTCAGATTTGGAGAGGTTAACAGATAAACCTGAGACTTGGTTGAACACCGTCAATACTATCTGCAACACTTGTAACTGTTGTACTTCTGGTTTGAGGAAGAACATTTCATCATCCGCATATAATAAATATGGGGTCATTTCTCTGAAAGGTAGTCTTAGTGTTTCGGTGTCTGCTAGGTTTTGAGTGTACCTTGCTAGGAAGTCGATTGCTAAGATGAATAGTAGTGGAGAAAGAGGGTCTCCTTGTCGCACCCCACGTTTTAAAGTGATTTTCCTACCTAGTAAACCGTTGATCATAATCTGAGATGTGCCTGCTAGTATGCAATGTTGAATCCAAGATAACCATTGGGTTGGCATTCCTTGTGCTCTCATAACTTTAATGATGAATTCCCAACTGACTGTGTCAAATGCTTTAGTGAAATCTGCCTTGAACAGTGCTATTGGTAGTTTCCTCTCTCTTGCTATATGCAACAGGTGTTGTGCATATATGAAGCTTTCACAGATGTGTCTGTTTTTCAGAAATCCCGTCTGAGCCTTATGTAATAGCTGAGGCAATTTATCTTGTAGTCTGTTCGCTAGCATTTGGGAGAGAATCTTCTGCACCCCATAAGCAGGCTTATTGGTGGAAAGTCTTGTACTGTTGCTGGTGCCTCTTTTTTCGGTAAAAGTACTATATATGATGAGTTGAGTGGAGCCAAGGATACGTTTTGAGCTGTTACGTTTTGGAAAACCATGCAAAGATCTGGAGAGATGAGATCTACAAAGTGATTGTAGAACTCCTCTGAGAAACCATCTGGCCCCGGGCTTTTGTTCTTGGGCCATTGTCTGATAGTGTCACCTACTTCTTTTGTTGTGAAAGGTTCTATTAGTGATTGGAAATCTCTGACTTCATTTGTGGTCGGGTACAAGTTCGGCCAGTGCAGATTAGGCACTGTTGTGGATTGCGTGCCAATCAACTCTGTGTAGAATTGGAAGAACACATGTGCTTTGTCTTGTTGACTCGTATAGGTAGAGCCTTGGTGTTCAATCTCTATAATCGTGTTGGATTTCTTTGATGCAGAAGCTATGATGTGAAAAAATCTGGTACCTTTGTCTCTTTGTAGTTCCCACTTTGTGCGTGCTCTTTGACGCCACACATCTTCTTCGAGTACGGACAAGTCCGTAAACCTTTTCTTTATTAGGGCCGTGATAAATTTCTCTAATTCTGTTGTTTGTCTTCGCTCTTTAACCTGGTCCAACCACCCTAGGTAATCTCGGCATGTGCCTATTTGTTTCTTCAACTTTGATATTCTTTGTTTGGCCCATTCTTTTGTTATATGCTGTATCTTGGTTAGTTTGATGTGAAGTTGGTCTGGTGTGTGTGCTAATCCAAATTCTTGCCATGTCTGCTTGACTAAATCATTGTATTGTTGGAATCTCAACCAACAATTCTCAAATCGAAAGAATCTAGATTTATTGTACCTTGTTGATGCCGTGAGTGAGATGGGGCAGTGATCTGACAATGTGTTCGGTAAGGCTTTTTGAGTAGAGTTTGGGTATGCATGATTCCATTTGTCTGAGACTAGAAAACAATCTAGCCGTGCCATGTGCGATTGTTCTCTCTCATTTGACCAAGTGAAGCGTCTCCCATGTAAAGGTGTGTTTATTAAACCCAGTGTTGAGATTAGGTTTGCAAACTGTAGTGTTGTTCTCCATTCGGACTGACTGGTACTGTTTCTATCTTCCATCCTTAGTGTGATGTTTAGGTCTTCTCCTACCACCCACGGTGTGCCATCTGTTGGCTTAATTGATAATAACTCTCTTTTGAATGCCGGTCTACCCGCTACTGTTGACGGTCCATATATACCGGAAAACCAGAATTTTTTGCCATCTTGGTTATCCTTCAAGAGTATATTTACACTATAGGTTCTGATGTTTGATTGCACTAAGCTATATCTTGATGGGGTCCATGCCACAATAATCCCACCCCTTGTCCCTTGTGCCAGTAGTGCCTCATACATTGAGAGTCTGTTGCCACATATCTCTTTGACAGTTCTATTGTCAAGTGTCGAGAGATTCGTTTCTCTCGTTTCTCTCGTTAAGGTTTGTCTTATTGCTAGTCTCTTGTTTCTCTCGTTAAGGCCTCGTACATTCTAAGATATAAATTTGATTTTAATTTTGTAACTCATCGGTAAACTAAAACTCCAACTTTTTCACTTACTAGATACAAGGGATACATTTGACTCAAGACTGAAACAAGTCTAATACAAGTAGTCCTTCCTGCTGCTACCCTTTCTAAAATGGACCACATACCTAATTGATTTAAAAAAGTGAAACTAATCATTAAAAAGACTTTCACACTTTCCAGCCTTGAGTTTCCATTTCTGATTGTTTCTCAAACAATTGCTTGCTTGGCCGCTGCCAGCGCACCCTCTGCAATGATGATGGTGCTGATCTTGCCTTGTAGATCTCCTTCAAATTCTGCTCCAGCCGTGTTGACCAGCACCTCTGCTTGAATGGCTATCAGAGGGTCATAACTCTGCAGATAGCTGAGATTAATTTCCTCTTGTCTGATGTTCTTCCTCTTCAAGCGTTTTGGTGAAATTGGGATACTATCGAATCCCAGAACAACCCTTGCTTTGTCCTCTGCCGAAATGTAACGACCTCCTGATTTTTCCAAAATCCTGGGGCTCCTCCTTACTCCCTTTTCATTGCCACGGTTGTCTTCAAATCCAAGAGGGGGGTCCTCTGTAGTCGGCTCCGACTGTATTGGATCCGAATTGAAGGATCCGCTTAGATTTTCTCCCAGCGAGAAGTCTGTTGCAGCGGAGAGGGTGAAAGGCTCTTCTATTGAGTTAAATATCTGTGCTGGGCCGAAATTAGAGAGGGGAACCGGGCCTTGTAATTCATCTGGGCCATGCAGGCCTATTTTTTCTTGTGAAATAATCACTTTAAAAGTGATTTCTGATGGGTCGGGGCTATTATCTCTATTTTTATTCAAAAGCAGGGTTCATGTGCCACTATATGGATTAATTTTAGGGTTTTCAAAAAGCAGCCTATGCAATGGGACAGTGGAATTCGCTTTCTCGCCGTACTGCGCGTGCAGAAGCATTGACACCGAATCCGAGGTCGGAACCAAATTAGAAAGTCCTTCCTCACTCTTTTTTTCTCTGTCAACGAGAGTAACCATTGTTTGTTTTTGAAATTCGGCCTCATCTCCATTCAAATTTTCAAATAGAGGCTCCAGTCTCGCCATTGTTGCCCTATTGCAATGAATCTCAGATCTAGTTGTTCTTGAGTAGGCCGAATCTACTCCCCTGTGGTATGTATCAGAGATGGTGCGTGAGTAGTCGCTTGACTCAGGGGATTGCCTGTCCGGGCTCGATGTTGCGTATCTATTGTTTCTCTCTTCATTATGGAGCCGACCTTCTCCTCCACCTGGTGGTAGGTGCCCCGTGGGTGTGTGAAGCCATCCTTCAAGTTCAATGATGGCTACCGTCGAGTATGGGTGAGTTGACAGTAGCAAGGATGGCGGAATTTGCGCGGGGTTATGACACTGCAGTAATACTCTTACCGTTTCATAGTTTTCATTTACTATCACAGGGGCCATCTTGACAACGTGACCTATACCCGAGAGAAGTTGGTCCAAGTCATCAATGTTCCACTTTTCGGGTGGGACCCCGTAAAGCCTCAGCCTAGCCTTGTGAGATGCCAGGTCGTAAGCCATTCCCATACACGGCTTCCATTCAACAAGCTGAACATGAGAGTTTTGATCCAATGCAAAAATCCCAATCTGCACGGCTTGTTTGCGCATGTCAACGGTGGGGAAAGTGACCATGTAGTCTCCCATTGGTCGGTAGTATTTCCCAATGACTATATCGCGGGGATGACAGTGTAGTTGGGCTGCAAGTGTGTTTGTTAGGCGGTGAGGTAGTGTGCGCTCATTGTAGTGCGGACCGACGTGAACAATGGCTGTTCTTTCAAGGCTGGCGCAGTTGGGGTGAAGGCCCTCTCTGCTAGGAACATAAGCCCTCCCCTGGTTCATATTACGGTTGCAGAGTAGTGTCGGTGCCCACATGGGAGTGGTTTGCCAATTTTCCATCTCCTCTGTTTGTGAGTTCTCTTTGCCGGTGGTATTGTTTGGTGCTTTGATTGTGCTCTCTGGATTACTGTTGTGATGTGAGGGTTTGTGTTTTACTGTTGAGGCTCTCTTTATAGGTGCCTCCTTGTTGGTGTTTTTAACTCTGCACTTTGCTGATTTGTATCCAAAGTTATTACATTTGAAACACTTCATTACGTTTCTGCAACCTGCCTGCAGGTGTCCCTTCTCTGTGCACTTAAAGCACTTGCCTTGTTCTTTGAGAAGTTGCATTCTGAGTATAAGAGATGGGTGGTTGTACTTACCTGAAGGAGGGTTGAATTTACGCTCTCTTGCGAACTGTCTGCCATCCATCCTCTCTAATTGAATGGTCTGTTCCCAGAGTCTTAATTTCTTGTACTGTGTTGCCTTGGATTACCTTCTGGATTTTGGGTTCTTTCGTAAATGAAGCTGATTTTTTCTCAACAACGTCTGGAATGGAAGTTTTGGTGAAACTTGTCTTCAATGGGGAGTTTTCAAAGGCTGCTGGTTGCTTTTGCTTGGGTGGCGTGTAGGGTGAGGTGAAGCAGTACCCTTTGTCACCTGGGAGTAGGTGGGGTTGGAGTAAAGAAGGTTTTGGTTTTCTATGGCCTTCAAATTCGCCTCCTTGTGAGCCTTGCGGATGGAGATGGAAGACGCCATCCTCTCTCAAGGCACGCCAGCACAAGGCTTGCTGTAGTACCAGATATGATGCAGACCCATAACGTTACATGCCAGCAGTTTGAATTTTAAATATGGCACAAACAAAAAGAAGCAAGAAAATAAAAAATGTTTGCACTTCATACAATAAAAACCACCTCCAAATCATCACTCAATAGTCAAGCAATATGATACAAACTAAATTACATAAAATACAACAGCATAGCACAACAAACCAAAAGTTCTCTGACTATGAAGGGAAAATAGTAACAAGTCCTCTCATTCACCCTCTCCAATCCATTGCAACATAAAAAAGTCATAGTTTAAATAATTGTTTCTGCTCTTTCTACCAAATTGGGCTCATGACCTGTACGATTCGGCACGTTTTGGTTTGCTCTGCATTACAATCTCAATCTTTTCCATTATATCCGGTGTCAGGCGTGGAATGAGGTCTATAGCCTTCATGTTTTCTATAATCTGGTTTTCAAGGGCAATTTAAAATAAGCTACCATCAGCATTGAATAATATGAATAGTTAAAGAACCAGAGAAAGAAATTAACTAATTGAGTTCAATTAGTTGCTAATTTTTGTCAGAAAGCCAACCAGATAGAAAGTTGGACCAAATCAATTAAGTTTTTAAGCTGAATTTTTACAAATTCTATTGATTGGGTTCCAAAAACTATAAAAAAAATTCACGTAACATGTCACATGTCACATACCACAATAAAACGGAAGACAGTTTTAACATTTTTAGATGCCCAAAAAAATGTCCAAAGTACCTCTAATCCTTAAAAAACACAGTTCTGTTTACAAATTTCTAATGATTTACTTAGGGAAGCAAGAAGGGGGAAGTTAGAAAATCTCCCAATGAAACAATTATACAATACCTGGTTCTCTTTAGTTGCACCAGTAATAACAGATGAGACATTGGGATTTGATGCGCACCAAGCAATTGCTAGCTGAGACAACGGGACGTCTAACGCATCAGCAATTGGTTTTAAACCATTGACTTTTCTAAGTACATCATCTACTAGTGATCTACTCGCCAGATTCTACACAAATAAACAACTAAATGAATAAACAAACAAACAAAAAGACAAACAAACAATGATTCTGATGGCGTTATTCCTGTATTTCCTCATCAAATATATTTCTGCCCCACAAAGCCCAGAACAGCATTCTCTCGGTTTCAATAGAAGGACAAATTTGGTACCACTTTGGTTTGAATTGGTGTAGGAATTGATGTTACCAACCATCATCTTCATTTACTGTATTTTGCAAAGATTACAAATAATGGTCCTCTAATTTCTGAACAAATAACAAAACCATGCCTGGAATCAAAACACATGAAATTCCAATTTATGGCCAGATTCTATTCACGCAACTAATTTTGCTTTCCACAGTGTGTATGTGTGTGTATGTGCATTTGCGTGTGTTGGGATAGGAATTTAGGCACAGGTCTGTGTTAGCTTCTGGCAAAACAAAAAAGAAAGAACTCAATGGTTGTCAGTACAGATGGGCAATAGGAGAAATTAAAATCCTTGATTAACCTTGGTTTAACCCTGAACCCGTGACATCATCATCCATTTAAGTAAAGAATGCAAGCAAATACCTTATAGTTTTCTAATGCAAACCGACTGTCCGGAGGGATGTTTCCTTTGTTGTATTTCCCAGTGAGAACACCTGAAGCTAGCGGGCTCCATGTTGTAACACCTAGTCCGTATGCACTGTACAGAGGTAAAAACTCTACTTCCACCTAAAATTTTGACAAAAAATAATGTTAGCACTCAAGGCTGTAACAAATGTCCTCCCCTCATTCCATGCTTCTCTGAACCTGTGCCAGTTAAGACTATGGAACTTATCATGAATATAGCACTTGTATTCAGAGTAAAAAATTTCCTGAAATCACTGTAACTAAATAAATGCTCTGGAGATGCAGCTGGCCTAGCATTTAAAGGGCTTTTATGTTCCAAGCTGTGCAAGGAAAAAATGTGCAACACAACATTAACGGATACCCCAGCATATAGCATGTTAAACGCCCTGAAACATGGCAGAGTTCTACAGGTTATCTGAAGAAAATGTCATTTTTCTTTCTGGAGAACAACTGAATCAAATATCAACAGTGCTATTATATATTACATTTTCTCTATTTATGAAAACAACACCCACAGTGTGTCAGCTCATTTTTTTAAAGACTATACACAATGCACTTGCAAACAAGACTATGTTTTTTTTTAAGGATCCCCAACTGGGTTTCAAACTAGCAACGTCACACGTGAAAGGCATCGCCTTTATAACTAGACCAAAGGCCGGTTCTTGACTACTTTATACTATCCAGAAATAGGTTATTACTTCTCATGCAAAATTGTTCACAGTATCCCCTCCCTCCCCACCAGAAGAAAAAGAAAAAGAAAAAGAAAAAGAGAAGGCAAACCTTATGCCTGGAGAGAAGATTGTATTCGGGTTGCTCCACAATGGGTCCCACCAGGTCAAGCCGATTAGCCACACCCCATGCCTCAGTGATTTGTTGGGCTGACCACTCACTTGTGCCCCAGTAAAACGCCCAGCCCTTGTCAATGACATGGTTCATGGCCCGTACAGTCTCTTCAATTGGCGTGGCTGCATCCGGCCTGTGACAGTACAGCACATCCACATACTCCATGTCCAGCCGTTTTAGTGAAGCCTTTGTGCCTGATATTAAGCGAAAATGAATTCCATTTCCATGTGGCTCTCATGTTGTGACAATTCGTGTAGCTGGTGGTGAAATGACCAAGTCATATTTATCCGCCACTTCATGAACCAACACAGCATGATTGCCACAGGAAATTCGGCATCCAGAAAACCAAACGTTTTGTTAGTACAAAAAAACTGGGCATGTATCTAAATTTCTCTTATTTAGAACTGGCTAATGGACCAAATATCCCTGTAGCTTGCTGTCGAATTGCCAATTATTCAAGGGCAGAGCTAAAATGTGGATTTTCTATACCAAAAAATTGAACAAATGCTGGGCACAGAAGAACACTCTCACATCAAGACATCTACTACGAGTAGTTTCTGATATCTACTTGAAACAAGAACTGAATCCAAATTTTCTGCCCCACTCTCTCTGGTCATATCCATGCAGCGAGTCACTCCGAAAGGGTCCTCTAGTAACCCGCCACTCACTTTCAAAAATAAAGAAAATACCAAAAGAGATCAATTCCCAGATCACAGCCAATTTTCAGAACAAAAGCAGCAAAGCAAAACTTGTACCTTCGACGATGTGCTTTCTGGAGAGGCCCTTGTCATTGGGGCCAGATCCACCCCAGAAGAGCTTGGTGGAGATGACGAGGTCAGAGCGGCGCCAGCCGAGCTCGCGAATGGCCTGACCCATGATCTCCTCGGCGCGACCATTGGCGTACACCTCAGCGTTGTCAAAGAAATTGACGCCATGGTCACGGCAGCACTGGAGAAGAGCCTTCGCCTCCTTCACGTCCAGTTGGTTGCCGAAGCTCACCCATGAGCCATACGACAGCTGGCTAACCTTCAGCCCCGACCTTCCCAGGTTCTTGTACTGCATTGTTTCCGGGATTTTGAGCTCTTTTTTGTGTGGTCTTCTAGTTGTCGAGTCAGAGGAACCGGGGAAGTGGAGATCTAAGAAGGTTAGTGAAGAGGTGAGGAGAATGGAGAAGGAAGGTATCTTCGAGTCTAGCCATATACTGATAATATAATAATTGAACAGTGTTTTTTACGTAACCCTGAAAAAAGTTTTATTCTCACACATCTCTTCATGTAAATTGTTATCACTTTATTTTCAGTAAATAGAAGTGTCTATTCTTTAAAGTCAGATAATTGAATTTTAAGTTAAATCATCATTGTTTTAATCCTTATATGAACTATAAAAATAATTGAATTTAAATTTATATATTTTGCTCCAACTCTACAAATGCATGACATATTAACTATGTCCATTTACTAAAGACCAACTTCTAGAAATTTTACAATAATTAATTGACTAAAAAAATAGTGTCTAATTAATTATGAAATAGGAGAGTAAAAAGGAGTGAGGCCACCGCACTATGTATCACGCACATCGGTCTGTACTATAATCTGTATTTTTATTTTCAAAATTTAAACAATTAATTTAAATCTTTCAATATGATATCCATATAAAAATATACTTAAGAAGACAAATTTTATATTATTTTATTTTTTATTTTTGTAAATAGGTAGGATATTACTACTTTTGGATGGTTCAAAACTTTAAATCGATCCATTTTTACCTATATAAACAAAGAGTAAAAAAATTATAAATAATATAAAATTTGGTCTTCAAAAATATTTTTACATGAAGATAACTTTAAGCGGTTGAGATCAACAGTTTAATTTGAATGCAAATTCATAGTACATACCGATGTAAGTTGCAATTTATCAGGAATTTAGGGGTAGACAAGTAAAGTTCCTCAATAAGGTTTGGGTCGCTGTCTGGAGTTCCGTATCTGCAGCTCGCTCATGGACACATGCATGGTAGAATAATTTTCAATGGATTTTCATGTTATATACAGCAATATGCTTCAACGTGGCTTGTGTTCGTTCTCACCAGTTGTGCTTATTCCAGGTAGATCTTGCTAGGCTGTCCCTCTCATGGCTTGAATCAGGCAGCGAAAAGTAATACATTCTGACCAATTTCGATGATATCATGATTGATCATAAAATAATATGGTCAATTAGAACGGTAAAATTTAATCGGTCCAAAATTAAATGAGATCCGACTCATTAATCCACATCTTTGAATCTGATATATTCAAAACTAAATGTATATGCATTGTAATTTGACCTAAATCCGAGTTACAGTTTAATTTGACCAACCAACCCTGTAACAAAATTAAAATTACCACTACAAAATTGATTTTGTCCCAACTAACAATTCGAAACAACCTGTACTAAAAAAAAAATAACCGACTTCCGAACTTAAAACTTGCAGATTTAAATTTTCTGGTCCACAGTTTACAAAAAAAAAAAAAAATGAAGAGGCCCAATTCACAGCTCTTTTGGTTGTTGGGCCGAAAGGGAGAATATTAAGAATCTCACGTACTCTTCCATATCTGTTGCCTATACAACAAATTTAGCTATTTCAATATGTTGACAGTCTATTTCGGAAATAAATATGCTGTTATTCCAAAGGGGTAATACCGTAATAGGATCCTGTTATCCCGTTTCATCTGTTGATCTTTGTTGAGATTCGGATACGAAAAGTTTTTTCTTGAGATTCACGCATGAAAAATTTTGAACGGTTGGGATAGGAATAACCCTGTGATCCCTTTGGAATACCAGCAGATTTATATCCGTCAATTTCGGGGTATGAGCTTTTCATGCAGAATTTTTTTTATTGAAATTATTATTCAAGGTGCCTATTCGGAGATAGCACGGGGGCCAGTATTATTTGAGCTTTGAGATTCGTGCAGAACGTATTTAAAAGGTTGTGATATTTCAAAAAATCACGCAAAATATGAGATATCTCAGAGGATGTGAATTCTTCATTTTGTGGGTCCACTGTCATTAAGAAGGTAACCAAACGAGATCATATATAGGTTATGGTACTATATATAATGTAGATTGGTTCGTATTGTGGTTTTATACTTTTATTTTTATAGTTTAAATGTTCATGATTTTCATATGAAAGTATACTTAGTAATTAAATTTTATATTTTTTAGAATTTATTTATTTATTTTTTATAAAATCACTAATTTCAAATGGTTCAAAATCTTTAGATCAAGTGATCTTCTAGCTATCTAAAAAAATAGTAAAAAGATTTTGAAAAATATAAAATGTGGTTTTCAAGTAAATTTTTATATAGAGATTATGTTAAATGTTTGAATTAACTATTTGAACTTTAAAAATATAGATATAAAGTTATAGTACAGAACGATATACATAGTACGTTGCCTCACTCATTCTAAATATTCACATGTAATGAAAGCATTAATGTATAATTTTATAAATAAGGCTCACATAATAGAAAAAATAATATCTTTGTTCATAAGAATAATTTCAACGAAAATGCCTAACAAGAAAGAGTAGTTTATATGGTTTATCACGGTTTCTGTCTACCATTTCTCCACCTCTTTATCTATTAATGACATTATTTATCTGTTACTTAAAATATTGTAATTGTAAATTGTTAATGATCCGAGCACCGAATGGGAGTGATAGCACAATTAACTAAGAAAAGAAAAATCCTAAAACTGTTAAATATTTGCAAGTTGAGAGTTCAAGCCATGCTCACCACTTCACTATCCTATGTGAAGCTTTAAAAAAAATGACCCGAGCACCTCTCGACTTAATTACTTCGCCTCTTTTGTATTTAGTTCTCTCTTAGTTCCTTTTCATTTTGCTTCATTTGAAAATTTAATTAATGGTTGTGTCAAATTTGATACAATTTTTTTTTTCTATTTTGAATTCAATCAAAGTTCAACCATTAATTTTAATTTTTCGAAACTCACCCAAACTTCCTTCAGGGACTCAGTTGCTCCCTCACCCCGCCTCTCTAGCGAATCTGCATCACCCCAGGTACTTGAAGTGCAAGTGGTGAATCTGGACTATTCATTTCACTTGGAACGAATCTCAAAGCATCCCTCCTAAGCCTCAACAGCTATCGAATTAAGTTTAGTCTGGATAGAATTAATCTAGACCGTCAATTTTTATTAATTGCACCTCAGATACCTGGGGATATGGACTCCTCTCTAGCGACATATGGCGCGCCTTGCAAGAGCAGGTCATTACATATTTACTAATTAGTGGAGCAAGAAAACTAATTACTAATGAAAGGGCAATATTGTCCATCCATTACAAAATTTTTATAATGTTGTGTCAATAACGAGTATGGCTAATATAACATCAGTGTCATTTCAGTCTATATAACACCAACTCCAAAACCGATCAAATCAAGTTCAAATGGTGAATCCAAACCATTCAAACCGATGTACTTCATTAGTTGTGCGTTTATATGTAAAATTTATAAGTTTTTGAGTTTATTTGGTATCAAGTCAAGCGGTCAAATGTTTGTGTTTTTAAGTTAATTTTAATACATTCATTTTTCAAATTTTTTTACTGCTTGATTCGATACTAAAATAACTCGAAAATATAAAAAGTTTGCATGCAAACACACAACTAATTAATGAAGTACATCGGTTTGAACAGTTTGAATTTATCATTTGAACTTGATTTGATAGGTTTTAAAATTGATATTATATAAACTAAAATAACACTCATGTTATATTAGCTATACTAGTGAATAACAAATTTTGTTGTTTTGATATAATTAAGCTCCCCATAAATGGTGGTAGTGTGGTAGACGCTAAAATTTTCGTAACAGAAATAGACTGTTTAAAGGAAATGTAACATGTGAAAACTTTCAATCTTTGGCAGGGTACTAGCAGGATAAATTCCCAACATAGAACTACACCAGAGTGAGTCTACATTCTTTGAACTAAAACCACGCGGCAGATATCCGACTGTTCAGTTGCAATTTACAAATGTGTGCAGATGGAGTTAATATTAGTAGAATGAAGTAGGATTATCGAAGGCACCAGGTTTCGTTGATCTTGTGTATACAAACCTATATATTCTACGACCTTTTACTTCACTAACGTGGCAGACACTTTATGCTTGAAAATCGAGGTAAATAATTAACGGAGAAGATTTGATTATATGCAGCGCACGAACCATATGAAGCCTTCTTTTGATTCTATAGTCTATGCACTGCATGAAGAGAAAATCACTCTGTTAAAATCTTTACCCGAAAATCATCTCAACTCAATCATTGACACCGCCATAACGGTAACTTTGGCATCAAGAAAAACCATGCCACTATAAACCCCCCGGCCCACGCCTCTCACTGGACCAGCCTCTTCTTTAGTTCCTACTTAACGAGAGAGAGATGATAGGCTGTAGGAGAGCTGAGGTGGTGGCAGTGCTGAAGCTGGATTTTCACAACGACGGGTGTGTTGACGAGATTCTACAGTCAACGAAGTGCTTCCCTGGTATTGATCTCCTCGCTTTCTCTCTACCTCTATCTAAACTGATATCAAGCTAGCTGTTAATGTCTGTTATTAATTAGATATATATTGCGTTATTGCTCATGTAAAGGAGGGTTTCTAATATATGTATACTTCACATCTAATTAAGGGATTCCTTAATTAAACAAATTATATCATGTTTTGGATTTTTTCTTCCTAAGCTGAATACTTTGCATTATCTCTTTCTCAAAATATCGTTCTACATTTTGTATTTGATCAAAGCTTCAATGCAGGATTCTTTTTTTTCAGATCTGTTGCAATGGAAAAAAATTACGTATACGATGAGTTTTCTTGATACTTGCTCAAAATATATATGCGTTAGTTATCTGTAAACGATGAGTTTTCATGATACTTGCTCAAAATATATATGCATTAATTATCTCTTTACAGATGTAGCAAACGGTTAATTTGTTTATTTTTTTTGGAAGCAGATATCAAAGAGCTAGTTTGTAAATATTAATTGCCAAGCTGTGTCAATTCTAAAATTTGAATTTTTTTTTTTCATTTTGTTATTAGCAAAAGTAATTGGCTCTATTATTGTTGAACACTTGAAATCATTTTTAAAGCAAATATGCGTGTGTTTTTTGTGTGTTCTGTGATCTGACAGACTAACATCTCTGAGATTAATTAGCATATTTATACCAGTCAAAAAGTAGCAGCAGACAAAAAAGCAGAAGTGCCTTTCTTTTTACAGTAGCGCCAACAGACTGACAGTTTTGCCGTGTTATTTATTTGTTTTCATTTTTTGCTTATTTTGTACTGAATCATTAATCTTTGTGGGGGTTTAAATTAATAGGACTTGAAGAGGTAAAAATTGACCGCAAGGCAAACAGAGTGACAGCAGTGGGGACCATGAATCCTTGGAAGCTTCGTGATAAGATTGAGAAGGAAACAAAACATAAAGTTGAGGTTCTTTGTTCTGCTAAAGACCAGAAAGCCGTTACCCAAGTACAAATCTGCATCCTCTTTCAATCATTAATTTGACTATATTTGCATTAATTATAAATTATTAATTTCGACCTGATTCTGGCACTCCTCTCTCTCTGTCTATTGTTCTTTTTAAATCTTTGTGAGAAGAACACACTAGTTCTCAAGGTGGTAGTTCACTGAGATGGATGTATCAGGCGGATCAGACGCACCATTTTGAAGATTCAAGGTAGTTCATTTTTAATTTTATTTTGGGTCTATTTTTGCTTAAATTGTTTGATTTAGGAGGTACATTTCTCTTGCTTTCTTTTTCTTAATTTCCTTCTAAAAGTTGGTTTGCTTTTGCAAAAGAAAACCTGACAGGCTGAAATACTGATTTCAGACACATTTTAGATTAATTAACAAGGTGCGTGTTAACGTGTATTAGAACATGTTTGCTAATTAGAATGTAATCCACTATAAATTAAACACATTTCCATTGAAATTTGAGCATCTCAAGTTCTCAACTTTATAAAATTGTAACTGAAACAGCCTTCTCCATGTCTATCTTTTAATTTGCACCTCTAGGTGTAGAGCAAGTAACAGTAGACAGTGAGAAGAACCACATCACAGTGAAAGGCACCATGAATACAAAAGGATTTGCTGAGTACGTGTCAAAGAAGATCCGAAGGCAAGCGGAGGTCGTGGAACCAAAGACAGAGAAGAAATGCAATGGACAGATGACGCAAGTTGGCAGGGGTTCGTGTAGCTGCAACCAGTGCGGTCATCGTATCTACATCGTGCCTGCCCCGCAACTTCTCAGTGACGAGAACCCAAATGCTTGCGTTGTAATGTGAGTTTTGAAAATTTGTGGGCAGTTTTCTAATTATGCCTATAGGTAGGAGGATTACATGGGTTATATTTGCAGTATGATTTTCCTTTTGATTGTTTTGCTTGTTTTTCAATGATCATGCATGACTAATGAACTGATATCATGCAGCTTTTAATGAATGAATATAGAAAATATATAGGAGACGAGAAATTAACTAGTTACAGAGTAAAATGTTATTGTGGTATTTCTTTTAAAAAAATGTTATTGAATACTATATATGTTTTTTTTTTTTTCCCTTTTTTGTCTGAATTAATTGTCACTGTGTGCAGTGTGCACTGACATTGGTCAAGACTTCAGAAAACGCTGGTGCATGAAGAAAAACACTTAACGCGTGATACCTAATTTATTTAATACTCCTCCTGAAATAATATCATGGGCGCATAAGTACATAAACAAATGCTAAACAATCATCAAATAATTTTTTGGACTCCGTCATTAGTATTAGGGAACGAGTAGCTGTGGCGAATTAAGTACGCTATAATTTAAATTGTTGAAAAAAAATGTTTTTCTTAGAGAAATAATATTTAAGAATACCGGCTGTTTCTGTAGATTTAACAACTTGGAGCTGAAAAGGGGAGAAAATGATATTGGAGCAGTTTTCTTTTGGATTAAATTTGGCAAGTTTTGGTGAGCAAGAAAACTCCTGTGCCCTGTGGTACTTAATTTACGAAAGGAGAAAAAATAAGTGGGACCGGATCAAATGTGGACGAACTACCGTTTTGGACAGGTCTTCATGCTAAAGCCTGAAAGCCTTCTGTAAATCACTAAATTGTCAAGTATACAATAGGCTTTCTCTTCTTTCTTTCTTTCTTTTTTTTTTACGAAAAAACCCTTGGGCAATTGTACGTAAACCTAGAGCGTTTTTTTTCCTCCAAAAATAAGGGTCGAATCATTGAATTGATTTGGTCTAGAGCATGATATATGGTGGGGTTCGGCCACTCATTAGTCATACATGTAAAGTGTACGCTACTGGCAACACAGATTGCTGAAAAAAAGGAGGGGGGGGGGGGGGGGGGGGGTGTTCACAGAATCACATCTCCCATGATGGTCACTCATTTCAAATTTTCTGTGTCGCCATTTGTATGAAGATGTGACAAAAATTAGACAATCGATTGATTCAGTTGTTCCGCATCTGGACTGAATTAATGGTTCAATCCTTGCTATTTTTGAAAGAAAAAAAGTACCAGTTTGTTTCATGACAAAATGTTTTTTAATTTCTAAATAAAAAATGTTCTCATAGACTTTATAATTTTGATAATTATCTTCTTAAACTTTTAATTTGTGATAATATAATGTATCCAACAATTAACTTCAATTAACACTGTTAACAAACTACTATTATTTGTTACAAAAAGAAGAGGTGAAATGTGTAAAAAAAAAAATATTGAATTATAGAACATACTCAAAACCTTAAAAAAATGTGGTGGCATATACCCTATTAATAAAGCTGCATGTGCAAATCTCCACTCAGGTCAGCCAGCCGGATTTGCACATCAAAATTTTAACAAAGCAGAGAATATTATTTCATAAACGATTATCTGAATTTGACTGTACAGATTTTATAAAATGTTATTTTGGATCTGTTAATTTTGGACTTGGTTACTTTGGATATATAATAGATTAATAGTTCATACTTTTTTTTTATTGTCATTGTATGCACTGACATTGGTCAGAAGACTTCAGAAAGCGCTGGTGCATGAAAAAAAAAAACGCTTAACGCGCGATACCTAATTTATTTTTACATTGAAATAATTAATGTTTTTTTTTTGGTTTTCTCAAAAAAAAATGTTATGTGCATAAATACATGAACAGATGCTAAACAAATCATGAAATATTAATTTCTTAGACTGCGTCATTAATATTAATTAGGGAACGAGTAGCTGCATGCATGTGGTGAAGTACACGCTATAATTTAAATTGTTCAAAAAAAAGTTAATATTTTCTAAGAGAAATAAGAATATTGCCTATTTATTTCGGTAGATTTAACAACCAGCACACAATCCAATTACCAAACAAAGAAAAACAACCAGCACAATCAGTTAACGAAATAAAATATACGAGCTAGTACCATAAAACAATAATAAGCAATTAGTGAAATAATAAAAGGATAGTTAATAGAACATCAAATATAATGTATTGGAGATAATAGTGGGTGCGAATTATATGAGTTGATTAGCATTGTAATAGTGGTAGATAGAAGATGCTTAGTAGAGTTGGCTTTGATATCATAAATGATTTCATAAAAGAGAGAATTTGTACTAATTTTGTGTGTTTGACTACAATAACATTAGATCTATTTATAAACTTAATTAAAATGCAATCATAACCAATTCCACTAAGTATCTCCTACCTATTATTATTACAATGCTAATCAACTCCTATAATTCGCACCTACTATTATCCCCAATACATTATATTTGATCTTCTATTAATAGTTCTATGTAATTTTGTTAGCTAGCGAGTAACTAATTAAGTAATTAAAGAGCTGGAATAGGGGAGAAAATGATATCGGGGCAGTTTTCTTTTGGATTTAATTTGGCAAGCTTTGGTTGAGCAAGAGAACTCCTATATATGGACTATGGTACTTAACCTAGAAAAAAACAAAAAATGTGTGGGACCGGATCAAAGTCGACGAATTACCGTTTTGGACAAGTCTTCATGCTGAAAGCCTTCTGTAAATTGTCAAGTATAATGTATACAACAGGCTTTCTCTTCTTGCTTTGTAAATTGTAAAACTAGAGCTTGATTATCATTCTCTGTGCAATTTTTTTTAGAAAATAAAAAACTGATTTGTCATTAATTTTTTTCTCTCAAAAAATAAGAGTTGAACTATTGATTCGGTTCAGTCCAGGGCAAGTGAACTGAATCAATAATTTGGTCACCCTTAGTCATACATGTACATTGTACACATAAACAAATATATTGTTAGTCCTCGGAAATAACATGAACCTATTACTCCGATTCCAACCGTTTTCATATGCAAATCTCAACGAAGACTGACGGTTGAGATCAGAATAACAGGTTCCTGTTATTCCTTGAGAATAACAACATATTTCTTTCCCATTGTACACCATTGATGGACGAGGGAGTGCCCGCATCACACCACTCATGCTTCAATGACCTTTCATTTCGATTTTTTTGTGTCATTATTCATATAAAAGTGTGATAAAAGATTAAAGATGAACTGAATAAATGATTTTTACGCACTTGAACTTTATCAATAGTTTGGTCCTTGCTATTTTTGAGAAAAAAAAAAAACATCAATCTGTTTTCTGACATTTTTTTTAAAATTTTTTTATTTGTAAGAAGAAATTGTTCTCTGAGCAGCGCTACAAAATATGCCAGTGAGCATGCACGGATTCTTATTTTGGGAATTTTTTTTAACAAAGGGGTCATGCACACACCTCCTAAACTTTTAAATTGTGATTATTAATCTCATAAACATTTTAATTTTGATAATGATCTTCTTACAATTTTAATTTGTAATAATTAGTATATGCATAATGCATCTAATAATTAACTTCAATTAACGCTGTTAGTAAATTACTATTACTTGTTACAAAAGAAGAGTTCAAATGAGTAAACAGAAAAAAATAATGAATTATGAACAAATTCAAAACCTTAAAAAATGTGGTGACATATACCCTACTAATAAAACTGGGCAAATCTCCAATAATTGGATTATAATATTTCTAGCTTGTTACCAAGAAATGATAAGTTAAAAAATCTCCAATAGTGCTCTTTTTAGAGAGTCAAATTGATATATTTCAAGGAACTTACATCAATAAAATTTTTTATATGAAAACATAATTAATAAAAAGTAATAAAAAGACAAACTAACATAAAAGAACTATTATAAGCTCCAAAGCAACAATATTACTAATATATAAGAAGTTGTCTTAAAGGAGAATAATATATATGATCTAAAATTCATATTCAAAATATACTTGTTGGATTATTTAAATTAAATTATACACTAATCAAACATAAGTTAATATGTGATCTATAGTTTCTTAAATCGGCTTGAGCTGGTTGTGCTTATACCACCAAGATTAGTTAATTTCAGCTGGTGCTCCGACTTCAAATCTCATTTTTAATATTTAAGCAACTGATAGGATCTGCTCATTATATTTCTGATGAAATCCAATTTTGGAAGAGAAATGAAGAGGAGTAGAGGACCTTTCTTTTTTGTTTAACGAAACAGAGTTAACAGCGATGTTATAATTAATTAATATAATTTTGATGGAAGTTAATCAAAGGCATTCGGATAGACTCCGAAGCCCGAATCCGATATTGGATCGAATTTGAACCGATGTCGGATTCCATTTCATGTAGCATAAGCAAGAAAAACACAGAAAAAAAACCATTCCGGTTGGACGGGGCGGGTTCGTTTCTTCGCGGTAGGTTCAAAGTAGCGGTCACACACTCCTTTCCCTTTTCTCTGACTCTGCCATTGCAGATCTAGCTTCCCTTGTCAGGCGCCGTTGCACTCTTCTCCGAGCCATAAACTGATAAACCCTCTCCTTCCAACGAGATCTGATTGGTAGAAAGTTTAGCTGAGTTTAGCTCGGCGTGGAGTCGATGGCGGCGGTAGCGATTCACCAGTTCGCTGAGTGCATCACTTGCCACGCATGGAGTCCCGATCAATCTAGTAATCTCTCTCTCTCTCTCTAGCTGGCTTTGTTCTGAGTTTCTCCTTAGGCGTCGTTGCAATTTAGTAAGTTTCAGGCTGATGTTGTTTAATTGTTCTTACTGGGTTTGGCACCAGAATGATGTGGGAGCAGTTCTGTCAGTTCTGCAATTAAGCCCCAATGTAACCCAATTGAGCTTCTAATTCTGCAACTATGTCTTCAAATTAACTAACTAATGCCTTAAATGCACAATATTCAGGCTTTATGTGTACCTAGTTTAACTCGATCAAGTTTCAATTACTCTCAATTTACCAAATTATTGGTCCAATGGTGAAGTTATCATCATCCAATATATGCTGTTTTCATCCAGTCTGCATCAGAATCACACTATTGCTAAAAAAAAAAATGTTTTGTTAAGGATTTCCGGATAATAGTGAAGGCCTTTTCCTCGCATTTGTCATTTGAATTGTGAGGGATTTCACAAGCTTGATTTTATGATGATGATGATGATCATCATCATCTCCTATTGTATGTCATTCATGATATATTGTATTTCTCTTGCAGTGGTTGCCTTTTGTCCGAACAACAGTGAAGTACACATTTACAAGTTATTTGGAGACAAGTGGGAGAAAATGTATGTTCTTTCCAAGGTATCAGTCATAAATGATTTTCTCTCTCTCTCTGTTTTTTTAATTGCTAGAGCCACATTTGATTGAAATATCTGTGGTGATTACTTTTGGTATAATGGCTTATATTTTTTAGTTGTGTTGATAGCATCGTACTTGGTTAACAGCTTGCCCATATTTATTGTAATATTATGCTGCTGTCTTATATTGGTTGAAACTTAGCCTCAGTTAACCATCTCAAGCCTAATATGTGAGCATATACTTGTAATTATTAAAATAACCCAAAGCATACTAAAATAATTGGAACCAAACTGGTGACACCCCAGAGATATGGTATCAGTAGTGTGACTAGTGTCTTTGAACAACCTGTACTAGTGCCAACTGGAATGCTCCAAAATGTGGAACTAAAAACTTAATCCTTGGTTATGAGAATGTCAATGTGTTATCTCCCATTTTGCTTTACAAAATTTGCTTGCTTAATTGAATGTCAATATGATTTTCTATTAACTTTTAATATTTATATGCCTTTATCTGTAGCATGATCAAATTGTATGTGGAATTGATTGGAGTGTGAAATCCAACAAAATCGTGACTGTTTCACATGATAGGAATTCGTAAGCTCCTTTTGACCCCTCACTGTTAACTACAACAAGCACACCTATACAAACTAATGCATGTTTTTAAATTTTCTTTTTTTTTAGATATGTCTGGAGCCAAGAAGGAACTGAGTGGGTCCCAACACTTGTCATTCTTAGGCTAAACCGTGCTGCTCTATGTGTTCAGTGGAGTCCAAGAGGTAACTGAAGTGGTGCCAATTGTACTTCTTGATACCTTACCTTACTGTCAGGCCATGTCTCTAGCTGTCTAGCAAAATAGTTGGTTACAACTAAGCACTGCTCGTTTCTGCATTATTTTAGTTGGGGCTTCTGATATTGTGAGCTTATATTTAACTAATGCATACAAATCTATTGTTTTTATTTTTCAGAAAACAAATTTGCTGTAGGAAGTGGTGCTAAATCTATTTGCATATGCTACTATGAACAAGAGAATGATTGGTAATTTACATTTTTTTCTTATCTTTCGAAGTTTTCCTTTTTTTTGTATAAGATGTCCTTTTTTATTCACGTCATATTTAGCATTGTTATAGGCTTTGTTGCGAGTAAACTTCAAATGGATGAAAAGAGCCTAGTTCAAAACTGAGTTTATAAGTGCCATTTACTTTTTTGTTGAAGAACTTCTATGACAGCTATTATCTGTATTAATTACCATGTGGGATAGATGTTTTGGTTCTTTAGACCAGTAAGGCCATGTCCATAAATACTGGCTTATAGTAAACACTTTTAGCTATTTCTCTTCTTTTGAACCATTTTTTTTTTGTATTTCTGTGTGATTACGACTGCTGTAGGATTAAATAAGGCTCCAAACTAATGGTTTGGCTGCAGCCCTCCTTCACACGTGATAGCACTCAACAAAAGTTAAAAGAATGGCAAACAAGAATAACAGTCTACACTTTTAGTAATAAAAAATGAGAATTAAGTTAGATAGTGGATGTTGATGGAGAGAGCTACAATAAATATGGAAGTATCTCCTTGTCTGCATGATCATGGACCTTTATTACTATGATGCTTTTGTTTTTGTGTTTTTATTACTGAATTTCAAAATGCATTTCAATATTACTTTTTTGTCTGTTTCAGGTGGGTTAGCAAACTGATTAGGAAAAGACATGATTCTTCTGTCACTAGTGTTGCTTGGCATCCTGACAATGTTTGTCTAGATTTCCTCATCGTCATATTTTATTTTATCATATTGCCTTCTTCTCTCATCTTAGTAAATTATAAATTCCCAACAAAATTCAAACTGGGGATAGCATTGATGGATGTAAACTGTACTTTTGGTTCATATACTGGAGCCTTTGAAGATTGTACAGTTCTGTTTCTGTATAAAATATTTCTTTCTTGTCAACTGAAGACAGAAGTTCTTCTCATTATGGGAAAGTTTGAAAGGAAAAGTATAATGTCAATATCATTTTTGAATTTTCAACATGGATAACTTAGACTTAATATCACAGGTGTTTTCTTTCATACTCTTTATTTCACAAGTTTGTAGTTTTGGTGAACTCATTTTTATTTTTGTAGATACTTCTTGCAACAACATCCACTGATGGTAAATGTAAAGTCTTTTCCACATTTATCAAGGGCGTGGATTCAAAGTAATATTACAAGTACATGTGATTCAAACCAAGTAACAATATTTGTAAGAATCTTGTTGGCTGACATATTTTCTTTCTTTTTCTTTAGGGAGTCAGAATCAAGCTCCAGTGATCTGAAATTTGGAGAGGTTAAACTATGTTTAATTTTCATTTCCTTGTAAATATAGAGTAAAAAATTGTTTTTTTTAATATCCATACTTCAATTATGCAAATCATTCTTTTAGGCACAGCACTTATCTTAGTTCAACAAAACTTATTAAAATCATAGTGATGGAAGTAGTAAGCTTGTTTACATAGTACAACTATTACTCAGTTCAAAGTTAAATTTAATGAGCTATTGAGCTCTAGAATCTTACGAGAAGCTTTCTAAAATCATTTTAACCTTTAGTTGGATCTTCTGTAATTATGAGATAAAACAAAAATAAGATCCCAAGTGTGAAATTCTTGTCTTTTTGACTGAGCTGGAACCCAACAAGTTCAAATGTTACAATTCACTTTTTGTTTCATTGGAACCAAGTTCATGTATAAGAATCAATCTATATAATTGTTCCAGTTCATTGACATCTTTTTGGGTTCTTTTATCAGCAAATTGCTCAACTTGACTTGTCTGCAACTTGGACATTTGGCGTAAGATGGTCTCCAAGTGGAAGTATCCTGGCTTATTCAGGTTAGATGTCTCATTAATTTCTCAACTATCGAATAGTGAAGTTCCTTTTCTTATTAGATGTGGAATACAGAGAATATATCAGTACCTGCTTGATCTGACTAGAATTGGTCACTAAAGTACTTTACTAGAGCCAATTGTGTCCAAAGTGAACATATAAATAAAATTAAAGTAACAAAAGAATGACAAAACAGGAAGCTGCATGTTTTGCATTAGGTAATAGTGGAACCCTTGACCTATGTGAAAAGCAATTTATCTTGCTGCCAGAGCACAAATGTTTTTTTTTTTAATGCTTGGATGATATCTTTTTCTATCCCCCCTTGAAAACCTTAAAATGAGAAAATCTCTTGGATATCTTATTAACTCATAAAAATAAATAATATTATTATTTATATGCCTTTTGATCAAATTTTCGTAAGTTAGCAACTCTGTCCCTCTGTTGCCTCAATTTTGTAGTAGTGCAGGGGGGTGTTTCTAGCCTTTGAATTTTTGTGTAAAGAAAAGTGAGAGGTTCTTCTTTTCTTTTGCTAATATTTTTTTTATTTGATTTTCAGGTCACAACTCTATGATATATTTCATTGATGATGTCAAGTCAACTCCTTCTTCCCAAAGCATTTCCTTGCGGGATCTGCCTCTCCGTGATGTGGGTCAGCATTCTTTTCTATTATATTAACTGAAACATTTTTGATTCATGAATTTAAAATGATGGTTAACAAAATCCAAAAACTTTCAGATACTCTTTTTATCTGATAGAGTGGTAGTTGGTGTTGGATTTGATTGCAATCCGATGATCTTCACATCTGATGATACTGGACTGTGGTAAGTATCATACATACCTACTGTGCATCTTTTGTTTCTTTGATTAAAAAGAAAAGAACCGTCTGAATCATAATATTAGCAAATTGGAGGCCACTGTCAAACCTTTAAAAAAAAAAAAAAAACTGGAAGGAAAACTAATCAAGACACAATTGCAGTATTACAGTTGATTACATACAGTCATGGTATTTCAACCTACCACATTTTTATGCTGTAATATAACCATGAACTCAGTCCCTTATTTTTTTTTTCATTACATGTGCCAATACCAAATTATTATTTGTTTTCTTTTTTTCTTTACAATATATTAATTTTTCTTGTAGGAGCTTTACCAAGTACTTGGACCAGAGGAAGGCAGCTCCCTCAAGTTCAAGAGCCTCACAGGTACAATTTCATTCATTTTGACTTTGTTTTGTCCATTGTTTTTTTATAGCTTTCCATTTTGTTAAAATCTACTTTTAACAAAATAAAAGAGGTGGTACTAGGGTTCCTTTAGCTTTCCAGATCACTTTTGTTGTCAATTCTTATAATTTAATTATTTTGACTGGAATAACAGTGAAAGAGGTTCCTTCTCTATTACTACTAAAGCCATCAGAAAAATTAAACATGAGAACATGATGTATGTCATATCTAAAATTGATGCGTTTAACTTTACAACTCTTGAAATTGCTATTTCATTTTTCCTCCACATGACAGGAACTGTATATTGATATAAATTGTTCATTAGGTATAATAATTGAGTCTGGATGTATTAAATTACAACCTCTGGAGATATGTGGATGTTCTTTAGTAGGCACTAGATCTCTTCATTGACACCAAATATATCAGATTAATACTTCATTGCAATGAAAATAGGCTCAAGCTCTCTAAGAAACAAAAAAAAAAAAAAACATTTTGTTAACTTCATTTTTACTTTATTTTTTTCTATATTTAATGCAGTTGTCAGAAGCATTTGGAAAATTGTATGGGTCATCTAAACAAGTGCCAAGCAATGACACCGTCGAGCCATCAAAACCCCGTGGAGGTGCTCATGAAAACTGCATCACGTATGCTCCTCTCTCTCTCTCATATGTTCCATTATCCTTAGAGCAATTGTGAGTAAAACGGGATGGTCAAGTACCCAAAAACCCTATTGTCGTATTTTGGATGGCCAAAATTATATGATGGCATGTCTGTGCCATACAATAATGATTGTGAATATTTAATGTGAAGCAAGTATTGATCTATTCAGTCTGACACTGCACAATTTGATTTGGAAAATGAGAAGACCATTGTTCTGGGAGTGGAAGTCTGTTTAGAACTTAAGAACAAGTTTTTATAGGAAGTAGCGAGAGATAGTAAACCAATGCAACAACTATTTCTTCATTCCAAGTATATTGCAATTCATCTCGGTTTCAAACCAAGTTAGAGTGGAGAATGGATGCTTCTCATACATAATCCCAATTTTTGTATAGTTGCTTGGAACAGACTGCTAGGGTTACTTTGTATAAGATAACCTAAGGCCAGGGTGCTTTTTCCCCTGTAGAGTCTAGAACAATATCCATAATATACATTCTGCACTAAGATAAAATATCCTCCTTTTATTCCTGAAATGGTGTATAGCTATTCTGAGACACTTTCGCTCTGTAGGATGTAAGCTGTAGACTCATTCACTAGCTTATCTGTTGACTTTCTTATGCTTCCATCAAATTAACTAAATAATTTGTTTTTCAGATGTATTATACCGCTAAAGAAACATGGTAACACCGATCTAACTCGCTTCAGCACCTCAGGTTAGTGAAATTCTCAAGAGAAGGTTTGGAGGTATCAAATATTAGTGTATTACTATATAATAATACGAGCCATTAGCTTTTTTCTTCTAAAAAAGTAACAATATCCAAATAATAAGTATTTGCATTAAGTAGAGGTCCAGGCAGCACTTGTTCACTACTGGTCCTGAAAAATGGTGAGAAAACCTCACCCTCACAAATAATGTAGGGTTCTGGTGCTCAACTGCCCTGTTCATGCTATCTTAAAATGTCCTTTTACATACAAGTACTATATCTCGCATTGCACCTAGTGTGAGTGCATAATGGTAATTTCAATAGCCATTGATCAGTTCCTACTTAGAATATCTTGAGTGAATGTGTATAATAAAGCACATGTATCTAAAAATAATAAGCGTTAGTGCTTGAGGTTGTATGATGCAACAGCTGTACGCTGGCAAATGGTCATGTCTATCCTAACAAATATTTGTATAGTTTATCATCTCTAGGATAATTTTATTGATATGACCAAAAATGGCAATATCATGTCTTTGTTTGTGCAGGACTTGATGGTAAGGTAGTGATATGGGAGTTGGCTATTCCCAAATAAGTACGCTTGGCGTGTCCTTTTATTTGTTTTTCTTGGAAATGAAGAAAAAGAGTCTTGATAGAAGTTTTTGCTTGCTCAGTACACATGTCATTGTTCTTGATGTAAAAAATATTTGGAGGGTACATTTACCAGCAAGGAGATATAATACGAAGCTCAAATTACTATGGAAGGAGTGTTGGTGGACCCCACCTGATTTAAACTTATGTTGTAATTTGTATTAAGATACTTCAAGAGAAGAAAAAAAAAGATATGTTAGGAACATACCGTTAATTATAATAACTCGTCTGCGTTGATATGGTGTAGACATTCATCTATGGTTTTTTTAAGACACTTTTAATTGATAGTATCTGAGCTGGTTTTTTTTGGGTATTTTGCCTAGTCGTTGTCGTCGTCGTCGTCTAAAGAATGAAAGGTAATTTGCTGATTATAACATCTCTTTGTAAGTTTCAGGGTTGATTGGTTACAGAGTGATTAATGAAAATCTAGGTAGATTGTGATATACCTTACTGGATTCTTTTGCTCCTTTCATTTTTGTCAAATCATATCCAGAGAATACACTATATATTTAAGATTTAACCTCAGAATAGGTTGGCTTGGCCCATGAATTCATTAATTTAATAATGTATTGTTATATTAAAAAAATCTCTATATAAAGTTGGAACCAGGTTTGTCAAGGAAAAACTACAAGTAGAACAACTAGACCAGGAGTCTCAAAAATAATTAATCCTGGCTCTGGTTGAATGCGGAGGTAACATTACCAAGACCAGTAGGGATGTAAATTTGTACTATGCCGGGTTGTGACTAGTCACCCTGTGACTTGATCATGTGTTGTGATCAAGTTAAGTTTTCATGTGCTGTGTTTGTGTCATGATCAAAATAATGAAAATGATTACAACATGCAAATGATTACGACATGTTAGTCACATTATAATTTGGTTTTCATGTGCTGTGTTTGTGTCATGATCAAAATAATAAAAATGGTCACAACATGCAAATAATTACGACATGTTAGTCACGTTATAATTTGACTCACGATACGTCAGTCATACACCTTACTTTTATCTATTTCAGGCTAGCAGTTGTCGCCACAAAATATGCTGTCTAGCTAAAAAATACGTTATAGCTCCGAATTTTTTATTAGGATTTGATTTTTGTCAAGAAATGAGTAGAATGGGTTTAATAAACCCGTCTAGCGGGGACGAGTCTAACTATCCCGTTCAGATTAATTACGGTTAACGCTAAATCCAGCGGAGAGAAAAAAAAAAAAAAAAAAAAAACAAAGCTGGATGGTATAATCTAACCTGTCTGGAGTAAAAATAAAAAAAAATAAAAAAATAAATACGGGACGGTATGCTTCAACCCCTCCAGAGTTTAAAAAAAAAAATTCGGACGGATTAAGTAACCCCATCCAGAATTTCACCGATAAAAAGATTTTTCTATATATATTATATTATATTAGATTATGATTTTATATATATTATATTTTTTTGTTTTTTATATTATATTATTATATTAATATACTTATATATATTATATTATATAACTAGTTTAGTTGTGCTTAAGCTCACCAAAGTGTTTGGTGAGCTTAACTCCAAAACTTATTAATTCGGTTTCAAATGACGAATTCGAACCGTTAGAACCTGCCTATCTTACGAATGATGTGTCTACATGTGAAAATTTTAAACATTTGAATTAATTTAGTATAAAATCAATCGGTTAAAATTAAAAGGTTAATAAATTAATCATTTATTTTTTGAACCTTTTTTGACCGCTTGACTTTATACTAATTATGAGTAGAACTAGGGTGTTCTTAAGCTCACCAAAGTGTTTGGTGAGCTTAACTCCAAATTTCATCAAATCGGTTTCAAATGACGAATTCGAACCGTTGAAACCAGCCTACCTTACGAGTGATGCATCTACATGTGAAAATTTTAAACGTTCAAATCAATTTAGTATAAAATCAAGTGGTCAAAAAAGGTTCAAAAAATGAATGAACTAAAATTAATTTATTAACCTTTTAATTTTGACCGATTGACTTTGTACTAAATTAATTCAAATGTTTAAAATTTTCACATGTAGACACATCATTCGTAAGATAGGTGGGTTCTAACGGTTCGGATTCGTTATTTGAAACTGATTTAATAAGTTTTGTAGTTAAGCTCACAAAAAACTTTGGTGAGCTTAAGCACTAAACTAGTTATACTCATAATATAATATATATAAGTGTATTAATATAATAATATAATATAAAAAAACAAAAAATATAATATATCTAAAATCATAATATAATATAATATAATAATATAAAAAATAAAAATAATATAATATATATAAAATCATAATATAATAATATAATATATATAGAAAAATCTTTTTACCGGTGAAATCTTGGACGGGGTTACTTAACCCATCCGAATTTTCTTTTTTCTTTTTCTAACTCCGGGCGGTTTAGATTATACCGTCCGTCTTTGGTTTTTTCTTTTTTTTTTTCCTCTCCACTGAGTTTAGTGTTAACCATAATTAATCCAGACGGGATAATTAGACCTGTCCCACTGGACGGGTTTCCTAAACCCGTTCTACTTATTTCTCGACAAAAATCAAATTCTATGCCGTATTTCGATATTTTATTTATTTATTTTCTATTAATAAAAAATTCGGCCTTATAGCTTAGCTTAGTTTGATGTTGATATGTTCGCCTTATACCTTTTCCACTTTGGGTATCAGTTCTACACATTTGCGGGTCTTTTCACTAGGAACTAGCTTGGGTCCAATGGCCATCAGACTCAAAGTGGTTCCAATGAGTTCTTTCACTGTTGGATTTGTTTTAGGATTTGTGTGTACAGATTTTAAAGCAAATTCGAAATTGTGGGCACGAATCCTAAAGCAAATCCGACAGTGAAAGAACCCGTTGGAACCACTTTGGGTCCGATGACCATCGGACCCAAGCTGTTTCCTTTTCACTAACCCTTCAGTAGTTCATTATGACAAAAATTACAATATTATTTAATTCTATATCTTAAAAGCATTCTATTTTATGTAAAGAAAACCAAAAAGAAATAAAAAACTATGAACGAATCTCTATATCAGTAATTTTTGTTATTATACATATACCATGCAAATCTTTAACAAACCAGATAAATCATAACAAATAAATGATAATGAGCTAATTACTCATGCATCTTATTACCAACAATCCCTCTAATCTTAGATAGGACTCCCAAAACCATACTCAAAGCAATGTTCACTAGAGGTATTTTCCCTTGCACCCCATATTTTCATCAAATCTTCATACTCTTGTTTCTCCAAAACCACACCTCCGATCTTACTTTTCCAAGACTGTTCAGCCTTTGCCAGCTCGATCTCAGCTTCCTTGATCAACGAATCTAAATCCAGATCGAGATCCAAATCCAAACTGAAATCCAAAGTCAAATTCAAGCTCTCCTCAACTTCTTTTCTCCAAGGTTCGACCTTCAATTCCCGCTCTTTCTTCCAGTACTTATCTTCTAGCATAGTTAAGAACTCATCCTCGACCTTTTCTAAATCAAAATCTTCATGAAGATCCATCATGAGACATGGTTTCTCATCCTCTGGCACGCCTAATTCTTCATCATCATCAGTTGTGTTCGCTAAGTTATCAGAAGGAGGCCGACGGGACCAAGATGAGGCAGATATGGTACCTTTTTCTATGGTGATATAGTCCCCATCCTCATCTTCTTCAATGCAAATGGAGTCCTGCATTGAGTCTGAGTTTTCTATGGTGATGAAGTCACCATGGTTGGCAGGTGGGGCACGGAGGCAGCTGAGGTCAGGGAGGCATGAGAAGCATTTGCCTTTGCTCTCGCTTTTTTGTCGATCTGTCATGAAAGTAATGCGTGCAGATTAATACTCCAAAAGAGAACTATAAATTTTCAGTATCTTATGTGCTAAAACCTAATCTATAGCTTTTCATTGACTACCTCTTATTTTTTGTGCCTTTTAAAAGCTTCAAAAGATACAGTTATCCTAATGATCAACTATTCTCTTTGAATTAGTAGGCGAATAATTAAAAATAAATTAGATTCCTACGAGTACAAAAGTAATCAAAGGGATAAAGGCAGAGGAAAAGTTGTTGTCAACAAATAATGGGAAATCTTTCAACATTATATTGTTTCTGATAGTGGAAAGGCGAATTTTTTTTTTGAAATGGGAGTATGCAAATAATTCAAAGTTTATACAAGTTAGCATAACACTACTATTCAATCCATATGATTCTTTTTCTATCATGGAATAAAATTCTAATTCAAAGTTTCTATATGTGGTATATAGTTGCTAATTCAAAGCTTAAAGAAATTTTGTGAGGACAACTTCCCCAGATAGACCATGCTGATGAAACAAAACACATGCACTATTCATAGAGATTTTTTTCCTTCAAATTAAGCTGGTAAAAAAGGATCAGCACCTAACATTAATTCATCAAAATATTTTAAATTAACAGAAAGTTATATAAACTATTCACATACCAGCAGCACCATCCCTTGAATCCTCATCCATCATCCTACAGTACACATTTAAGTTTAGCAGTGCGCCACTGGCAACCCCTCCAAGAACAAAACTCATTGCTTTCCCTCCCATATTTGTCTTAGAATTTGAATTGGAACCTCTTGAATTTGAACCCTCGGCATTAGCGAGCTCGCTGAGATCAACATGAAATGTGCCTAGATCACAATCTGCTGAGTCAACCAACGAGACCCGAATCAAGCAGCTCCTAAGGTTTTCACTTACCTCAAACCCACAATAGTGCAAGAATATCTCATCAAAGGATGCATTTCCTCGGTTAACACGGACTGGGTTTGTGTGCTCCCCCTTTGAACCCTTGGTTTTCCATCCTACGACTAGCGCACGACCTTCTACAGATAACGGTAGGTTACTGATGTGTTGGATTTGTATGCACAAGACACACCGTGACCGGTGTATTCTCATGCCTTGAAGAAACTTGTATTTCCACTGGCGAAATAGGTTTCTACCTCTTGTGGATCCGCATGAGTAGTTGGTTTGTTTTTGGAGGAGATCCAATTCTTCCTGAAGATAACTAACCCCATTTTGGTTCTTTCCCACCATGGTTATTGCATGAAATGATGGTGGTGAGAGAGAGAGAGAGAGAGAGAGAGAGAGAGAGAGAGAGAAGCTTCAGGGAAGTCTAATATTGAGAAAATGTTCATGCATTGGGTTGAGGGTTTTCGTAGGCCTAGTCATGACGGTGACTTTTGCATGCAGATCCCTTTTATAAGTATATTTAATATAAAGTCCAGTCTGGTGACTCTTTCCGTAGGCATTGCAAAACAAAAGGCTCTTTTGTTAAATCATAAACTTAAATCTTTAGAAGATGTATGATCAAAAGAACAGTAATTTATTTACTGTTAAATTCGAAGTTGTACGTATGTAGTGGATGTAATGATCATATAATATGTTGTTAAAAAACTTGATTTATCTTAGATCTATATATATGAATATGAGAGAGTCATTTTAGACATGCAAGAGAAAAAAAAAAAAATAGTTTGAATGAGAACATTTTCAAAACATCGCATAGAATTTATTTTGTTCCTATCCGTCTCAACCTAGCTACCTTATAAAAGAACCTCTCGTCAGTCGTCTCAACAGAGTTTTTTGTACAAATCCAATATAGTGACAACATATTAATTGCATATTGCCAACGTAAGAAGCGTAAGCTTAATTTGATCATGACTTTTTGGAGGCCATGAGCGTTAAAAAAAAAAAAATTATACTATCTCCTAATCTCCAGACTCCAGTTCTCTAAAATCCCCCCGACTCTTAAATCAAAGACCTATCTGTTTTAACAGTTTTCATTGACAGTTGACGCAAGACGCAGTTTTTGTCAGATCTGCTATACGAGAAATTGTGAATCTCGTCCGAATTTTTATTGTTGCTTTGAGATTTGCGCTATGCCATAATTCAGAACACCTTCCGTGCAAATCGTAGAGCCTTGTGTACTTCCAATTGTTCCTTAGTGGCAGCCTAGTACGTACTTATCACTAAGAAGTCAAACGGATATATGGCATGAATCAGATCTTATATCATCATAATTGATTAACTTTATCTTGTTTCGAACCGTTATTGGTTATATTTTTCTTTTTAAAAGAGAAAATCGTTGGCAATTGCCGTCAACCATCAAAAATAAAATTTAAAATCGTTTAAGACATGAATCATTAACGGATATATGGCATGAATTAGTTGCCGCTATTCCATAACTTTATCTTGTTTTTAACCTATCGTAAAAAATACTTGTTGCAATATATTTAATATTAGAGGAAATTGGTTCCATGCCACTTCAAAATGGCAAATTTAGAAAAATACCACTTCAAAATTTCGGTTTTGGTAAATGTCACTCCAATTCTCATTTATTAAGAAAAATGCCACAATTAACAAATTATTATACATTTGTAATAAAAAATAAACATGTATTGTATTTTGAGTAGTATTTTCGTATATTCCAAAAATACCCTCACCCTTTCCTTTATAACCTTAAAAAGAACTGCAATCGGCACAACCCTCCAATACCACATCACACATCTGGAGCCTGAAAACAACCTAAATCCAGTTTATTTTACTTTGCCAATGGGGGACCAATGCAATAGGTAGAGGGAAGAGAGATGAACAGAACAGCAGCTTCGTACCAGTACTCTCTAGCTATTTTCCCTGATATTGGTAAGACAGAGAGTTGTCAGAAGAATGAAGAAGAAATTCTATTTCGACCCCTAAGCTATTCAGCATTTGCAAAAGGGAAGGGATGAAGAAGAAGGCAGAGTGGAGAGGACAGCGGAGAGGAGGCGGACCGAAGGTGGAGGCGAATGGAGATTTGGAGTGTACCTTGGACGGAGCTTTTAGAATCATGAACCTTTTCCTCGCTCGGTGAAGCAATTGAAAAACCCTTTATTCCAATTTGAGCTTCTTCTCCTGCAACTGAATTGACCTTGCGTTCGAGTATTGAACTAAAATTGAAGAAGGGAGATTGCTTAACTCAACAATACAAAACTATCTTAAATTAAACCAGACACAATAAAAATAACATGGAAAATTTTAACTGAAAAGGTCCAAGGTTCATGATTCATCAAGGTTATTTCGGTCACTTCAGTTATACTATAAATTGATAATTTAAAATTATACATTAATATGGTATTTGTGACATTTTCCTTAATAAATGAGATTTGGGATGACATTTAACAAAACCGAAACTTTGAGGTGGCATTTTTTCTAAATTCACCATTTTGGAGTGGCATAGAACTAATTTTCTCTTAGTATTACTACCTTTCAAGATAAATACTTGCAATATTTGATATTAATACATTTTAGGTACCAACCAATGTCATATGTAAACAAATTCAAATTTGATATAATCTATTAGGTACAAACACTTGATACATGAACTATTTACAATTTTATGACGAGAATACTTACACGACAAGGTATAAATATTTATGCGACGAAGTACCTGAAAATACTTCATCATTCATGATTTAATTTGAAAGAAAAAATTGCTTAGAAAAACTTCATGGTTTTAGATTCACAAAAATTTCTCACAAATCATCAAAAATATAGATGAGATTAAATGGAGGAAAAAAAAACCTTATTTAATTAAAAACATGTAAAAAATAGGTGAGTGATATGAGAGAGAAAAAGAGAGTTGATATGTCCAATTTATTAGAAAGAATTTGTATGTTAGGTATATAGATACTTAATGTGTTATATATTAAAGATTACACACATATATAGGTATCAACACTTATGCACGATAGTTGTAAATTCGTCAGTGACTTTCTAGAAGGTGGTCCTAATAAAGTAGTTAGACTTCGAGAAACGTTTAGGAGATTTTCCTAAAAAGACTTTTATCATGTTTCTAAAAAAATGACAATATATTTTATGTTGTGGCATTCATGACCTGCTATAAATTTAACTCCAAAAAAAATTATATTTATAAGGTTTGAGTAGTAATATATAAGTGGATAAATGAAATTAGTTAACTTGTCTTCAAAGAAAATATCCTAGAAAGTTATCCTGCACGGAGAACCCCTTACAAAATTAATGAGTACTATATGAGGATGCATTTGTAAATGATACCATATGTATAATAAATTTTGGTGATGATTTGGGTGGCATGGCATGTCTTACCATGTGGTGATAGCTAGTTAATTCCTAGCTGTGTTGTGAAAGCAACGAGTAGATTGGGCTGGAAAGGCATCATCTCAATGTGGAAAGTTGCATTTCAAAGGTTAGTCGTATAGTTTATTTCTCATTTGCAAAGCTTTTAATGAAAAGAAAAAAGCTCTCTGATTATTGGCTATTTGTTTTGTGGGTCTTCTGATCTAGAGCTAGACTCTGATCATTTCTCCATTGAAAAAAAAAAACATTTGTGCATAAATGTATATGATACCCACTTTATATAGCAATTAGGGATGGTAACCAGCTATTAAAGAGCGAGTTAGGCCACACTCGTACTCAGCTTGTTAGTGTATCAAGTTGAGTGAGAGAGTTTAAATTTTAGGTCCCGGGCTAAAAATATTACTCAAGACCGACTCGTGGCTTGTCCAAGCGAGTTGAGCTAGCTCGTTATTAGCTTGACAGATTTATAAATTTGTATATTTTATTTCTTGTTATATCTTAAATTTTCATAACATATCTTATCAATTATGATTAAAATAAAATAATATTTATATGATTAATTACTGAGGAATGCTCTTAATTCAATTGTAATTAAGCAAATCAACTATTATAAATTAAGTTTACATTTAAATTCATACATACAAATATATCAAAATCCTAAATTCATACAAATATATTCATAGAATAAATTCATGCATACCAAATCAAACAAATTCATACAAATTAACTTAATTGTTTATAATTAATTCACACATATTTCATATAAAATTACCAATCAACTTAAACACAGTCTAAAGTGCAATCGTCATAACACTGACTATAACATCCATAGACCATAATATCCCCAATCTGAAGTGAACAGATCCGATTAAACTATTAAATTATGTATATTAAATAGCTCGTTAACGACCGAGCTGGCTCGTGCTGAGCCAGGCCAAACTCAAACTCATTAATTCTGGCTCGAGTATGTAGTGAGCGAGCTAATTTTAACTCGATCCACTAACGAATGAGCTGTTACCGATCGAGTCACGGGCGAATATCAAGTGAGCCACGAGCCACGAGCTTTTTTGCCAGTCCTAATGGCAATGATGGAACACATTTCATATTTCATATATACTTTTATAAACAACGTGGGTGATTTGCAAAGCTTTATATAAATGTATTATAGTATAAAGTCTATTATAGTATAAAGTCTTTCTTCAACTTTGAGTGGCACTCCAGCAATGTTGTACCAATAATTAGTACCACTGGTCTATGAAAGGTTTCTTTATAGCTAATGTAATTAAAATTAGTGTTTTGTCAAAATATTTTGAGTCAATATATATTTGTAATGTATATATTATGATAAAATATATAGTGGACCTTTGATTAGTATAACTATGTGCTAGAATAAAAAGTGATTAGATGCAAGAACCAATTTTTGCTCTAGTGATAAAGGCAACACTATATGTATGTAGCTTGTGTGTTCGAAATTCAGATGGAAATTAATTCTTTATGAATAATTAATAGAAGTTGGTAGGCAAGACCTCCATCTTTCTATATTAAAAACAAAGTGATTAGATGCACGAGTTAGAGATGTGTAACATGTTAAAACGACCTCTATAAGATCTAGCAATTAGATTACTTCATAAATTTATATATTATAAAATACTAAATTAAGTAGTGAAATTAGAATATAGACTACCTCTTTCTTTTCCTTCCACTATATTCACAAATTTTAGACTACTAATTAATTAGTCAAACCAAAATAGATCACTGATCATGCATAAACCAACAACTAGACTATCATGCACGAACGTAAAATAAACAAAAAGTTAGAGTGACTTTAGATCGAAAATTTAACTTTGTATAAAAACTTAATATACAATTAATGATACTAGCAAATTGAACAGAGACACTGATAACAACATTTGTTGTAATCCTGTTTTATAGATTTTTTTTTTTCAAGAGAATTTTAAAATAATTATTCTCCCAAATCAAGTATTATGTTCAATTTTTTTGGAACCTAATTATTTTCGGAGGAAGCTTATCGTATAAAGCATTTATTGTAGTACTATATAAAAATATTATTGTTGCCCCTAATTTTTGTGCCTCTAATCTATATTTCAAGTTTCTTTTTTTTTTGAAAACTTGGTAATAGCTACCAAGGTTCGTGAGGAAAAATCGAACTCTCGACCTTTGGATATAACAACTCTAGGACATTTTCCTAACCAATTGTGGTACCTCCCCTTTCTCCTACATTTCAAGTTTCAATCGATGTTTTTGGCCTTCTCTGTCTCACTCTGCCTACGATTTTTGTGTCCTCGTTAATTCTATTCGGCTTCCGATTCGTATCCTTTGATGCCCTCCATTTCATCTACACCAATTCCTATATAGTCGCCTCTAACACGAATGTCTAGATCTATAACATCCGCATTCTTCTCTCTCCGCAATAACTACATCATCCTCACTAGTCTGATAAGCTATATCCGCCACGAGGCACAAATAGTCTCCTTCCCTTAGGCTACTTTTTTTATCCACTTGTCTCCCTCGCCTTCTCCATCACCCTTTCACGTCTAACCTCATTCACTATCTTTTAATTTTTTTTTTTAATTTAATTTCAGAAATATATTAACAATATGTGTGTTTAATCTAAAGACTTTCTAAATGAAGTATAATTATTTTTTGAGAGGACAACACTAATCGTGTCGTTCTTAATATAAGAAATATATGTACAAATGATGTTAATAATATTTAGAATATATAATTGTAGTTCAGACAAACCATATGAGAATTATAATTAAGTAGAAGAGTTGATAAAATATATAGTTCAGATAAAATAAATGTACGTACGTACCACAAATATTTGGTATAAATACTTTTTTAAGTATGTACGCGTAAGGCCTTTTGATGAGAGATACTGTTGAGTGGGTCGTTCATAAAAATGTGGTCGTTTCAAATAGACAATTTTTTCACTTTTTTATTTTATATAGATGGAAATAAATTTGCATTTCATATGAACACTTTCTCCGACAAGTGTAATTAATACTTTGTCTGAAAAACAACACCCCAAACTAGTTGTAGGATGCTGTTCATCCATTGGCTTCTCATTCGATCCGTATAAATTAACGTCTGCATGTAGAATAGATCAGAGTGCTGTTATTAGGGGTGGCAAAAAAAAGTTTGTAGTTCGTGATTCGATTTGAGTTTGATTTGAGTTTAGCAATTCGAAATTAGTTTGTTTTGAAACAAATTAAATCCAGTTTGGTTCGAATCTTATTCAAATCAAACTCTGACTAGGTATAATTTGTTCGATTGATTCAAACTATTTAGATTCAAATCTCAAATAATACAACTAATGAATTTTGTTGGTCCCAAAGACTTAGAGGGAGGTGAATAGAGCATTTTTAAATTTTAATTTAAGTTAATAAAGTCCAAGTGTGTCCTAAAGATATTATTGGCGGAAACTTAGAATAACTTTATCATAAACTATAAGTATGAAATAAATAAAGTAAATAGTAACTTGACACAGGAGTTATTTACGATGTTCGGCACTAACGCCGATGTCTCTAGGGCCGCGACCTTCGAGATGACGCACCTTTCTTTACCCAATGAGAAAGGATTACAAAGGAGAATCGGTGAGCCCTTATAATTTTTTGGGAAGTCACACGGCCCGAATAAGGAGCACTAAAGGCTCAAGGAAGACAATCTGATTCGTGAGGACTCAATGATTGCTGGGTGAGAACAAAGACTTGAAATAGTAAATGGGTTAATCACGTAGGATCCTTCTAGGAGTAGTGTAATTGATTGAATAAACTTGAGATTGATTGTGAGTATTGAAGTTTAAGCACACAAGCAACAATGACTTTCTTTAGATCTGTAAATACGAAATATTGAAGTTGGGAATGGCTAGAGTGTCAATCCAAACTTTGGTATAGCTTATATTTATAGAGAGTTGCCAAAAAGGAAGTAAGTGGTCCTAACCATTATAACGGTAGGGTAGTTCGAACAGGTTTGGATGTGCAACGGTCAAGGACCGTTGTAGCGGTCTCCACAACGGAAGTTCTCTGTCTCAACTTCCGGCTGGAGCTGCTTGAATTGATTTAATGCGGCCCAGTCATTTCTGCGACTTGAGTTATTCTGTTGCAACGGTAGGTCTCACTTAGTTCAGTGTCAAGCTTATTTTACCAATTTTACATATTAATTGTCCTTAATCTTAAGTGATGCTTTTGCTATCCATACTCTTGTGCTTCATTACCACATCCTTGATGTTATATTACAGTTTATTGATTCATCATCAATGTGTATTTATTGTATCTCCAATTGTCATGAATCTGCGCATGTCTCAAGAAGGAAAACTGTAAAATACAATTATGTATGTTTTGCAAATGCAGTCAAACGAGTAAATCGAGGGCTCCGAAAGCCAACAAATTCAACTATTAATTTTAATAATGCAGGAACCAGACTTATATCACAGCTCAAAATTGTTAATATAATGGTAACAAATTAATACAATGGAATAAGTTCCATTTGACTAGATTCATCCCGTGATTTTAATCAATCCAGCAGCGTAAAAAGTAAGGAAATCTTGAAGTAGCCCATAATCAATTAGTGTGAATTCGTGAAAGGTAAAAGAAAACCGTGTGAATTTTGTCCCACGAGAAGATAACTAATGCATAAACTACCGATATAACTAGAGCTTCCAAAAAAAAAAATTGTAGTTCGTAATTCAATTGACTTCGATTCGAAAAATGTGTAGTTCGCAATTAATTCGATTCAAAATTAGTTCGATTCGAAACAAATCAAACCCTGTTCATTTTGAATCTTATTCAAATTCAAACTCAAACTAGAATAAGTTCGATTAGGTTGGATTCGTTGTCATATCCAAAAAAAGAAAAGTAATTAGGAGAAGAAATGCATAAAGCTAATATTACCTGGCATATATATATATGTCGCATCTTCCCAATTATTTAACAACATTGTAGCTGATTTGGAGTTGCTAAATTATAAATTTAATTATTAGTAATATGTACGGTCAAAAGAATAATTTATGAAGCGGGTTCTAAAACCTTTTTTAGGGAGTTCTAAAGGTTTTCTCTTGATTAGAAAAAAAAAAAAAAAAACTGAAATTTGGAATTGTACGTAGTGCTTGGAAAAAAAAAAATGGGTGTAATGGTTTAGTGTGTTGTTGGAAAGCTTAAAGTTATCTTAGGTACCTAGGTGTGTGTGTAGAGTTATTTTGTATTAGGAAGAGAGAGAAAATGATAGTTTAATAGAGAAAATTCACAAAGGAATGCACACCACGATTATCTTTCAATTTTTCTTTACCTTTTCTCCTTTTGAAACTCTTTGTTTTACTTCATTTACTGCACTTATTTTTTTTTTCCATTTTTCCCCTTTTAGCTTAAGCTCACCATCATAAGCTGCATTGTTTTTTTCTTTTTTGTGTTACAAAACCATGTAACAACCTTCTATCAATGAAATGGAAGCATGACTCCTATTTTTTCTCAAAAAAAATAGAGAAAATTCAGAACGTTGTGTTGAACTTGCATACGAGAACCTCATTAAAAGAAAAGCAAAAGAACCTTAAAAAAACAAAAAACAAAAAAGCAAAAGACTTAACAGAGATTTCTTCTTTTGAATTATATTAATTTTGGGTTTTTTTAGGACAAACATTAAGATTAGATCATGCCATAATGACCTGAAAGAGTTGGGCCAAGCAAAAGAGCTTTACTTTCTTATTATTTCTTCAAACCCTTAAAACCACATAAAGAAAAGAAAAGAAAAGAAAAGAAAAACTCCATATATAGGTAAATAGTAGCTATTGTGTTTAAGGTATCTTATACTAGGTGGTGACACTGACCCAATCACATCATCAGGCCGAAAAGTAACAGCAATCTAAGCCGGCCGAAAAAAACCGCTGCATATATAATTAACAACCTTTTGTAATGTGATGTCGACAGAGATATTTATAGGTTACACAATCTAATATATATTTAGTACCACCATCAACAGTTCAAAAAATCAACTTTTTTGAGAGAACAACATATATAGGCCCATAGATAATGATCAGATCTTCCTCTTTATCCTTTTGTTGTTAAACTTTTCCTATAATAGGATTGAATATAGTGCTCTCAATTAAGTCTCACCAACTTACAGGAAAAAGTACTTTAATTGATGTAATACCAATAAAAATCTAAGTCATAATTAACATGACCCTAACTTATTTTCAATTCAATCTTGCTATTAATATAAAAGTAAAGAAGCTCCACTGTACAAGAAAGTCTATATAGATATATAACCGCCCATCAAGGTTTGTCCTTCGTGTTCATATTGCACGCTATATACAAGCAAAAGAAAAGATAATTTATCTATGTAATATGTACATAAATATATATAGTACGAACTTCAAAAAAAATTAACAACCATATATATATATATATATATATAGTGTTCCCTTCATTCCTCGCTACTATTTTGACGCCGAAGATGCAGAAAGAAAGATGCAAAAAGGCAGGGCAAAATTATTAATATTACTTGATACTAATTACTATTTAAATTATTTTGCTGACATGCATGAATTCAATATCGATCAGACCATGTAGCACTTGATCTCTATCTGACAAAGATAATATATATCTACATTATACTTGGGAACTATTAAATTTCCATAAACACAAGGATCCAGTTAAAATTTTAATTACCCAATTTATGTTAATACTTAAGTAGATATATAGATTAATTGTTCTTAGTATTTTATATTTTTGACATCTATTATGGCATTATATATGATATATATGGTCTGTTCACAGCCTCATCACATGCAGACTTTTATGACCAATTAAGAAACTAATGGAGAGAGATTTGGAGGTTGGAGAAATCAAACTGAAAAACTGTGTTTAACATATCCCTGTTTAAAGATAATCCAATCTAATTAATGACATAAAATATTCCATTTAACATTAATCTACTCATTCTTTTAGTAAATCATGACTATATGCACTTGAAAAAAAATTAAATGATTTATGTCACATCAGTCCGTGTTATAAATTATAAGTTCATAACATTTTACCTCTCTTTTTTTGGAAACAAACATTCTTAAGGGAACAACTACATGTGATGAAGAAAAATAAGATTTTCAAAGAGAAGAGAGAGACTAATTAGAGGATGGTCCCCCATCTATTCCTTTGATTTAATGACCATGGTAGTACAATTGACTAGTAATAAAATGCACCTAGCTAGCATTTCAGGATTTCAAGAGCCAATAAGCAAAAAAAACCCTAAGTCCCATGTAATTTGGACCACCTCAGCCTAATGCTACCCATTAGCTATGCCTAGATCCTAGCTTAAAGGATCATCAATCTCTTTATATATACAAGTGAAAACATCTTTAGTCATTAAATTTGTTGAATTCTAGCTACTAGGATAACTGTCATGCATTCCAAGGGGGAGGAGTCTCTAATACCAAAGTTTGACTTTGGTAAAGATGAGAAATGATCAGGGATAATCTTAATTAGGAGAGGTTAAACTTTGCTTATCCACCAAATTATGTTCATTTAAGGTAAGATTAATGTTGATTAGGACCACACAATTTTCTCTGCGATGTGAAACTTTCTGTTCCTGGTCGTGCTGTCAAATTTTTATTTGAAAATTTGATGTCTCGACAGATTCAAATTAAAGGACCACCTATAGGACCTAGAATTAATATTTGATTAACTTCTACAGAATAACTGTTAAGATAAATTGTCCACATATATTTGACACATAAATATTCTGTAATCTTGTACTGGGATTTGAATTCAAACATTTTTTAGCAGTCAATCCAGTAGCTTATCACATCAGCTACTAGCTAGTTGGATTCAGCTAGCATACGGTAAATTAATTTGTTGTTTGTTTGTGATCTAAATATATATAGTTAGCTATATATGAAATTGAAGGGGCTATACCATCCCAACAACTTTTGTGCATGGATCTTCTCCATGTTATGAGCTATAAAAGCATGATACTTTAATTTCTTTCTCAATAAGTTAGTACTTAATTAGGAGAGCAAATATTTAATGCAGAGAAAATTGCTTCTGGCACATTTCACATATTCTGTATATTTCTCTGGCAATCAATGTATATTTTTAACATGCATGTTTTTCTAACATATCTCAGCTTCTGCAAGCATTTCAGATAATTTGGAAAATTTCTTAAGATTGCCACACGAATTTCAAGCTCATATATATGTAGTATCAAGTACATGCATGGTGTCACACGAAATGGAAACAAATACATGTACTATTGCACTTGCACCAGTTACAAACTTACAATCCTTTCAAAGGTTTTATGTCTGCCAAGTTGTACAATGTGTATTTTAGCGGTGATCAACGTTTTACATTTAATACTATATATTTCTAGCATTAATTGTTCTTTGATTTTTGATGTTTACAATAATTAAGTATGATATGGCAGTGGTAACAAATATTTGCATGGCCAAGCATTCTGAACTTGAGCTCATATATAAATCTGACTTGAACTATCACTTGTTAAACTGAAATATGATATAATTAAGAGTGATGTTATGGTACTATGCATAGCGCGAATTGGTATGTACTGTGAATAAATATTTTCATTTTCGAAGTTCAAACCGTATATTCAAACCATGCAACATGATCTTCATATGCAAATTTACCTTCATACTAAATTTTGCATTTTTTTAAAATTTTTTTTACTATCTTTTTAGATGGATAGAAACTACTTCTAAATGATATGGTATCTTTTGATCAAGTGATTTTCTACTTATATAAAAAATAGTAAATAAATTATTAAAAAAAGGTCAAATTTGATTTACAAGTATATTTTCATGTGTAAATTAGAACGAACGATTTAGATCAACTTTTAGAATTTTGAGAAGCTGCATTATACATAGTACCATAGTCTCCCTCATTAGAGTAGAATTAGGGTGTTCTTAAGTTCACCAAATCTCTTGATGAACTCAAGTATAAAACTCATCAAATTGATTTTAAATGACGAATCCGAACGTTGAAACCCGTCTACCTTACAAGTGATGCGTCTACATATGAAAATTTGAAACATTCGAATTAATTTAGTATAAAGTCAACCGGTCAAAAAACGTTCAAAAAATGAATGCATTAAAATTAATTTATTAACCTTCTAATTTTGACTGACTGACGTTATACTAAATTAATTCAAATGTTTAAAAATTTCACATGTAGACGCATCACTCGTAAGGTAGACGGGTTTCAACGATTTGAATTCGTTATTTGAAACCAATTTGATAGATTTTAGACTTAGTTCACCAAAAAATTTGGTGAACTTAACAACACCCTAGTTCTACTCTCCTCATTAATTAATGATGAAACAATTTGATTTCAACATAAATTGATCGCAAAAGAACAAGTATTTGTACGGACCACAGAATTTCAAAGCTGATTTCTAAACCTACCTAATAGCTCCACGAGCATTTCGCCCAAATTTTGGTACAGACGCGCAGGCGTGCTAGAGTACGTAACTACTGGGAGGGACCCCCCCAAAAGCCACGGACAATTGGATGTTTTTGTCCCAGATGGAAAGAAAAAAAAAAAGTTAAATGGCTTGGCAGCGGCTGCAATTAGGTATTTCAATTTGATAGATTTTAATTCAGTGATGAACTCGACGAAAGTAGGTAATATTTCTTCAGTTTTAAGACTAGTTTGCAATTTTAGTAATTTGAGTATGCACTAATATATGACAATTTATAACAAAATATTTTTTGTATCTTTGTTATTCAATTTTAGAAAATCTTAATACAATAGGTAGTGCACCTATGGGCAGAGATAAATTAAGTGATATGACATGGTCGATCAAAGTCAAACTTAAAGAATTCCAATGTCTTTTATTTCCAGAAGCTGAGAAGAAAACATCTATCTGATCAAGTACTTTTTTAAAAGAATAAAATAATGACCACCAATTTAATCCCTAAAATATTTCTGAGTATTTATCCACTATCGGATGCTGAAAATGCTCTCCACATTTTCAAATGACAGCACATCAGTCAATTTCAGTAAAATGGTGAGTGAGTTATCATACAACATTAATTGTTCTTCGAGCAGCACTTGTGGCAAGTTATGAAGCAAACAGTACTGAATACATCGGTTTTGTCTATGCAACTACGATTTCTTTAATGAAAATCAGGTCTCTATTATAAAGCAAAAATAAACAAAAACAAACAAGATGAAGAAAATGTAAATAATGGTTATCTCTTATTCATATATTTCTCATGTGTACAATACAAGATTATAATGCCTCTATTTATAGGTTATCAATTGTAAATGAAAAGTCATTACAATAATAAATACAAAATAAATTATAAATAGTAGTGGGATATAAATTCCAATGGTAGTGGAGTAGTGGAGATTAATATTGGAAGTTACAAATGAATGGACTATCCATTATATTCATAACACTCCCCCTTAGATGTTCATTATATAAGAATATGTCTTATTAAAACCTTACTAAGAAAAATTCTATGAGATAAAAATCTAGTGAAGGAAAAATAGTACATCATTCTTTTAATGCGTATTAACTCCCCCTCATGACAAGATCTTTAAGTCGGCGAACTCCAATATTATGAACTAGTTTTTCAAATATTGTAGTAGGAAGCGCCTTAGTAAATAAATCTGCTAGATTTTCACTTGAACAGATTTGTTGAACATTAATAGTATTTTCCTTTTGGAGATCATGTGTGAAAAAAGAATTTTGGTGAAATATGTTTTGTTCTATCTCATTTAATGTATCATTCCTTTAATTGAGCAATGCATGCAGTATTATCTTCATATATGATCGTCGGGATCATTTTTTCAGAAGATAAGCCACATGTTTGATGAATGTGCTGAATCACAGATCTTAACCAAACACATTCTTGGCTTGTTTCATGTATTGCTAAAATTTCTGCATGATTAGAAGATGTGGCTGTTATAGTTTGTTTCACAGATCGCCATGATATAGTTATTCCACCACATGTAAATAAATAGCCCGTTTGAGATCGGCCATTATGAGGATCAGATAAATATCCAGTATCCGCATAACCAATTAATTCTGATTTGGATACATTTGAAAAGAACAAACCCATATCCATTGTACCTCGAAGGTAGCAAAGTATATATTTAATTTCATTCCAATGCCTTCATGTAGGAGAAGAATTATACATTGCTAATAAATTTACAGCAAATGATATATCTGGTCTTGTATGCCCAGTAAGATACATAAATGCTCCTATAGCACTTAGATATGGTACTTCGGGACCAAATAGTTCTTCTTCGTTTTCTCAAGGTCTAAAAGGATTTTTATTCACATCTAATAATCTTACAACCATTGGAGTGCTCAACGGATGTGATTTATCCATATAAAATATTTTTAGCACTCTTTCAACATAAGTTTCTTGATGTACAAAAATATCATTTTTTAAATGTTTAATTTGCAATCCAAGACAAAATTTTGTCTTTTCAAGATCTTTCATTTTAAATTCTTCATTTAAACAATTTACTGCTTTTTGAAGCTCTTCAGGAGTTCCAATGATATTTAGATCATCAACATAAACTGCAATTATAACAAACTCATTTCCAGTTCTTTTCATGAAAATACATAGACAAATTGTATCATTTTTATATCTATGTTTCAATAAATATTCACTGAGACGGTTATACCACAAGCGTCCATATTGTTTTAATCCATATAAAGATTTATTCAATTTAATTGAATAATGTTCTTGAGAACTCAAATTATATGCTTCAGGCATCTTAAATCCTTCATGGATTTATATATATATATATCATTATCAAGTGAGCCATATAAATAGGCTGTAACAACATCCATTAGGTGCAAATCGAGTCATTCATGTACTGCTAGACTAATTAAGTACCGAAAAGTTGTTGCATCAACCACACGTGAGTATGTTTGTTCATAATCAATTCGAGGTCTTTACGAAAATCCTTGAGCTACAAGTCGCGCTTTATATCTTACAATTTCACCTTTTTCATTTCCCTTTCACATAGATACCCATTTGTATCCTATTGGTTTTATGCCTTCGAGTATTGGAACTACAGGTCCAAAAACTTTTTGTTTTTCAGGGGGGTTTAATGCTGTCTCGATTGCTCTTTTTCATTTTGATCAATCATTTCTTTGTCGACATTCATTAATAGATTTTGATTCATGATACTCATTATTCATTACATCTAGCGCTACATTATATGCAAAAATATCATTAATATCAATTTTATCTCAGTTCCATCTTATTCTGTTCATGATATAGTTTATTGAGATCTCTTCATTTTCACTAATTTTAGATTCTTGAGTTTCTGCTGAAACTCCAATATTAGTTATAATTTGATTTTCTTCTAGAATTTTTTCTATCATATCCTCGACTTGGTCATTTTCATTCTTTGCTCCTTTTTTTTTTGAGGATTTTTATCTTTGGAACCGATTGGTCTTCCACGCTTCATGCGTGTCATAATCTCATTAGTTTGTCCAACAGGGACATCAACTTTTTTTGTAGCATTAGTAGCTGGTACATGTGATTTGATCACTTTCTTTGAGTCTGTAAATGCGTCTGGCAATTGGTTAGCTAATTTTTGCAAATGAATTATCTTTTGAACATTTAGTTCACTTTCTTTAGTACAAGGATCAAAATGTGATAATGATAATTCATTCCAAATAATGTTTTTTTCAATTGATTATTTCCCCCCCTAATGTTGGAAATTTTGATTCATCAAAATAACAATCGACAAACCTAGCCGTGAATAAATCTCCTGTCATTGGTTCCAAATATTTTATTATAGATGGAGATTCAAATCTAACATAAATTCCCAACCTCCTTTGAGGTCCCATTTTAGTGCGTTGTGGTGGAGCAATTGGAACATATACCGCACATCCAAAAATTCTTAAATGGGAAATATTAGGTAAGTGACCAAAAACTAATTGCAAATGGGAAGTTTCATTATAGCTAGTTGGCCTAATACGAATTAATGCTGCTGTATGCAAAATAGCATGTCCCCAACAAGATATTGGAAGTTTAGATTTCATAAGTAATGGTCTTGCAATTAATTGTAATCTTTTTATAAATGATTCTGCAAGTCCATTTTGTGTATGAACATGAGGATGTTCAACATCAATTCCAATAGACATACAATAATCATTAAATGTCTAAGAAGTGAATTCACCAGCATTATCTAGACGTATTTTTTTAATTGGATAATCAGGAAAATATGCTCTTAATCGAATTAATTGAGCAAGTAATCTCGCAAACACCAGGTTGCGAGTTAATAATAAATTTACATGTGACCATTTTGTTGATGCATCAATTAAAACCATAAAATATCTAAATGGTCCACATGATGGGTGTATTTGTCCACAAATATGACCATATATACGTTCTAGAAATGTAAGAGATTCATTTTGTATTTTCGCTGGTGATGGTCGAATAATCAACTTTCCTTGAGAACACGCTGCGCATGACAATTCATTAAATTAAAAAATCTTTTAATTTTTTAATGAATGTCCACATGAATTGTCTATTATTTTTCATATCATTATTGATCCGGGATGGCCTAACCGGTCATGCCAAACTATAAATATATTCTTATCTGTAAACTTCTGGTTCACAAAAATATGTAATTCAATTGCACTAATATATGTGTAATATAAACCGGAGGAAAACATAGATAATTTTTCCAATATGCATTTTTTATTTGAGATTTTGCTAGTTATATAAATATACTCAACATTTTCTTCATTAGTTGTTTCAATATGGTATCCATTTCGGCGGATATCCTTAAAACTTAATAAATTTATTTGAGACTTAGAATAATATAGTGCATCATCAATATAAAGTTGAGTTCATCCATGTAACAACAATATAGCTCTTCCGAAGTCTTCTATTAAATTTGTAGTACCTGAAATAGCACTAACATTGGCTTCTTGCATTACTAAATAAGAAAAATATTTTTTATCTTTAAGAATGGTATGAGTTGTTGCACTGTCGATAAGACATATCTCTTCATTATTGATGTTGCTGTTAACCAAAGAAATATTCATTCTTGAAAGAAACATAAAGAAAAAAAACTAATCAATATATATAAAAAAAATGTAATCAATGATACAATAAATGACTAAATAAAATTTTATCTCCTTAAAAAAAAATTACAACAAAGATACTCCAACAACAAATAACAAAAAAAATATTTTTTTTCATTCCTAATCCAACAACAAAACAGAAATATATTGATCCATTTATTTTTATATCCTATCAACACTAATCAAGCTATTAGTTTTTATTTTCTTCAGTAAAGAAATCAGCAACATCCAAATGAGTGACATCAAGTTGGCTAATATCAAAATTGTCATCACAAACAAAATTTGTTTCGATATTTTTCTCCTTATTCTTTAGTGATGCTTGATATATATCAACAAGATGCTTCGGCGTATGACAGGTACGTGACCAATGACCTTTACCACCACAACGATAGCATGAATTCTCTTATTCTTTATTATGCTCACTTTTTTCTTTCTCAATTTTTTCTTCATTATTTTTCCACTTCTGGTGGAGAGATATGTTCTTAAAATGATCACCACGATAATAACCTCGGTCGCGACCTCAACCACGACCTTGACCACGGTCATGGCCATTCACGTCCACGTCCTTGAAATTGTCCGGAATTGTTATTCATTGCTACATTCACTTCAGGGAATGAAGCAGAACCAGTTGGACGAGATTCATGATTTTTCATCAAAAGCTCGTTATTTTGTCCAGCCACAAGAAGGCAAGAAATCAATTCAGAATATTTCGTGAAACCTTTTTCATGGTATTGTTGTTGTAAGAGTATATTGAATGCATGAAAAGTGGAGAATGTTTTTTCTAACATATCTTGATCAGTAATATTTTCTCCACATAATTTTAGTTGAGAACTAATTCTAAACATTGCTGAGTTAAATCCACTTACAGTTTTAAAATCTTATAATCTCAAATGCATCCATTCATAACGAGCTTTTGGGAGAATAACAGTTTTCTGGTCATCATATCTTTCTTTTAAATTTTTCCATAAAGTAAGTGGGTTTTTTACTTTCAATCCTTCATGAAGGTGGTGACAAAGAAAGATCATAGTTTTGGCCTTATCTTGTTTAGAGGCGGTATTACTTTCTTTGATTGTTTCTCCAAGGCCATTTGCATCTAAATGAATTTCAGCATCTAACACCCATGATAAGTAATTTTTTCCTGTAATGTCAAGAGCCACAAATTCAAATTTGGCAAGGTTCGACATAATAATACTATCACAAAAATATTAAGTAAGTTAAATAATATTCAATACTATAAAAACAAAAATTAATATTGAATGGATCTAATAATTCTTTTTTTTTAAGTTGTGTCTCTGTTTTATACGAATCAAACAAGATGGTTTTAATTAGGACTACAAAACTGAATGTCTCAGAAACAAGATGGTTTTAATTGGTTTTAATTTGTTTTAGACAGAGAGCAAACCCAAAAAAAATTAAATAAATAAAATAAAAGAGAAATTTAAAGGTCTTGGAACTTTAATCATTAATTATAATTATGCTTTGTTAAATCTAAAACCGTATATTATGAAAAAAAATTGCAAATTATAAATTTATGATTAACATGTGGCTTCAATAATTTAATCCTATAATTGAACTTCGGGTCAATTGATGAAATGACTTCGGGCCATTAAATGAACATAATAATATTATCAGATGGCTTCGGGCCATATCATTAACATAATCTATGTATAACACAGAATAATGTAAAAAGATAACATAATATTATCATAATATAATATAAAAAGGTAACATAATTAAATATAAAAAATATTACCTTAAACCTTCAAATAGTAGAGCTCTTGTGCTGATAACATATTATAAAGCAAAAATAAACAAACACAAACAAGATGGAGATAATGTAAATAATGGTTATCTCTTATTCATATATTTCTCATGTATACAATACAAGATTACAATGTCTCTATTTATAGGCTACCAATTGTAAATGAAAAGTCATTACAATAATAAATACAAAATGAATTCTAAATAGTAGTGGGATATAAATTCCAATTGTAGTGAGGTAGTAGAGATTAATATTTGGAGTTACAAATGAATGGATCATCCATTATATTCACAACAGTCTCAAAATTTATGATCATATTTTTAACTTTTCTTATATATTCTTTTCATAAACAAAGAACATATTGTAATAAAAAGATTGATTTACTAATACATAATATATAGTACTTAACCTAATCAGCGAAGGGGAGAGAGAGCACAAACATAAATATAAATAACGTAACTTCTCAATTGATTAACGATAAATGAAGCTTTGAAATCTTCTGATTTTGTTGTATTAATTAATTGTACGTAGGATGGATGAATCGCGCATAAAGTACAATATGTTTTTAGGCAATCAAATGGCTTTCTCAATTATAGCAAAAATATAAAATATTTTTAATTTTTCAAACAAAATATGATCTTATCATCCAATCAAAGATCAAACAGACAATAACTTGCAAAAATAAAATCACAAAACTTAGCTAGAGATGGCACAAGCAAAAATGGAAATATATATAACATCTGAAGCAGTTATATATATCGGGCCGGTTCAAACAAGTACTATGTAGCCACATGGCACCGTCGTAGAAAGCCTGCCATGCACTATTAGGGACGTACAAAATCACATTGCATATGAATGGACACCAAACAAACACGATGCTCCATCATATACCAGCCACATGTCATATATATCATTCACGTGTGCTTAATGGCAGAGCTAGCTACATCTAAAATAGACAGTCGCCTACTTTTATATTTTGAAAAACAGTACTAAGTTTGTATATAATTAGCTTAAATATGAATTTTGCTTGTTTCTAAATTTGAATTGTCTACTCTTGATTAGGACTGGATAAAAAAACTCCAATTCGTAACTTGTTCATTTACAGCTCGTTTAATTCAGCTCATTTATAACTAAGCTTATTTATAACTCGAGTTAGCCAACTCGTTTAATAAATGAGCTAATTTCGAGTTGGCTCTAACTCGCTCATTTATAACTCGAGTTACATAAAATTACATAGTATTAGTCACAATAAATTACAAAATAATCAAATCCGAATCTCTAAACTGTTATTTGTACTTTGAGATTCATGTAAAATATGTTTGAACTTGTATTGTAACACTATCACCGATTAAATGAGTTACAAACGAGTTATGAGTCAACTCGAGTTGATAACGAGCTGAGTTTGAACTTGTGTTGTAATACTATCACTGGTAAAACGAGTTGTGAGCCAACTCAATTTGATAACGAGCTGAGTTCGAGTTGGCTCTACAACTCGTTATTATCATCTCAACTCGAGTTGGCTCGCTCGTTTATTAAACGAGCTGAGTTTGAGTTGGGAGTAACTCACTCAAACTCGGCTCATTTACAGCCCCAATCCTGACTGAGGGGTGTTCATTGGGTTAGGTTTTAATCGGTTTTGAACCAAACCGAATTAGTTTGGATCAAACGGTTCGAATATTTTGGTTTAATGGTTTGTTCAATTTGTTTTTTAAAACCTAATTATAACTTCAGTTCAGTTCAGTTTTAAATTTTCAAAACTGAAATAACAGAACTGATTGAACTTTTATATATTATGAATTTGGTTTGAACCGCTCCAGTTTATTTATTAATCAATTGCTTTAAATACTTTGGTTTATTTCCTAATATTTCAACTTATTTCTTAATACCCTGGTTTATTTCTTAATATAATTCGGTTTATTATAAATCAATTGCTTTAAATAAAAAATTAATATTATTTTGGTTTGAACTGAACAAACCGAACAAACCATAAAACTTTGATTCGGTTTGATTCGGTTCAGTTCTATTTTTGAAATTGAATTATAACTTTGATTTGTTTAGTATGGTTTGGTTTCAATCGAACCGAACTGATGAACACCCCTAGTCAAAGCTCTCGATCAGTGAAATTATCCTAGTCGCTATAAATTTGCTCTAAATATAATGACAAGAGGGTGATTAAATTGGTCTAACAGTGACACCACAATAAACTTATTACTTTTTTTTAAGAGAGAGACTAAAATGTTTTCCAACGTAATATGTTAAAATTTAATATAATGCATTAAATCATTTTATTAGATTTAACTATTTAAAAATGAGCTGAAAATCCTGACTATATCACATGGCATATGAATGGACACCAAACAAACACGATGCTCCATCGTATACCAGCCACATGTCATATATATATCATTCACGTGTACTTAAATGGCAGAGCTAGCTACATCTAAAATAGACAGTCGCCTAGATTTTGGAAAACAGTACTGAGTTTGTATATAATTAGCTTAGATCTGAATTTTGCTTATTTCTAAATTTGAATTGTCTACTCCTGACTGAGGATGTTCATTGGGTCCGGTTTTAATTAATTGGTTTTGAACCGAACTGAATTAGTTTGGATCAAACGATTCGGATTTTTTGGTTTAATAGTTTGTTTGGTTTGTTTTTTGAAACCTAATTATAAATTCAATTCGGTTTTAAATTTTTAAAACTGAAATAACCGAACTGACCGAACTTTTATATATTATGAATTTGGTTTGGACTGCTCCGATTTATTTCTTAATCAATTACTTTCAATACTTTGGTTTATTTCCTAATATTTCAACTTATTTCTTAATACCCCGGTTTATTTCTTAATATAATTCGGTTTATTATAAATCAATTGTTTTAAATAAAAAATTAATATATTTTGGTTTGAACTAAACAAACCATAAAACTTTGATTCGGTTAGGTTCGGTTCGGTTCTATTTTTGAAATCGAATTATAACTTTTGTTTGTCTAGTACGGTTTGGTTTCAATCGAACTGAACCGAACTGATGAACACCCCTAGTCAAAGTTCTCGATCAGAAAAATTATCTGAGTTGCTATAAATTTGATCTACTAGTGAGACCACAATAAACTTATTACTTTTTTTAAGAAATAGACTAAAATGTTTTCCAACATAATATGTTGAAATTTAATATAATGCATTAAATTATTTTATTAGATTTAACTATTAAAAATGAGCTGAAAATCCTGACTATATATATATCACTGCATGTAAGTTATCCTTCGAAAAATATAACACGACATGCACACAAATTGTTACAGCACAACACGAGATATGACAAGTGTAATGACATTACAACATTATTTTTTTATATAATTTTCACATTTTAGATATTTTGTAAAAAATTTCTTCCTTAACCTAAAATTCCAAAAAAAAAAAATTACCATGATTAAATTACTCATTGTCATGATCATTATCTATAATTTGATCAAAACACGACACAAAATAACGAGACGAAACATAAAAGAATAATCACAACGCAACACGACACAAAATAACGAGACGAAACATAAAAAGATAATCATGACGCAACACGACAACAATTCAATTGACGGCGTATCAAGCTTCATTTAATCATAATGGACTGAAGTTACAAAAAAGGCCAAACGAAAGCGGGGTCCGCCAAATTTAACTTAATTCTCTCCAACACAGAGGCTATAGATCATCTTTGTACTTGTGGGGACCCACGCATGCTAAGGTGCGTAAGGTCAAGTGATGCTATTAGCTATGTGTCGTTTCCAAAAGATCAAATGAATTTCGTACAGTAATCGACCCGTAGCAGAGGGATAGAGGATACGCGTTCGTTTCTAATTGGAACTACAAAGGCACATGGCCATGGGTCCACATGAACTGGAGCAACAGCTTTTAGTCGGAAAAAATAAAAACCAGCCATCCAAATCCAAACCGACGTTGTAAAGATTTATATCCAACCGAATAGATTTCAAAAGAAAAGGTGGTTTAGAAAGCGACCGCTCACCGCTTTGAAAAGCGGTGAAACCATGGCGAAAACCTCGACGAAATTCCAGAAAAAAATACAGGAAAAAAAAACTTGTTTTAGACAATATACAAGAAAAAAAATTAAGGATTTGTAAATCTTTTCAAACGATCGCTCTTTCCTCTCCGTCAACTGGTGATAACAGCAGCAGTACTTCTGTCTAGTAAATATGACTACTGTCATTATTCGAACAGGCACTTCCGTCTATCGGACCTTACCACCACTTCTAGATGCTTTCATCTAGTATTTGATCACCGCGCTTTCTTTTGACTTCCTTGAATTTAAATTCAATAAGTTATTCATTTTTTCTTCTCCTCTCGAACTTTTATTCTCCTCTTTGGCATTATAAGAGTGGATGGAACGAGCTGTACATATTGTTATTTACTTTCTATGATGTTGTATGTTTTAGCTTGTGTAGATGTTTGTGGTGTGCTCTCTTTCTTCTGTTTCTCTTCTCTCCATTGTAAAATGAATTATTCGGGTTCAGTTCGACGAGGTCAAAAATTCGTAATTCGGATATAATTCAGATATAATTCAGGAATAATACATTGACTTTAAATCAAAAATTAGGCCCATCAATATATATGAGATTAAAATTTTGGACTTTAGACTTTTGAACTTTCATTTATATAAAACTGGAAGTAGAAACCAGTGTTGGTTTCTACTTCCTGTCGGCTTCCTTAGTCCCACATGCAAGAAATAATTAATGAGAACTCTAAGGTTTCTATAAAATAAGGTTAGAGTGCATAAGAGCATCTATATCTCTGAAGTTCTTGGAGTTTCTAAATAATTGTTAGTTAACTAAGTTTTAAAAATTTTGTCTCTGAAAGTTTCTAAACCTCCACATCCCTGAAATTAAAATTAGAGTTTCTTAATTGCCACATCAGCAAATAAATTACAAAAGAAAAGAATTTCAGCAAATTATTTGGCCACGTCAGAGTTTATAAATGATTTTTTATTAAGAAACTTTGAAGCAAAGTTGCTAAATAAGAAACGCATCTGCATCCCTGAAACTGGTTTAAAAACTATCACGTCATATTAGAAATTCCAAAAGTTTCAAGAATGTAGATGCTCTAAGGATATACTACTTGGACTTGGTCAAAGAGTCATCTCTTCAAGGAGGAGACTCGTGGCTTAGGCACTGGTAGTGGCCCACAAAATAAATTTTGTTTAAATACTATGAATAAATTATTAGAAACGTGAATACTTCATAAAATTTGTGTTTTATTCATAAAATGTGTGTTTTATTCATAAAATTTACATTTTATTCGGTTAAAGGTTTGGTCAACCGAATAGTTCGCTATTCAGTGCGGTAACCTCATAAAAACATTTTATTCATGAATTAAACGTGAATAAAATGTGAATCTTGTCACTATGCTTCTCTCTCTCTTCTTTCTGGCTCTCACACTGGCAGGTCTTTATTGGAACCTTTGAGTGGTGACTGTTTTTGTCCGGTTAATTCAATTCCTATTCATGTTTGATTCAGTGCCTCTATTGAAATATCTGAGTGGTGATTATCCCGGTCTGGTTGATAATTCCAGTCCGGTTTGATTTAGTGTCTTCTACGATAAAGTATACCAGCATGACAAACTTTGCGCACAGAAGAAACAATATGAAAGCTCCTATCATTTTCGTTAAGCAATGATGATCAAATTTGTATTAACAAGATACACATATTTTTGTGTGTTTTTAGTTTGTTTACTTGTATGCTTTTTAAGACACTTGTTGTTTTATCTTATGTAACAGTTAATCTGTAATTTTTTAAATAAATAAAATTGTCTACGAACTTTAAATAAATAAAAAAATCAATAGATTTCGTCCAGTTGAATTCTTTCGACAGGTTTTGGGCCCATAGCAACCTAGAGACAGGTTGGTGAACCCAACCATGTGCATGGGTCATAAAGTTTTATATTTTGGATCTATTATAATTTGATCCTCGGCAAAATATTCTGCATGATATTCATTTCATCCACAAAAGTAGATCATGTTGAGCCCTCCGATTTTTAACATTGTACAATCTACAAATGATCGAACGATTCTAGGTAAAGAATTCGGATAATATTACTGCTTTATAATTTAATTCAGTTTCTGCTCGAATTATAATTCAAGTGTAAAATTTATAAATTGAAGAAAGAATTTATCATATTAGAAACGTAATACGGAATTCTTTGCACCTCTAGCTGTAATCATATTTTTTTTTTCTTATTGTTGTGTTGGACGTATGAAGCAATAATAGTCACGTAACTATCAATATTCACACGAGCAAGTTAAAAAACAGACTGAGCTCGTATTTTAGTGTCAACTGACAGATCCTTCTTATTCCCTCTATTTATAGTTTTGGTGAAATATGTATGTTAGAAGAGCAACCCCTGAATCCGAATTGCGACTGCATATTTATATAGTGTACATTTATTGGTCGTACCCATTAGTCACTCTAATCGATCTGCACTTATTCAGATATGCTCATTCAGATGCACAGATGCATCTATTCAGACAGAGTAGAACTTTTGGCCCATTGAGTTTAAATCCATATTTAATTTTAGAAATTAAATTATTATTTCCGAAAACATAGTAGGCTTGATGGGCTATCAGACCTACTTTTGAGTATGATGGACTTTAGAACAGTCCAATTCGCTTTAAGATCCACACACACACAAAAATTGATGGAAGCACGCATAAATATTAAAGCAGAGCGTACATATCTTAAAGCAGGTCGGACGATGCTGATATCCATCGAACAAATAATAATCCACAATCATTAATTTCAGTCTAAAATAACTTTGACTTGAAGAACATTTCCATCAGAAAACGGCCTAGATTTACACCAGGCTTTTAAGGATAAAGGACTTACATCAAGCTTTAAGGAGAATATAATTTTTTTTCACTTTTAAATTAAAGTCCTTACTAGAGTTTTCTGTGTTATGAATAAAATATTAATGTGGATATCCATAAATTTCAGCATTCACTCTCCACTATCCCCATTACTATTGGAGTTCATATCTCACCACTATTGAAATTAATTTTGCCATTTATTCTTTTAATTAATTTAGATGGGTTTTCATTCACAATTTGTGGCCTATAAATAGAGTCTTTGTAATCTTGTATTATACACATATGAGAAATGTATGAATAAAGAGATTATCACCTTTTCATCCCTATTTTGCTTATTCTTCTTTATACTTGTTCATATTTATTTTATAACACTTTGTTCATTTTCAGCCCAAAGTTTGTAAGAATACACCTTTCCAGAATAATAATCTTAAAGATATTCAAGCAACCAACATTGGTATTTTCTTGGTCTAAAGCGTTTTACTTCTAATTCCAATAACCAACATAGTTACTTTTCCAATGTGCCTTTTTTCTGACTTGTAAGATAAAAGAGGTTTAAAAGTTCCTATTAAATTATCAAAACTCCAACCTCCGATAATGTCTGGAAAAAAATTTAAGAATGCAACCCTCTTTTTTAAGAGAAAAAAAAAAGAAATTAGGAATCAATGAGTTTATAGTGGAACCAGGTAGTGAAAGGAATTAAATAATCAGTCCCAAAGCATTAAGAAATTGTTTATAATCACCACAATGGCCAAACAATTCGCTCAAATTATTTCTATAATAATCGCCATGTGGTCTATTTAGATGAAAGTTTAGAAATTTTAGAGGCTTTAATTTTTAAACAGTGGTCAACAGTTATTTAAAAATTTATTTCAAATTATTTCTATAATAATCGCCATGTGGTCTATTTAGATGAAAGTTTAGAAATTTTAGAGGCTTTAATTTTTAAACAGTGGTCAACAGTTATTTAAAAATTTATTTCAATTACTATGATGGAGATGCTCTTAGGCTTTTATTTGATGTTCGTTCCTTCAATTTTGGACCAAAATGTTTTATCACTCCAATTCGGCCTTCCAGAAAGTTAATTTTTGGGCTTGTTTTTGTATGGTGTACAATTGTCGTCACTTCATATCCTTTTGGATACACTAGATGGAAATAAATTAGCTGTGATTCTCAAGAGATCGCAGGACCCTGCGATTCCAAATCTAACCTTTAACTTTTTGAAATGTACAAATCTCAATAATACTTATTTTTTATGCACGGATCTCTAAACAGATAAATGGATGGATATGGAATAACAGGGTCCTGCGATCCCTTTAAAATCACAGCAGATTTATTTCCTACACTAGATAGGGGACACTCTGGAATCCGGATCATTTATTGCGAATTTCAACTGTTTACCTCTAAAAAAAGTTCGTACAATAAATCAATCAATTAATCTGAAGCTGGAGTCTATTCATTTCATGTTTGTTCAAAAGAATTCAAATAAAAGTGAAAAGCAAAAAATAATTTATAGGTATTTAAATTTACATAAATTTATTTTGACCATCGTCACAGTATATGTTGTTGGACATATATCCTCAATAAAAAGTTTCCACAATGATGCAGCTGCTACGGCCTTTATCCGCATTGTGTTTATATTGATTTGATGTTTATTGCAACGTACATTTGGTGTCTGGATCTTTGTTTATACCGACTTCACTTCTTCATAACCATGATTTCACTCTAATTATACCTGTTTTGATGTCTTTGTTTTCTTTGAACTGGTAAATAACTGCTCAAGACCAAAAAATTTGAATCTGAGGCCTGTGATGGAAGTATAACCTCGTTGCATACTGCAGCAGGTATTGTATTCATAACCATAGTTCCACTCTAATTATTACCTTTTTTGTTATGTCTTTGTTTTCTTTGAACTGGTAAATAACTGCCAAAGACCCAAAAAATAGAACTTGAGGCCTCTGACCAAAGAATAACCTGGTTGCATACTGCAGCAGGGATTGTATTCAATCCAGTGAAGGTCAATAAATAATTAAATATCATAAAGAGATTTTCTGTAATAATTGGTCATCTACAGTTTTGATGATCTTCTACTATTTCCTAAGTTAAGGTCAGCTACAGAACTGTGCCTTCCAAACAAACTAAGATCTAAGTGCAAATTATTTAGTTTTTGACCAGTAACTACATAAAAGTTGGTAATTATAACAAAATCTACCAGATGTTGGTGTATTCCCTCATGCGAGATGTACTTGCAAGCATTCCCTCCAAATCCCCCAAAATACGTGCCAACCATACTTCCAAGTTTCTCTGGATGTCCTTGAAATTGTTTCTTATTGAATCCAAGGATCGCTTCATCCTGAGCTTGTCCTCAGCACCGAATTCTTCTCCAAAGCTAAATCTACTCATGTTTAGGGTTTCTGATTGAACCGTGCTGAGTTTGAGGCGAGTCTCTGTTGCACGGTGTTGTAAATGCTTTGCCTCCATCAGGAATTCAGTTTGTCTCTGTAGCCGCAATTCCGTTCCTATGTCTGGATCATAGGGGTCACTGGCTCGCTATACAAAGGGGAACAAAATTAAAAATAAAATATTTGTTTTTCAAGCTTTGTCATTGCTTAAAGAAATGAAATGTTGTTATTATGCAATTGACTTTCCTGACTGCTTACTGCTGCTTCTAATCTACAATAAATTATATGCAAATGGGAATTTAAAATGTACCATTCTTTTGCATAGATCGTCAATTCGCACAGAAAGGGATTGGTATCTTTTGGCTTGTTTTCGCATAGAGGATGGGATTTTTGACAAATCACCTTTACCAAAATTTTCTAGGTTTACTAGTGCTTCCTCTAGTCCTTTCATTTTGTTTGGTAAACCTGATGATTCAAGACCTATTTTCCAAGGAGATTCTCTGAAAATTAATCAAAAAGAATAAATTTTAGATCCATTTCTTTTCTCAAAAGTAACAATGATAATTTGAGTTTTAGGATTACCTGGCTGTTACATGCTTCAGCCCACCCATTGATTCGACAGGATCATAATTCAGGCCCTACAAAAGTTACATTAGGAAAAAATATACCTTTTTTTTAGCATCTGTAGTAAAATTGGTTAGTTATTTTACAAGCATAAAGGTTGCAGTGCCGGGAATAATGTAAGCTAAACTAATATTTGGATGCAATGAAGAGAAGTGAACAAAATATTAAGAACTTGAAAAACATGCATTCATACATGTCCTGATAACCTACTACTACAAGACAGAATGATCCCAATCTCTAATATTATTTTTCTTGAATTGTCTTTACTTAGGTTATAATTGGTAATTGGTAGTATATAATGCAGCTGTAAATAATGTACTAGCAGAACTAGAATTTAAATTGCCAAAAATATGCAGTGCACTTGACACTTGATCAGTCACAAATCACATGCCAGTATCAGTCTGATGTAGCACTGACACCATCACACTCTCTAGTAGTTAACAAGTACATGCAGTCACATCAAGATGGGGCAGGGTAATTACCTGCCAAGGAATGTGATTGGATTTGGAGCTAGGATTGTGGAAATCAGACCAATTAGAATCAGTATAGTGATAATTTGCATTATTTTGAGGGCCAAAGCCATGGCCATCCATTGGGGGTAACATCATCAGCCTTTGTTGATACATCATAGCTGCGATATCGTCCAATTCGAAACCGTCTTCAACCCTTTCCTCATGTAACACCATACCTTCCTCTTCATCCATCTCTTCCTCACTCAATTCACCTTCTACTTCTATTTCCCCTTCCCCTTCCCCCGCTCCAATCTCTCTCTTCTCCTTGCTGTCAGTGGCATCGTCACCTGAAACAGTAGCAGCAGCGTTGGCTGATTTGGCAACTAATAGTTCTCTTTCAAGAGAGTCAACCCGGGCCCGTAGCTCCGATTCAACTGCACGTGCATCCTCAAGGCGGTTAAGGAGACTGTGTTCGGTATCCAGCCAGGCATTGCGGTGCTCCGCCAAAATCTCCGCAGCACGGGCATTGGCGAGGCCGTCCTCCCTCCGACGAGCCCGTACCTGCCTCAATTGATCTTCTGCCTCAAACAACCTCAGTGCCAGCACCCTATTAATTCGTACTATTTCAGAATCTACCAATTAACTGATTGATTGATAAACTAAATTAGATGGAAACTGCGGATTTTAACCTGTTCCTGGACTGAAGAGAAGTGATGTAGGGAAGAGCATATTTTGGAAGGAGACCTAAGAACACAGCAAAACTCAAACCCAGGTATGTTGACATTGTTTTCTTCATTTCTTCTGTTGAAGTGCTAGTACAGGCACCATTGCAATTTGAACAAGGATAAACCCATCGCTTCTCTTTGCTTCCTTCTTCGTCCGACATTGTAACAATTTTCACCCCCTCCATTCGACTGGTTCTGTTTTATTCACCGTCTGTGTATGTGTCATGTGTGTGTGAGAGACAGAGAGAGCAAATGGGTCTAGAGACTAGACTCTACACTCTGGAGCCATGTGCAGTAGAGTGCGTATCCTCTGAGATATCTCAACTTTTGCGTGACTGACGTGTCCGGTGTCTATTCGGAGGTAATGTATGGGTCAGTATTATGTGTGCTTTTGAGATTCGTGCAGAGCGTATTTAAACGGTTGGGATTTTCCATAAAGTCATACAAAGTTTGAGATATCTCAGAGAATACGAATTCTGTGCAGTATGAGTTAATATTGTACGACCCTGGGAGGCACCTAGGGCTATCGTTAATTACTGTGTTGTCTCTATCTATCTACAAGTTGATGAATCCATATCCTCTGTATTAACGTACCGTTTGAGTTAATTTTCGGACCGTTCGATGAGAATTCGGGCCAATCCGGCCCACGCCTATAATGCACGGGATCCTCTAATATTAGTACAGATTCAAATCCACGGTCCCGATCTTAAATTAAAATTTGAGTTAACTCAGAGGATACAAATTCACTTTGACAGAGGGAAAGATGAAGTGCGGGACAGTTGAAGCCTGAAGGGTAAATAAAATAAGAAGACAGATGTTGAAATTAGGAAGAGGAATAAGACTAATTTTTATGATTTCCTATTCTATTATGATAGTAATTTTCTATTAATAATTGCATTTTTTTTGTAGTTATACTTTATTTTATTATCAGATTTATTGATAGAAGTTGTCTTAGAGCTTAGTTTTTAATTACTATACTTGACAAAATCTTTGTCCTTGATCATGATCTATGATGAGATTATGATATATTGAGAGTCATTATTTATCTCATTTATTTTACTTTTTGAACCGAGGAGTTAAATGAGATAAATCATGTTTTACTGTTTTTTCACTCCTAATTAGATTAGGAGATTTTGATTTGGTGAGAAAAACAATGCCATTACTAGAGTAATAGACTTGAAATTCAAACAAAGATGAATATTAGATAATTAGATAAGTTCATATTTAATTTTTATTAAAAAAAAAGAGAGAGTTTTTCGATCCCTTGGAGCTCTTTCTATGCGACTCGACAAAGGAAACATGGAGGCGAAATGGAAGTTTGCTCACCAATAGTGTAGCAAGTGATTTGATGATTTCATAATAGGAACCAAGTGTGTCAACTTAGACCAACCAATCCATTATTGTTATAAAAGTGAAGTGTTATTTTTTTAAGTGCAAAAGGTCAAATCATATCAACTCATGACAGGTATCTCATATCTGATTCAAGTAAATTACAAACGGACGGTTCAAATTAATTATTTTAACTTGATATGAATTTTAAAACGAACCTCCTATAATTTTAAAATTATAGGAGTAAATTTTTGTTGGAGGTTACTAATTTTGTTTTTTTTGATGAATTAGTCAGTCAAGTTTAATTTGTCTCTCTAAAGTACTGAATTTTTCATTTATCTTAATTAACTCACTCTCTAACTTTCTCATTCAAAAAATTAACGGAATATACTTATTATGTTCAAAATACTAACATAATATGCTCATTTCATCTAAAATAATAACATAAAAGTTATATTCTATTATTTTTTTGAATAGAAAAGTTAGAAAATAATTTGATTGGAACAAATAAAAAGTTTAGTGGCTATGAAAAAATAAATTAAACTTGAATAACCAATTCGTGACAAAGAACAAAATTTAGTAACATCTAACAAAATTTACCCTTGTTATAGTCACTGGATTTATTTTGGTTCAACTAGAATTAATCTTCAAGTTGGATTAATTTGACTTTGGAGAATTGTTGAGCCATAGTTCGGGTCGGGATCAGATTGGGTTTTGAATCATCCAACTTCGGATCACATTTGGATTTCGGGTCGAGTCGGATTGAATCAAATCAGGTTCGAATCAATTTTACGTTTTAAAAAGTTTGAATCTAGTCAGATTAATTAGATCAAATTCCAAAAAAAAAAATTATAGGTACTCTTGTCCGACATAAAGATAATATTTGTTGTAAACTTTAATGCATACTATTCAAAGTTTGCTCTAAAAATCGTTTATTGAGACATAAGAATATATGTAGCGAATTTAGAAACAAATAAATAAATATCTTCTTTTTTTTTCAAATATTAAAATTTGTATATGAAGTACAACACAATTTTATAAAAGAATTGTATCACTTTAAAAACTCCTTTACACCTTGGTCATATCAACCACTCTTATAAATGAGGAGAGAAAAACAAAAAAATCAAGATAATATAGAAAGAAAAAAAGAGGCAAATTGAATAAAGGCTACATGACATAGCTAAGAAATTTAAAATACAATCAATTATATAAAATATAAATTAAAAATCATTTGTTGATGCATCAATTTTAAAATATTAAAGAAATTAATGGATTTACTGAATGATGAAAGATAATCCAAAAATCATGATTTTCACAAACTCCACCCCATACCATCTTACTACATAAGCAGCTCTTTTGAGCGATATTTCGCATGTCTATTGATAGACAAGCCAGGATGTAAATCATATAACATGATGATGCACCGATTTCAGAATGTTAAAAATTTCAGCTAATTAAATGAATGGTAAAAATCCTGAACTGATTCTCATGATTTTCGCAGGCGTGATATATACCACAAAAATGATGTCTATGATTGGTGTAAATTATTATATAATTGAAGTTAATGTCGCCTGAAAATTTTCACTCCTGTAAATTTTCGACCTCAACTAATGTCCAATTGAAACCCAAATAAAAAGGTTAGGGAATTTTTTATATTCTCAGCAATTACAGCATGAACTTTATTTCTTACTATACGAAATCATAGGTCGAAATCACTGGTACAATTATTGAGGAGGTAGTTTTCTTCTCTTGATCGAATAAAAATTGCAGAATAAATCTTACATCACTAGAACGGAGTAGGTCCGATGGACTACAGGACCGTCCAACCTGCTTTAAGATCTGTACGCCTGAAAATTGACGAATCGAACAGACATTAAGGTGGAGCACACGGATCGAATGGACGGTCCTGGAGCTCATCAAACCTACTGCAGTCCTTACATCTCCGACTAAAAATAGCTCTTGCTAAATTATGAAGTTGGAGTACTCCACGGGCAAAACTACAACAAATAGAAGTGCAAACTATACAGAAAGTATGGTACTGCAAAATCCAAAAGTCCATAACAGCACAGGGTTTCATTTCATGAACCCATTGATCAATCAAGCCAGCATCAAAAGGCAGAAGTAAAGATAGTACCAAATACAATTAGAAAATAGCAATTGAAAATGTCACCAAAAAAATATTCAAGTAATATATGGTTCAACTAAAGGATGACAAAAACTGTTATTTTTTCAAGTGTTTTTTGAGGTTTATCAAAACCTTCATAATTTGTTCTAATCAGAGATAAAGATTGACAATAGAAAAATACCAAAAAGAAACTAACAAAGAAAACAAATCTAACAAAAAACTACCTAGAGTGCTTCTTTGAGTTGAAACATCTTAAGGATAGCCCTTGCCCCATCATAATCATTTAATGCAACCATCATCTTTTTCAATCTCCGTGCTAACCCATGTACCTCATTCTCATCCACCCGCGATTTATGCCGCCTTTCCAATTTTACCCCAACCTCCTTTACAAGTTCCACTAAAGGTCGAATTTTCTCAGTATGATCTCCTCTTAAACCAGTACCTGATGCGAATGCTGATAATGAATCCACCACCCTCTCTAACCTTATAACTGCATCATGCGCATCCAACCCAGAAGACTTGATATGTGGCAATACCTTGGCCCTTAATAACTCCATAATTGCAAGCTTCTCCAAAGCAGGTCCAGCTAGTATATCTTTCCACAAACAAATGTTTCTAAGCAAGCGGACTGACATGCCAAAACAGTACGCAGAGTACTGGCCAGCACCTGGTACAGCCTTTATGACATTTGGGCCCCATAGTGGCACATCTAAGTTTTTGACTGCCTCGGTCAAACGGGTATTTACCACTGCAAGTAGCTCATGCAGAGTCTTCGTGGAGGGAGAAAGGTAGCTTATGAGCATCTTTGCAGAGGAAACAGCATTTTGGGTTTGTTTGGTGCTCAAAACATCCCAGCAATGGGCAATTTCATGGTGAAATATAGGAAGCGCAACCTTCTCAACCAAATCTGGTATCAGATTCATATCCGAATCCTCCTCTGAGTCATCAACTTTTGATTCAAGGAAGCCATAGTCAAACAATTCCTTGTGCCATTCCATGCCAACAAAATCAGTGAAACAGTACAGCGGATCCCACTTCACAAGCTCCAATCTAACAAAAGGTGCAAAGACAGCCTGTACACTGTCTGACGCATAAGCATTGCGGTATACTGATGGGTACTGCCGTTTCCAACCTTCAAACCTCTCCTTAACATCCTTCAGATTGGCATACTCATTTGATGCATCACTAAATATCTTGTCGGCTGTTTGTAAATGCTCATCACGACTTGACATATAGGCATCACTCTCACTGTCACTCTCATCAGTGCTCAGCTCTCCTTCTATGATACTGTTGCTCCCATTAAATTTCATGCGTTTACATTCTTGTCGAGCCATTCTTCTCTTTCTACTCTCTGCTCTGAGCTGCAAAGTCATTCTCTTTTGCATGTTCACATCTCGTCCAAACTCATCCAACTTCACAGGTAAATTTCTAGAAGCTTCCATAACTGTGGTTGCTGCAGCCTGAGCAGCAGAAATAGCTGCTGCCATCTGACTGGAGCTGCTCAAGCTATTAGAATTATCTAGAACCCTCATGGCAGCTTTAATTGCTGGTTCGAGAGCTGATGACCCATCAGCCAGGTCAGCAGCGCGCCTTTCAGAGATATTTCGGGCACGGTCTTCATGCAATTTCTGCATTTCTTCCTCTAACACTTCTACCAGAAGTGCTTTCTCACCCAAAAAATCAGACAACACAGAAATGTAGTTGCGCAGCTGCTGGAAATAGACGTATTTGTCATCGTCTGCTTCCAATGACTTTTCCAAATTGGTTATCTCTATTAGAGCCTCGCTGAGGGACATATCAACTCGGACCAAAGAATCTAGAGTTGATTTATGCGATTCCTTGAGCTTGTTCATCATGCCATGCAAAGCCTGTACCGCAACCTTGGCCTGTTGTGATAATGACATAGCCTCTGCACTTTGACTCACAAAAATTGAGGTTTGCTGGGGCTGAATCTTTGGTGCTAATACACTTGATGGAGCACTGTTTGGGGTAAGCCCAACTGCTGCAGGTGCAGCTGAGTCATCTAACCTACGACCCAAACCCTTTCTGAACTGTTCTTCCTCCCATCTTCTTTCCTCTTCTTCCTTTTCCTCCTCTTCAGGCAATTCTAATTCTTTAAATTTCACAGTATTCATGGACATGCTACTATCTTTAGAACCCTCAAATAAACCTTTATTTACAGATCGTCCAGGTTTGTCGCCTAAAAGAGCAATCCTTCCCTCCAACTCTGCATCTTCCTCTTCATCACTGGACCCTCCAGTACCAGCAGACAGCCGGCTACTAATTACACCACCACCATCGAGAGAGATGAAGTCAGGTGCAGCATGCCGGGGCTGTTGCAACTGCTGGCGCTTTGCTCTAATTTTATCTATAGTTGCCTGATCTGGAATTGATGGCCCCTTATCCAACTCCATCTCTTCTACTTCGTCTTCCTCTTCTTCCTCATTTGCAGCAGCCGAAGGGGTCATAGGCTTAACAAGGCCCTTCAGTACAATTACAGTCTCAGGCGGCTTATCGGGTTTTGTTAGTTTCGGATCTAGACCAGAAAGAGAAGCTGGTCTGGGAGGAGGCCTTGAAATACTACCGAGTGGGCGTGCATTCTTTTGCAACTCAAGGAGTCTTTCCTTAGTGTACTCCCCAGCCTGAGACTGTAAATTTGATGGCAAAGTAGTAGTAGAATAGGTTAATCCCTTGGCCTTAATCCGATCCTTTGGAGCTGTCAGTTTGTGGGTAGAACTGGCAGGTGTAGGGTTCTGTTTTACTGGTCGGGGAGCCCTGCTTGGGCGGAAGCTGGCATCGTCATCTTCTTCTTCATCGTCAGCAAAGCTGAGGCGGGTACGGGTTTGTACTGGGTCAGGCTTGGGCTTGGGTTTCTGGGATGCAGGTTTAGGTTTAGGGCTTGGGTTGACATCATCTGTGTTTGAGTCTGGTTCTTCAGATCGGCGCCTAAAATTCTTGGATCTTGCACCGCTACTCATCACCAATTTTTATTCTGTGAAATAAAATGATATAAATGAGAAGAACTTAGGGTAACTTTGTAGAGGGTGAAACCACCAAGTAGTAGCAGTAGCAGTATCCTATAAATTGGATTGAAATAAGCTAACTCCAACTAAATGATAACGACAATACTACCACTAATTAACCAAAATTCATCCCCCAAGTCGAAGCAGCTTTATCAAACTAATTCAAAACTACAATTAGACGCGATTACAGACCTAAATAATTAAATTCTGAAGACTAGGAATCAATTTACTCCAAAACCGGGGAGCAAAACATCTCCTAGATTAATCTGATGTCAAAAGGTGCAAGAATGAAAGAGAAAACCGTAATTAATAGCAGAAATCAGAAGAGAGAAAGAACAAAGCTTTACCTAAGTTGGTATTTGGAAAGGCAAAAACGCAACGAATTTGCGCAAGGAAAAAGGGAGCACAGAAAGTCGCAAAGAGTCCCACTCGTCGACGAGCTAGGCCTGTGAGGCTGTGACCGGAACAAACCGTAGGTCGGTGATAATCGAGAAGAGGAAACAATATGAAATTATGAAGGGTTTCATTTGCAGCCCTTCGGGAAGGGAAGGAATTTAGTAAAGCTAAGAAATATATTAATAATAAAATTTAACAACAAAAGTCGCTTTGGCCGAGTGGTTAAGGCGTGTGCCTGCTAAGTACATGGGGTTTCCCCGCGAGAGTTCGAATCTCTCAGGCGACGTTTTTATTTTATTGTTTCTGCGGGATGATTCGATTTGTTTGTTTTTCAACGTATCAGTTTATTTTGAATAAAATGGTTTGGTTGTTCGTATTATTTGGATCGATTTGGTTTTATTTTCGTTTATATTTTGATTGTTATTATTTATTACAGTTTAGTTTTGATGACTAAAACCTAAATGAATCAAAATATTAGCAAATTATGTTAGTGTTGTAAGATTGTATGCAAAATATTAAGTTCATATATATATTTTTTTTAAATTCTGTTCGTTTATTTTTCATTTAATTAAAGTTTATTTCAGATAAAACGATTCATCTGTTTTTTTATTCGGTTCAATTCGGGATATTTTGATAGTTTGATTTTTTTTTATGGCTTCATTTTGACAAATAGAAACTAAATTAATCAAAATATTAATAAATATTATGTTAGTGTTGTAATACACACAAAATATTAAGTTGCTACTTGTATTGTTAATATAACTAAAAAATTTAGAGTAATTTGCGTGTGTATGTGGCTGATTTTTTGGTTGTGGCATTTTAGGACGTGCAATATTAAGCGCAGAACAAAAAAAAAAAAAAAAATTCTGAATACATGTAATATTAAGCGCACATACTATTTCTCTTGACTTAATTAGGGGACGTTTAATTTGTGTTATAGTTCATTTCAGATAATAAAAGAATTTCAAATTGTAATATCAGAGAATATTATTTCAAAGAATGTATCATTATTATATTTAGTTTGTGCATGATTATTGTTTCAATATTTAAAGGAATATGTCATTATTTTGTTTGATTTGCATGTAACTATTGCAATAGCTATGGAGATATGGCTTTACTACTTTTAAATTATTAACTAAATATTGTTCGAAAAAACTTATTTAGTTCGCATAAATTAAGCTGAATTAATCAAATCATTCAATCAATCAAATTAGAAATTGAACCAGATAATACAGTTAATTTGTTTCAATCATGTGAGAATAAAATTTAATATTATAATCAATAATCAAGTATTAAATAATTATTTACACAAGGAAAAAGAGAGAAAATACCAACATCATCAGTTCGTGGTACGGGCGAGTTGCTGGCTCACGGTCGAGTCGTACTCCTGCATCGGATCAAAGAATAATCAATTGAAGAGAAGAGTTAATTAGGATAGAGAAAATCAGAGAAGAGAGAATGCAAACCGAAAAGTCGGAGTGGTATCCGTCGAAAAGGAGAGAAGTTAGAGAGGAGAGAAGAGGCTTGCATTGAATTTTTTTTTTTTTTTTTAAGAAATAGCACTACAGGAGTGATTACCATCCGGTTGGAATACAAAAAATCCATATTATTTCTGACTAGCGTGATAGTCATAGATCTATGGAATCGAAATAGAAAGGAATGATGGATTACCGCCTCTATTCCCTTAGTTTGCCAAACGCAGTAATCACTTTTTAGAAAATTATGATAGCAGAAAATCACCTCTTCAAGTATAAACCAAACGCCTCCTAAGAAACACAATTGATACAGAAAAGTGAGAGAAAATTCTAAATGATTAAGAAAGAAAGTTATAAATTTGCACCGATCATTTTGCATGTGCGAACTTATATCTAAGAGTGAGCACTAGCTCCTTTTGTGAACTCAACAACAGGTGTCTTTGTAAACTCAAACTAAAACCCATCAAGTTGACTTCAAATGATAAATATAAACCATTGAAACTCATATACATTACGAGTGATGTATCTACATGTGAAAATATTAAACTCTCAAATTAATTTAATATAAAGTCAATCGGTCAAAAATTAGAAGATCTATAAATAATTTTATAGCATTCATTTTTTGAATATTTTTTGACCATTTCACTTGATACAAAATTAATTTGAATTTTTTTTTTTTTTGCATATAGACTCGTTACTCGTAAGGTAGGTGAGTTTCAATAATTCAAATTTGATCATTTGACAAATTTGATAGGTTTTAAAATTGAGTTCACATAAAATCTTGATGAACTTAATAACACCCTAGTTCTACTCAATAAGTGAGTTATATAAATATGTAATAATGGTAGTTTATTTACGAGTGAGATTTATTTTCTTTGTATTAGCTTATTCAATTTTCAAGCTTTTTTAAACTACAAAGGTTGTAGAGCGCATATTATTATCTTTATTATTTCATTTTAAAGAAATATATTAACAGAGCTTGCACTTGGTGTTTCTATGTACATTGCCGTTTTTTAACAGACAGAGCTATACCTGATGTTCTACACTAATCAAAATTCTATTTTAATAGAGCTGCATTTAACTATGAATAGTCTACGGTAATCAAAATTCAATTTCAGCATAGCTACCCTGATAATGATTCGTATAAATTATTTATGTGTTTTCAATTATGTGACGTTATTATTAATTAGGTTATTTATTTAAAAAAATTATAAATAAATGAGCTGCGCCTGGTGTTTCTAATTATGTAGGTTGTCGTGTTACAATTAATAAAGCTGCACCTGACGTTTCTAATTGTGTACGTTGTCGGATTATAATTAACAAAGGTGCATACACTAATCAAAATCTTATTTTAACATAGCTACACATAATTATGAATAATCTACAGTGATCAAAATCCTATTTCAACAGAGCTAACCCTAATAATTATGCATATTAATTTATTTGGGTGGAGATTTTGTTCAAAGGCTTTGGACAAACCTCATTCAAATTTGTTATAAACCGTCCGATCTATCTTAAAATTTACATGGATGATTTGGATTTACGTAGCCATTTAAAATTATTAAGTTTTAAATGTATTTTTGCACATATCTTAAAGCAAATCAAACGGTAAGGCTTAGCTTTGATTGAGATTTTGTCCAAAGCCCTTAGAACAAAATCCAATTCCTAATTATTTTATTCATTACTTTTGTGTTCCTAATTATGTAATGTCATTATTAATTAGATTATTCTATTTAAAAAAAATATAATTAAGTCTGCACGTAAAGGAAGCAAAAAAGTAATTCAACTTAAGTCATAATTTAACCTTAAATCTCAATCAAACAAAAAATAATTAAAATTCTAACTTAACTTTAAAACTCAATCAAAATAACTAGCTTAACTCGGCATAAACTAAAATATTTAAATTAGACCTTCTAACCGTTCAAGCTCAACCAAACACTATACAAATTAAGAATAACATTTTGATTCTGAAAATTACCAGACTACACAATACACATAGTTGATCAGATTTTTAAAGAAAATGCTAGACCGGTGAAAAATCGTGTTATCAATCTGAATTTGAAACCGTGGACCAGGAGTTGGCAAAAAAACTGCTGCGCCACCCTTTTTCCACAAAATAATCTACATACACAGTCCACAGAGACATCTTTCTCGCTTTCTCTCTCCAAGTCGGGTTGAGAGAGAAACATGGTCACAAGGGGAGAAATTCCCAAATCGCCACTCGAAGGCGCAAGAATGGTATGATTATCCAACTCCTATCTTTACTCTTCTTTTGGTACCCTCTTTTGGATTAATCCCAAATTGAGAAAACCCAACAATGGATCTCTCAAATTTAGGGTTTCTCAGCTTGTGTTGACTCTTCAATCCATCTCCTAGCCTCACCTTTTCAGCTCGATTATCTTTTAAGAGTAGAAATTTCTTACCTTAAAAGTGGTGACGAATTTGAAGAAAGAAAGTTCTATTCTGTTGAATTTCGAACCAAGTTGGAATTTTTTTAGTAGAGACAATTGATGGCAGATGAGGCAAACGATTCAAACAGACCCAATACGAGAAGCAACATGGATCTGAATCTTTACTTAGGATTGCCCCGTTCACCCCGCCGTGCCCGACCTGATTTAGGTTCAGACTTAGCACTCAGTTCCATCCCCATGAATTCCTCCTCATCTAGCTCAGTTGCCTCAATTGAAGACAGTAATACCCCTGCTAACAGGTCTAGTTCTATCCACATTGAAACTGCAGAGTCACACGCGCACCCTCCTTACTCACCTTCAACACCTGCCATGGACCCTAACCCGCAAATGGATCGCACCCCACCTAGCCCTGAATACACGCCTTACTTCCCTTCTTATGAGTCTTTTAACACTTCCTACCCGCCTCTGGTTGACCCGAACCCGTTACCTCCTGTTCATGAGTTAGATGAAGCTACAAACCCAAGTCTCATGATTGTAGATGATCCGACAGCCTTTTCTGCTGAGACCCATGTACCTTATTCCCCTCCTTATGTGGCCCCACCCTCTCTACCTCCTGTTCCACCTCCCCAACAAGCATATATCCCCCATCCAAGGGCACAGGAAAACCCAAATGACGACATCCCGTTTAGCTTCTACCCTCAACTACCACCTCCTTACATGACAAGCGGCCGTGCTGAGCTCCTTCGACCAGAATTACGGTTCAGGCGCCTGATTGAGACAAGCTCCAGGCTAAGGGCTCGGCGGTTTAGGTCATCCTTCTCACATGGAAGTGGGGCTAATAATCCAAACATGGCCTCAGCATCTGCTATAGGTGTCACTGCCACTGAGCTGCAAGCAGGTCAGGAGACGGTTGCATGTGTTGAAAGAACAGCAGAGGCAAATGTGAGAAAGGATAAGGTGAAGTTGGAAGCTGGTACCATGGAGGAGGAGGCGTCCGATGAAGAATCAAAAGAGAATGCGCAGAACATTAGTGCAAATTTCGAGTGCAATGTCTGCTTTGAAATGGCAACCGAGCCAGTGGTGACTTCATGCGGCCACTTGTTCTGCTGGCCGTGCTTGTACCAATGGCTGCATGTGCACTCTGATCACAGGGAGTGCCCGGTCTGCAAGGGGGAGGTTACTGATGCTAATATCACTCCTATCTATGGCCGTGGCGGTTCAGATTCCAATGGAGAGAGGGCGAAGAGCACTGCTCCGATTGGAGAAGATGGGGTGAAGATCCCCCCCAGGCCCCGGGGTAATCGGGTTGAGAGTTTCAGACAGCAATTCAGACCTGTTTCTAGGCGGTTCGGTGAGGGTATTGCATCTTCCATGAGGCGTTTGTTGGACCCACAAATCCGCCCGGGTGGTTCTGGATCCCACCGGTTTGACCCGAATGTAGATGCTGCCATGCAAGAAGTACTCGATGGGGCCCACAGACAGGTTCTCACTAGGCTCCGTGCTAGGAGACTCCAGAGAGAAGAGTTTAATATCGGTACTAACAGTAGCAGCAGCGCTGAAGTTATCCCGAATGTGATGGTGGATACTACAATAAACTCAGGGCCCCCTTTGATGAATCCTGGCAGCAGTAGTGCAAACCCAAACCCTAATTCGGCTACACTCTTTAGAGAGGGGATTGATCTATGGCACCGCTTCTCTCTCTATGGTCTTGCTAGCACAGAGAGGCTTGCAGCTATAACGGCTGATTTGGGCCGGGTCGTTGGGCGGTTTGCTAGCATGAATGGTACTAATAATAATGAAGCCTCAACTTCGGCAAGTCCAATGGACCCATCCAGTTCGGAGAGACCAGCTGGTGGGGACCAGGTTGCTGCGGCGCTTGCAGCAGATCAGGTGTCTGCATCCAGCACAATGGCAGTGATACAAGGAGATCCTGGTGCGGCCACTGGTAACTCAGAAGGACCTGCTTCTGCATCGGAGCGGCGCAATAATAGTGCGGGTTCGTCTAGGGCTCAGAGGAGGCGTGTCAGAACTGGTGGTAATGGCACAGCTGGTGCATCTACCTCAGGTGGAAGTGGCAATACAGGAGGCTCACTGGATGTAGATGGGGGACCGGCGCATCATTTGCGCAAGAGGAGAAGGCTGAACTGAGAACACCCAAGTCAACTCCAGCTTGTGCAAGTGAGATGTGATGACTTGATTAAATAGTTCTGATGGCTCGTTTCAAGCAAGAGAGAGAGAGAAGGATCTGACAAGCCCCTAATTGTTGTGCACTTTCTGAATAAAATTATTCTGGGTTAGTTTTGTTTTCCTTTCTTTATTTAATTGTTTTATTGGGGTGGGGGGTGCAGGTTTATAGAGTCCTCTATTAGGATTTTGAAGTTTTGTATTTTAATTGTTTTTGCTGAATGAAATTTGGAGTCCTTAGCTTTCCGCATATTTTGCATTTCATATTGTTATAATTGTCTCTGGCAATGGTGACAACATTTGTTAGCATAAAAAGAAAGGGTTATGATGGGCATCGAACCGAATTTGGTTCAATGCCTGGTTGGAACCGTCCAATCCGCGTTGAGATTTGCACGGACGGTTTAGATTTGTGCGAATCTCAACGTGGTTTGAACTGGTATTACTGAGCATCGAACCAAATTCAGTTGGATGCCCATCGGAAATCTCCTGCTCCAAAAGAAAAATGATGGTGCCCGTTAATAATTATTTTTGGTACTTGTCTTTGATTGAGAGCAGCATTATTGAACTTGTTGCTAATTAATTGCGTGATCAGTTGGTTCTTGATTGAACTTTCAAAGGAGAATATCCATATTTTATCCTGCATTTCTATTTGGAATCTAACTAGAAGTTTGTCAAAATTATAATAGTCTGTTTGGTAGCTTTATTTTGGACGGAATAGCAGACGAGTACTTTCAAAGGCAAAATAAAATTTTTGAATGGACTTCACAGTGCTCTTCCACCCAGGTTGGAAGAGCAAAAGATGGCCTTTGTTTTTCAATGGAAGAGTGAAAAGTGTGACTCTATTACCAGTAAAAAAGACCTGTGTCTGTGTAGCATTGTTTATTTATCGTTTTTCTCTCCCCAATTTGTTTCTGGTTCTAAAGAAAGAAAACAGAAACACTCCGACTCAAAACATCTCAACTTTTTCAGTGTAGGATCTCCTCCAATTAGAATGATGCTACCATACACCAACCTCAAAATGAGGATCTCAATCTGCTGCCATCTCTTTTGACACTCACCGTGCCACCCTTTCTTCCATTCAAAAGAACACAGCAAAGCATTAGAGGGCCTTTTAAATGGGTGTGACCTTTTCTTCAAATCTATTGTTTAAACTTCCTCAAATTGAATTCTATGCATCTTCTTTGCTTAATTGGTTTTGTAGGTTTTCTTTATTACCCCACTTGTGATAATTTTTACAAGTAATGATCTTCTATGTCAATAATTGTCAAAATATCTTGCATTGGAGCTTAATTGTGCATCGGAAGAACTATTCTAAACTCCTGCAGTCCTGGCTCATTAGTAACAGCAATATTTGTAGTTCGTTTAAGTGCAAATCTTTTGATGTTCTTTAAGATTCTGAGTTTTTAACCCAAAACCAAGTCTTCTGACAGTATTTGTCACAGAGCATAAAGGGTTTTCTGGTATTTATACTACTAAGTAATTAGATAGTTGGTTTGGTAGAAATAAATCCAGGGCATTCAGTGATCATACAATGTAACAGCTTGATTGGTACTTGTTGCTCACGCATTGTTGTAGTCTGGATAAACTGGTAAGGTGATAACTGCTGCTACACTTTAGCAGTTGGCCTCTTCTCACTGTTTTGAGGGATTAATTAATTGCAGTCTGATAACTTTAACAAGGTGCTACTGCTACTTACTACCTGCAGATACTGATAGTAGCTGTTGTAGTCTCGAGGGATGGCTTTCTTATTATAACTGATGATGAAAGCTATTTAATAGGATTTATCTAGTTTATTTGGACTTTCCCTGAGCAACAATATTAGATTTATGATCTGGATCAGTATTGCGCTTTGAGAATTACCAGAATAATATAGTAGTGTTGATGCCAACCTAGATTTACTGCTATACTAGGTGTTTTGACTGGCGAGTCTGACATGCCACTCTGAGATGCGTCAGTTGATAATCAGATTGACTTGTTGTATTAAGTTGGTACTGATAGCTCTCTTTAATATCATGTTTTTCTAATTGCTTGAAGTGTAAAAGATGATTGTAAGGGAGTTCATAATGTTTTTCTAATGTAAAAAGTTATTGTGAGGGAGTTGATATATATATGTACCGAGATTTTATTGTCATTGCTAAGCTAACACTCTAATTTGGAACCAAACGTTACAAGAGTTTTATATGAGTAGTACATAATAGAATAGTAATACTGACATAGCATCACTTTTTCGGAAGGTGGTGATTCGTTCTGCATTAAAAATCGTGCATACTTGATTCACATAAATTTTAAAGTTGCATGCACGAATTTTGATACAGATTAGATGGTTCGGATTTCAGACCGAATTTGAACAGCCCCGATTCCCACTTTTTTCATATTCCACATTATTTTTATATAGTTATGCGGATTATTGACTGACTATCAAAAACGATCGACTAATCAGTTTTAACTACCAATAGTTGTCAAAAACTGCAAAAAAAATTTCTACCTCATACGTACTTTTCTTTCTCCAGGCGGCTTCCATGCAATTTCTCAAAGAAGCAAATTGCACATTGGAGACGATTAGAGTACAAGTTTGTTGTAATAAATAACAGTTTGTCCTTCACAATAGGAGATAAATAATTCACTTAACGCCCTTCAAATATCTCGAACCAAAAAGATATCTATCCAATATCTGAAAATACGGGGCTTTATTTGCAAAAGGGAACTTCAAAGTATCTTGTCCGGCTAGTATCACTTATCGCTTCCTGCTCGTAGTGGATAGAACATCCATCCATGGCGCCACCTCTCTCCACCCTTTCTCCGTCCACAATGGCTGTGCCCTCTTTTCTACCCTCCAAATCCTTCTTTCCCAAATTCACCTACATCACCTCCACTCCCTCCCTCCAGTGCCACTCCTCCATTTCGGAGCAGCTTCGCCCGCTCTCTCTTTCCCTACTCAAAGAACCTGCGCAGAGCGAACCGGTTAATTCGAAACCCACTTGGCTCAACCCCACCAAATCCAAACCCAATATCATCTCACTCGAACGCCAACAGAGAACCAAACCGGCCTCCAATCGAAACCAACCCGCATCCCTCGACCCGACCCTTATCAAAACTCTAACCTCCATTCCCAATTCTGATAAAGCTATTTTCTTCTCTACCCTATCCAATGCTTTTCCATCTCCCCCATCTCACGACGACGCACTGTCTCTTCTTAAGTCTTTCTTTCGCCACCCCGAAAAATCCATTCTCTTGCTTGAATGGCTGGAAGAATCATCTTTCCAACTGGAAACCATTTTCTACAATTTGGTTCTGAAATCTCAACGTTCTGCGAGGCAATGGGACCATATGGATCAGATTGCACATCAGATGCTTGATCATGGGCCTCAACCAGATAATATCACGTATTCAACTGTTATAACAGCCGCGCATCAATGCCGAAGATTTGACAAGGCGATTGAATGGTTTGATAGAATGTATAGTGCAGGAGTGACACCAGATGAGGTTACTTTCTCTTCTGTACTTAAGGTGTACGCAGTTCTTGGCAAGAGACAGGAGGCATTTGTTCTTTATGAGAGAGGTCGTGCTGCTGGTTGGAAGCCTGACCATGTGCGCCATTCTCTCCCATCTAATTGTCTAGTTGATACAATTTTCATTTTTGGCACTTTAATTAAGTACTTAATTCTTGCTGTTTTATATTGAAAGGTGGTGTTTTCGATACTAGGGAAGTTGTTTGGGGATGCGGGTGACCAAGACGGGATGTTGTATGTACGCGATGAAATGAAACGGCTCGAAATTGTGCCAAATGTGGTGGTGTATAACACCCTCATTAATGGATTCGGGCGGGCCGGGCGAGTCAATATAGCCAAAGACCTGTTTGAGGAGATGTGTCAGTTGGGAGTGAATCCTAATGCACGAACCCTTACTGCTATTTTGAGGATATATGGGAAATACAAGCGTAATCAAGATGCCATGGATGTATGGGCCCGCATGAAAGAAAACAGGTTTGTCAGAGGATGTTTTTCTCTTTTCAAAACAAGCAAAGGTTATGTTTGCTTTTCCTTTGATAGCAGGGTTTATGGGCTTAAGTTAAGTACCACCTCATATCTGTACCAGTTTCATATGGTAATCCCTAGTTCGTAACTCATGGTAATAAATCAGAGGCACCAAACTAAGTTGGTTCATCCAATAACTGGCATGTACCAACTGGAGGGACAGAATTCTGGCTGGAGGCCTGAAGGGGTTTGTTTTAGTTTTTGTTACCTGAAATATTATTTGAAACTTATTTTTGGGGCATAGCTACGACGCCCTGTAGTTACAACAAAATAAACACAACATAGATACAAAGTGATGCTACTGCTATTAGACCTGTTTGTCTATAGGAGCCAACCTATCACTGTACAAGGACTGGATGCTACCATTTAACAAACAACATTAGAAGCAACTTTTGCAAATTACACCAAATATTTTACTGTGTTTGTAAATAGCTATCTCCATTTCTCATACTTGCAATTAGCAAACAACTTTTTAAAACAATTTCTATTAAAACATCCAGAAAGTGTATCTCCATTTCTCATATTTTTAAGCTGTTGAGACCTGAAAGTGTTAATTTGGCTCGATTGAATTTTAATGAAATTTAACTTAGGAAAATACAGGCTTATCAGATCAGTCAGTAAAAAGGTCAATATAAATCAGAATATATATCTTTTCAATCTCATTATTGGCTCAAGTCGTAAATATATCTGAAATTGGGCGCCACTTCCAAATGAGAGAAATATCGGGTGCCATTTCAAATTTTGATAAAACACTTGGTACCATTGAAATATGTGATCCTAATATGTCTAATACTCTGTACAACAGGTGGCCTGTGGATCAAATCCTATACAACACGATATTAACCATGTGCGCTAATCTTGAGACATACTCAGAAGCAGAGAGGATATTTGAGGACATGAAACAGTCACAGAAATGGTGCCCTGACAAGTGGACCTACTCTGTTATGATCAAACTGTACTGCCGGAGTGGCAAGAGTGAGCGTGCATGGCATTTGCTGTTTGAAGAGATGCCACAGAGAAACCTACAACCAGACGTGACAAGCTATACTTCTTTAATCGATTGCTTGGGCAAGCAAGGGAGAGTAGATGATGTGGTAGTTGTATTTGCTGCGGCCATGAAAACAGGTAATATATTGACCTAATAAATGCATTTATATGAATTGCAATCTTGGATTTTTATACCAGGACCAGTCAAGTGCAGTGCTGGTATGTGGATTTCATTTTGCATGCCAACTGAAACTAAAATAGAAGTGAATCTTTCATACATGCCTAATTGCAGTTCATTTGGGACAAAAAATGAAAGAAAGAAAGAATGGGACAATGAGCCCATCTTGGGTCATAACCCGGTTCAATAGGAAATCTAACTCATCCATTGAACCATTCTGGACACTTTTGCATTTGCTTAAAATACATATAATGTGTAAGATTAAAATTTCATCAAAATTATGTTTTGTTTCAGTACCATCTGAAATTGACGACCTGCTTTGCTGTTGTTTGCTATCGACAATGGCCCAATGTAAAGATGAGAAGCAAATGAATGCTATACTAGGTTGTATAGAAAAGGCCAATCCTACACTATATAAATTAATATGCATGTTACGGGATAAGCTGGTCGGATTTGACGAAATTCAAAAATCCTTCCGTGAGTTACTCAACAGAGCACCGGTTAATGTACGTAGACCATATTGCAACTGCTTGATAGAAATCTGCACTGACGAACTCGGTTTCCCTTCACATAGACCTCGTGAGCTTTTCCACTTGGGAAATATTTACGGGTTGTACCCGCATATAGAAACAAGGCGGCCAAGTGAATGGTCGGTTGACTTGCGTAGACTCTCTCTTGGTGCAGCTAAGGCAGCTTTGCACGATTGGTTTGAGAGTGTGGCTGAGGCAGTGGAGGATAGAGAAAGTTTGCCTCCTCAATTTAGGGTATACACTGGTCATGGGTTGGATAGATTCAAGTCAGTGCTTACCAGGTACTTGGACGGGTATTTGTCAGAGTCAGGGACCCCGCTTCACAAGTGCCCGGAAAAGGTGGGCAGCTTTGTGGCTGATAAGGATGATTTGTTGCACTGGTTGCAAAGCCGGGGCATTCTGCAGGCGGATTAGAAGTTTTGTAATACAAATAATTTTCATACAAAATTAGAAATGGGGCTGTGCAGGGTCTGTTAGTTTCAGCATCTAGGCCTAGGTAGGTTGTTTTGAAGTTTCTTCTAATATTTTTCTTTTTTAGCCTGATTTTTCTTTCTTTTTGCCAATCTTATATTTTATATGGTTCTGCGATTTGCAGTCTGTCTCAATGAGGAGTCCGAGCATCTAAAAATGCAGAGTCGGCTCGGGAAGTGGGTTCCTCAGATCCTGCATTTTCTTTTTGGTCTGTAGGGATGCACAAAATATAACAGTATGATAGAAATAGGTTTTAATTTCAGAAAGATTAAGTTGCTTATTCCATAAAAAAAATTTTAAAAATTACCACATCTAACGATAATATGCTGCTATAAAAAATGCAGTAAACTAGATGTGCCGTTTATTTAATTCTCAAAACGGCTCTTCCAAATAAATTGAAATTTAAGGACATGACTTGAGTTCGTAGTCCGTTGTTGAATAACAAGTATATATGTATGGTAATATCTCATTAACTATGCTTGTATACTGCACCACAATATTTTATTTAGGTTAAGTTTGCAAATAAGTAATTAGCGTCATGAAGTGTAGTTTATAATAGTGAAATTGATGTTTTGCTATGTTCATATGTTTAAATCTTACAAATATGACATTAAGAATGGGGGCTTTGTAAGATTATAAAAGGTTAAATATATATGAATCACAAATAAATCAAATCTTATGCTTGTCATATGTGTTACTTGCTTTGTTGTCGTTGTTTCTGATATTTGTATTATTATAGCAGCTTTTGTTTTCCATTAATATGGAGAAATTTATGTGGCAAAAATAAGAGTTAATTAGTCAACCAATTTTTCTAGAAAAGAAAAAAAATATAAAAAGAACATGAATCTCTGCCAACATTATATGCACTAGTATAACACCAATATTCCCGTCTTTTCCCTTTTTCTTTCTCTTAAAAAAAAAAAAAAATCAGCACACAATGGAATAGAATAATTAACATAGATGACACACTCACACAAGAACAACAAACATCCTCTAAATTGGGCATTTGATGTGGATTTGAATACATTTCAAGAAAAGAGACCGTTCCACCTCCAATCGAAATATGACACAACTAATAAAAGCGAAATATTTGGCAGAAGATGTTCAATAAAAGGTATATTGTAACTATAATAAATAGGTAAAATGTTAGTAGCCGATAGTGAAGAAGATGCCAGTACAGCGGCTACTGAGAATGAGCGGATGGCTAATGCATTTGCATTTTCCCAGGTTCTCGCTAAGCTGGCAATATTATACCAGAAAAGACCGAAGTAACCAAAAAATGCAACTACTAGCACCGCAAACGCAACTATACTGTAGATAGCAAAGGCTAAGGCAATGATTCCAGCAAAAACCAGATAAATAACTTGCACAAGATGCAAGGCTTGTATGATACAGGATGTATCTCCAGTTGTCACAAGAGGTGAGTTGTCTTGGTGCATAGTCTCCTTCATTGACTGTTCCTGGAAAGTTTAACGATGAAAGTTAAAACTTTATATTTTTTGAAGGTTTTTACAGTAATTATGTTTGAATATTTGGACATAAGTACAATCCAAAGCTCCAAGGCACAGTAATAATTCCTTTTCCTTCAGCAAATACAGGCTTAATTATACTATTTCCACAATTGAATTGCACTGGAGATAGGGGTGTCAATGGGTACTGTACGGATCAAGTGAAAGTATTTTTATACCCATTCCCGTTAAGCTCACGAAAAATAAATTTTTTTTTACCTATAACCATACCCGTCTTATTGAATATGATACAGGTCAAGTAAACGGATAAAAGAGTGTCATTGACACCCATAACTAATGAGGAACAAGACTTCCTTAAAAAAGATAAATAGGTGAAATTATCTGAAACATCTAGTTAGAGAAAAGCATGCATTTACTAGAGAAGCTGAACTGGCAATTGCTGCTTCTCCCATTACAGGCTTCTGCGGGTCTTCAATTCCGGTTGAATCCATTGGCAATAGCAAGAAGAAAGAATAGAAGAGGGGCTTCTGTGAATGCAGTGAATCCACATCCCTTTACTTGAACGAAGGGTATGATATAGAGAAAAGGAATAGTCAACAAGTCAATTGTGGCGGTATAAGTCGTCGTTCTCGTCAACTGGTCAATAATTTTTTTTTTTTTTTTTTAGTTTTTGCTTAGATCATGCCCCTAGGGTGGCCTAGGCCACTGATCAGTACTTATCATTGCTTAGTTTTTGGCTCATTTGATCAGTAATGAAAAGATCTTTGAATAAACAAAATTAATGTATATAATATATATCACAATAACAGAGACAGTAACGTCATATATTCGTGAGTTTTACAATTAATTGTTAGCTTAATAATTACAAAACCTCAATTTATCAGAATATTAACGCCAAGGAGCATTTGCCGATTTATAATTATTATCAAAACCTTTGCCGAGTTATAATTACAATCTCTTAATCCAGAACACCTGTTCTTCTTATAATTATAAGTATTACAGCCTGTAGTTATTTTTTCTTATTAGACTAATTTATCCTTTCCTTGTACTTGTCTAAGGTGGTCAATGGTAACAGTTTTTGTAAGGTGAACAGTGTAACAAAGACTCGGAAAAAAAGTAAAAATAGGATAACCAAGGTTGGTACAAAACAGAGCATATTGAACTATAATTTTTAAGTAATGACAAATTTGTCAATTTAATTTTTTTATTAATATTAAACAATTTAAGTGATTAAATTAAAAAATCAGGTGTTAATAAAATTAATGAATTTAGATAAAAATAATTAATTTAAAAATCTTCCTTGAGGAAACATCTAAATAATAATATTATGATGAGTGAGTATATATATAAATAATTCTCTAAAATTTATTAAGTAGGGTTCAAATTGCTGGAGCTCATTACTATTTTCCTTCATAGTTGACGAATGACGAGGCATTAGTCAAGAAGAAAATGACATCTGAACATGCAAATACGCAACCGCACAGGCCCTCAGAGGCGAAGCTACAGTATAAGGGGCCGCTTAATCATGCATTTTGAAAAAGCTCTAATAATATTATATCCGTAGTTTTGAACTATTGCCTATCTCCATCGGAAATTTTTGTTTATTCCTGTTGTAGCCCAGCCCAACACATTTTCGCGGCCGCAACCCAATTATTTTCTGGCCACAGCTCTGAATCTGATCGCTATTCGCTGCCCGATAATTTTCCGATGGTCGCAGCGACGCAGCCCCTTCTCTCTGCTTCTTTTATCGATTCGCGGATTCGGGTAATCGCGAAAGACAACAAGAGATGAACAGGCTAACAGCGATGCCAAGGTGTGTGAATTCGTATCCTCTGAGATATCTCAAACTTTGCGTGGCTTTATGGAAAATCCCAACCGTTTAAATACGTACTGCACGAATCTCAAAGCACACATAATACTGACCCCTACATCTCCCCGAATAGGCACCGGACACGGTCACGCAAAAGTCGAGATATCTCAGAGGATACGCACTCAAGGTGTGTCGGGTAGTAAGGTGTGAGGCTCGCTAGTGTTTAGAGTAGGTCCGATGTTCATCGGACCTACCTTGGTTTAATGGGTGTAGGTACCATTCGATTACATCAAGATTTGTGTGCTATGTATTAAAATCCGTACGTATCTGTATGAGTTTCTGATTGAACCTAAAAGTAGGTCTAATACCATCGGACCTACTCCTATCTTGGCGCGCTAAGGTGGGACTCATGCGAGGCAGCTTAGCCTGATAATTCTATTTTTTTTTTCTGAACTGCAATTAAATTTTCTTTGAGCTAATATTTCTTTGCTTGATCAATGAACCTGATACGTGAGTTGAAGAGAGACGAAAAGGGAAACTATGGCTGAAGCATGGGATTTGCAGTGGCGGAGCTACATGCATTCAGGGATATGGCACTAGATTTTGAAAAATGATACCAAGTTGTACATGGTTGGTTTGGATCTGGAATTTTTTCTACTCCGAATTTGAGTTTGTCTACTTCTGATTGAATCAAAGTTTTCTATAAGTGAAAACAGTTGAGTTGCTGCAAATTTAATAGTCTTTGATCAATTTATTTCGAAATATAACAACAAGAAGAAAGGAATTAAGAACGATCTAATATATAGTGGGATTCCAATAAATCTGCTACTTTTTTTTCTTTCAAAAAATAGACTAAAATGTTTTATAAAATAATATTTTGAAATTTAATGTATTAAATTATTTTATAATTAGGTTTAGATATTCAAAATGATATTAATTTTAATATAAGTAATATTTTAATGATTTAGATTAAATTTTTATTTTAATAATTTTTGAAAAACAATCGAGTTTTCGATATGATTTGATCGATTGCTACCGATTTTCTCAATTTAATTTGCTTCATAATCAATTACCGATTTCGCTTCCAATGAAAATTATTTAATAATATTTTAATAAATAGTTTAATAATTTAAATGAAATGATAATGATATATAATAATAATTTATACCTACCGGATGAAAATCTTGCTACGCGCGTTTGCTTGATCAATGAACATGACATATTTAGCGATGTCATACAAAGTTAACAAAATAACTGAGAAAGCTCACTTTTATAGATGAATTAGCACAGATGATTCCGAAATTTTTATAAATACCCAAAAAAAATATAAAATTATGGAATCTACCCACTGTTTGAATGAAATTTGAAAAATACCAAATCCGGTTATCTAATAACTGGATTTGTGACAAATTTTCAATCAATGGATTCCCGGACTCAAAACAATATATCCGGTTAACCATTCACCGGAAAGTTGTATTTTTTTTTTTAAAAACACAATTTTTTTAATTTTTTTAATTTTTTGTATTGAAATATTAGAAATGTTGAATATATTTCTTTAAAAATAGATGGAATACAATATAATTTGATTTATTAGAAAGACTGCAACAAATAACCTGGATCAATATTTTTCAGGTCGGATTTTTTGCGGCTATAAGGAAAAATAATATATTTATTTATGTGTTATTGGAAAAAAATAAAAATGCTTAGAATTCTGAGTTATTGATCCCGGTTCAAAAGTCACTTTTATGTAATCTAGAAAATATTGTGATCTTTCTAGGATATTTAATTTATCAAAAGTTGTATCTATTTTTGAAAAAAAACAAAAACTTTAAGTTATTTAATAATTGTTATTAAAAAAGAATTCTCAAAATAGATACAACTTTTTATAAATCAAATGTCATAGAAGGATTACAATATTTTCTAGCTTACATAAAAGAGACTTTTGAACCGGAATCAATAACTCAGAATCTAATCATTTTTATTTTTTTCCAATAACACATAAGGAAATATATTAATTTTTCTTACAACCGCAAAAAATCCGGCCTAATATTAATCCGGGTTATTTGTTGTAGTCTTTCTAATAAATCAAATTATATTGTATTCCATCTAATTTTAAAGAAAAATATTCAACATTTCTAATATTTCAATACAAAAATTAAAAAAATTAAAAAATTCTATTTTAAAAAAAATATATAACTTTAAAAAAATAAAAAAAATACAACTTTCCAGTGAATAGTTAACCGGATATATTGTTTTGAGTCCAGGAATCCATTAACCGGAAATTTGTCACAAATCCGGATATTGGATAACTAGATTGGGTATTTTTTGAATTTCATTCAAACAGTGGATAAATTCTGTAATTTTATATATTTTTTAGTATCTATAAAAATTTCGGCAGATGGTTTTTTTGGACTGTACATTGCATAATTACAGAGAGGTGAAGAGATCCGAATGCTGTTAGATATCAACGCTATATTGATGAATTTGCTTGGAAATATTTAGATCAGAATCGATGTTTTGAGCATATATAGTTGACTCCTCTAAGTTTCTAAATTGTGATTTGGCATTTATCCCTTGCCGTTATCAGTGATTTGGGTACTATATTTTAATTGGGTTATAGTGTTAATAGTTTAGGCTGTTGAGAAGGAAACTATACTTTAACCGAAATAGGTACGGTATCGATCAGAGATTGAGAAAAGTCCATACTAATATTAATTTTTTATTTATTCTTTAAAATTTGTCAATCAGTATATAAAAAAAATGAACAAATATTTTACGAATGCATCCAACCTTTTAATTAATTTCTCTTCACAAAAATCACGACAAATTAAGTCTAGTTTAGACTAGTTATTCTCATTAGGTTGCTATCGCTGAACAATACCTTCATTTTGATCCTGCTCTTCGACCACCTATATCTTGATATAATCCAAATGAAGATTCACAGAGGAAGTTGTAACTCTGGCAGACTCTGTCAGACATTTAAAAAAAAAAAATTATAGAGGAAGAATCACTTCATTAACTTGACTACTATTACTATGTTTGCTGTTTTTTGATATGATAAAAAATACCATTTATTAAAACATCTAATATTTTGAATGAATTTTGTAGTCTTCTCATTTTATGTTATGTTAAATCTCTATTAAAGTTAAATTTTTTTGTTTCATTTAAAAATATATTTTTTTATTTACCTACGTCTGATGAAAATTCTAACTAAACCTACGTCTGATGAAAATTCTAACTATGCCTTTGTACGTAAAAACTGTTATTTGTAACATCGATACAGTTTGCTTTGTGGACACACGATGAACAACAATTACTGAAGCAACAGTACAGATGAGTACAGACTGTCCAGTACTGCATCTTTCTAGAGAAGAAGGAGACAAACAAATTGTTTCGAGCAAGAGCAGTAGAATACAATACAAGCAGTAGCTTCCGCATACAATCACCACACAAGAAATTAAGACTAGACAGTACGTTTACAGCATGCAGCACAAAACTCCAATCTTCAGTGCTGTTACAATGGGTCCCAGTTGTCATTATCAGAACCCCCCTTTTCCCCACAATCGTAACCCCGGCCCACTTGGCAACTTTGGCACTAAATTACAAAATTGGGCTCCTCTGAAAAATGAATTATCATTGACAGGATCGACTTTTACATGTTACATTCTTTTGGAATTTGGTACCCACAAACCCACAAGTTAAAAGAAGCCTGCGCCATTATTATATCGGTGCAACCGTATATATTACACCAGGTCCTTGTAATATTAATTGCTTAATTACCCCTGTTCGATCTTCGATTGTTTCTCTCACTGAACAAAACCTACGGTTGGATATGTCACGAGATTCAAACTACTAGTCACGAGACAAGACTAAATAAAAGTCGACGTGGCTGCGTATAAGCCAGTAAGAGTTGGATATGTGGGGCCGTTGTAATCACGGGAGACTATGATTGGTGCGTGGGATGTTGGGTAGGACAGGTACGGTGTTGATACCGAGACGGTGTAACTCGGATAAAACCGACTCGGTGGAGGGTGGGGTCAGGCCCAACGGCAGTGGGGCCCACGGCTTTGTCAATGCTTCCTTCACCACCTTGTCTAGTATCTCTTCGTCCTGTACTATGCGTTAACATACTTTTTCAGTACCAGTTAGGGTTACAAAGTTACAATAATTTCTTGAATATTTTGAAACAAATAAATTTGATTACCAGAGAAAAACCGTTCGAGTTATTATTCTCTGTCCCATTTCTGTCGCATGTCGGTAGCGGCATCTACAAATTTTAAACAAGTAAAGAACAGAAAAGAGTTGCTCCAAATATATATAAAACCATGAAAACACAACATCAGAAATGTCATATAATTATTTTTATTTCTGCAAGTTTCATTTCAACTTACTGGTGAAGGGATGTGGCAATGAGCATAAGGCATCCATACCGGGCAACCCCATGTATCAGCATTAACCTAAATAATATGTATCAATTAATAACACACATTTCAAAATCTTGTGAGGAGGTACTGCAAAAATTAAGGGACATAAAAAAAGTATTTCGTGCAGTTGTTACTATAAAAAAAATCGTTAATGATTCACCGACTGTTTATTTAGAATGAACCGTTGGTGATAATTTCAACTTATTAACCAATTTGACACAAAAAGATACACACTAGCATTGAGTTACAAGAATTGTTGGTGATGTGGTGTTCTGTGTAGTAGTGTTAGTTATAACATTTTTGAATAATTACCGCAGGGTAATTAGACTTCCATGGCCAGTTTTCTTGAACCGGTACATGCCAGGGTTGAAATGGCCGGTAGTAATTCTGATGGTGATACCACGGTGAAAATGGAGGGACAGTGTAAAATTGGTGAAAAGGAGGTTGAGCTGCAACAATTGGCCTTTGCATGTAACTCTTTGGCCAGGTATCTCGTGGGGTTTTGTATCTTTCTTCTTCTTTTGGCAATATATGTCTCCTGTGCATTCGATACTTCTGTGTATAACAAAATTATATAGAGTTAATTAGTACCAAAAAAGAACACAAAAATTTATGAGTTTCATTAAATGCATGCATGCGCAGTCCATTTATGAAACCTCTCAAACACAATACAGAAGTAACAATGAAGTACAGTGGGAGCCTTCCATTAAATATAATGAAACATAAATATATAGAGCTAGATAGATATATAGATATGACAGATCAAATTACCCAAATAAATAAATAGATAAACAGTTAAAACTAAATTTTAGTACATTTTTTCAAATAAGATATTCTACCTGCAAGTGACTAGCAATGTTATGTCTAGTTAGACCTTCAACTTTCATCAAATCAAGAATTTTGGAAGGGATGGCTCTATCTATACCTAGCTGCTCCACTGCTTTAACAAATCTCTTGTGCAATTCCGGTGTCCAATCAACCTTTCTCAACATAAAAGAAAAGAAAGACCAACTAAAATAAATCCTGAATAACAACATTTAGTTTCTTGTGAATATGAAGTTAAATACATCACATATCAACCTTAGATTTATTTTTGTTGTCTTTATTTGCTTGTGATGAAGATCCAATTTTCTTCTTATTTGAACCAGCCAGGCGACAGCTGCCATGCCTCTCTTTTACGGAACTACATGCATCGCTTTTTGATATCTCAATAGAGTTCACCTCCTCTTCATGTTTTGCCAACTCTTTTACTTCTTCATTTTGAGTTTTACTTGGTGCAAGGACTGAATCATTGCAAGTTTTTTCGACAGATTTGATATTTCTTTCTTCTGATTCTTCGTTATTACTACAAATTCTTAATTTGCTTTCCAGCTGTGGCGTCGATGGCCTTGTTAATTTTTCAGGAATTTCATTGTCATTTCTCTCCACATTTTCTTCTTGGTTTACTTGAAACATGGAAACAACCATTTCTTTAATAGGTTTTAGTGTTCTTACGGTGGTGTCACACTTGTCTCCTGAACTAAATGCCTAGTTAATTAAGAGAGTAAAAGCTTAGTAAAATCACAAAAGAAGAATTATATTAACATATATAAGTTGAATGTCAAACCTAATTCATACCTTGTGAATGACATGTTGCCAAATATTTCGTAGTTTGTCTTCTGATAATGGTTTCTGAAGAAACTCTGCTGCACCAAGCTGAAAAGAGCCAAAATGGAATGTATAAACACATTTTTTAACATATATTAAGAGGTTACAGGCTAATTAATCATCTTTTGTAATTATGAAATTAGGTCTCAGACTTACAGCTATGCATTTCAACATGGTGCTCAAGCTAGAATCACTCGATATCACTGCACGACAATTAGATTATGCATTTGTCAATATATACGCAAGGGTTATTTGATAATTGTACATGAAAGAATCAATTAAACATAATATATAGTAAAGAACTTAAGAGATATATAGCAACTATTTTAGCAGTACTTACCGATAACCGGAAGGGTGCATGCTGCTTCAAGAAATTTGTAGCTATGTGAGCAATTATTTGTTGTCACCTGAAAAATAAAAACTATGAACAATCTTGTACTTATTTGCTGTAAGACACATGATTTTTGTTTCTTAATTTCAGACAAGTATTTTTACCTCTAGGACTGCAACATGAAAAGATTCAGACTTCTCTAATATTGCTTTATGTCCTTCTTCAAAATTTCTGTACCAAGAAACTGAAAAAAATGGAAAAACCAAATGAGGCTTCAATTAAATTTTTTAAGCAACTATCAAATTTCATCCGAGAACTTACGAACTGATGAGATCTAAAGATATGAAGACATGCATGCATGACATACATGATCATGCTTCATGCACATACAATAATCTAGGAGAGAGAAAAGAAGGAACAAGAAATTTGGACATGCCTATATAGTCCATTTGCTCAAGCTTAGTCTGGGTATGAGATGCCGAATCGGTATCGTTACAAAGGAGAAGAACTCTGAGGCCTTTTGGAAAATCCTTCCACAACTGTAACTCATGATCATATTCTCTGATTTCCTGAAAACACACCATCTTTTTTTTCCTCTCATTCCTTCCTACTCAAATCTCTCTTCATTTACTTTTGATTTATAGCATTACACCATATATTCACCGTAGATGGTATTCAAATCAAATTCAACTTAGTAGATGATGTAAGTAGATAAAAAGCTGCAAGTTTAATTATGTACATGCAGACTTGCAGAGCACATCCGAAAGCAGATCTGGAAAAAAAATTAAGTACAAGAAAAAGTGAGCATCGATCAAAGTTGAAGGAGCTTTTGCTGAACATTTACCATGTGTGAGCCTGCGCCTAGGTTTTTAGATTTAGATCTTAATTAGGTTAGAGAGAGAAAAAGAGGAAACGATGAAATGATGAGTACATTAGTAAATCATGTCAAAAAAAGTATGTAACAATTGAAGGTGGGGGGATATACTCAAAAGCTACGCCTCTTTGTAGCTAGTGCCTAGTGGAGAAGGAAAATGAAAGGAGATAGAATAGTGCTTGCTGTGGGCTGTGGGCTTCTCTTATTTCTTGCCTTTCTCCTCTTTCTCCTCCTCAGCCGCACAGGAGTGCAATTTTTGTGCATGAGAGACAGAGGTTGTGAGAAAGAAAGAGATGTGGAGCCAAAAGGTACCTTTTGCACAAGGAGAAATTAAGAAATAGAGAGAGAGGTATAGAGAGGCACACACACTATAAACATCAAGATGACTTTATGTCTATTTTTCGTTCATTTCGAATGATTGTAGCAGTACTTAATTTATTTTAAAATATTAGATAATTATATTTGACAATAAATTAATTATTTTTAACATATAGTATCATTTGATTAGTACTTTTAACATGAAAGTAATTACCAAATTAATTACTTTTAACATATAGTATCATTTGACATAGTACTTTTAACATGAAAGTAATTACCAGATTTTCAAACAGTTAGTTATTACTTTTTTGAAATATTGAGCTTAATTTGTTTTTTAACACTTAATACAGTTATAATTTACGAACCCTGTCTAGTAATTGTAAAAATTGAAACGCTTTTATTTCGATAAATATATATTAAAAGCAACTACTTTAAGCGTTAATTTTGTTTTTTCAGATGTGTACACAAGTTAATAATAGTTCAAAAGTTTCACACCACTCTTTGCAATCATCTTCAACTTTTTGTTTGAATTAATAATTCGCCTTTCATCGATTGTCGTATAAGTAACAGATAAAATTAACTTTATATTTAATGACGATGTGCATAATAGTTCTCTTTTTCCTCTTCTAGTAGTCTTAGCTTCCCTACAAGTGGAAACAACATATTTAAGCTTAGTAATTAATTTTACAAATTGTTAATTTCATTGATTGTTGACATTTAATAATAATATTTAAACTCACTTTGTTGGATTATCACAAAAAGAAATATTTCATCTGATATATCTCATATGTTTACAATTTTTTTTTCAATTTAGATTATTTTGAGTTGTTTTGAAAAACATCGCCAAATTATCATATAATTACCTTACTTTTAATAAATATCTATTCTTAAGTTATAGATCTTGTTATTAATAATTTTCTTGTAAGATCTTTCTAATTGGTTGACTAAGGAGCGAGTCATTTGGTCAATTAATTAAAAATGACTTCATATATATTAAATGAGGAGCTGTCAGAATCGGACTGGACTTCTCAAGTTTCCCATTACTGGAGAGCAAAGTGTACATATACGGATAGTTGTTCGGTGAAAGCTCGTCGTCTGATTGGTGTTTGGCTTGCAAGAGCTTTAGGCCACAAATTGGCACCAAGACTTTTTGTTGAGAGCATTTGTAAGTTTGCGCACGGAGATGTAAGATGTTCCTTTGTCTCTATCGTTTCTCATTGCCTGTTAAGTTTGGCTTGACGACAACTTGATATACATGCATCTTTTAGGTTTTTTTTTTTTTTTCTTTTCTTTTCTTTTCATTGTTGAAGGTTTCATATAGCTTTTTATATAATATTAGTGCTATTTTAGCATATTTAACACCAATTCTAAAACCTATCAAATCGACTTCGAACGATTAATTCAAACCGTTCAAACTGATTTACATTGTGAGTGATGTGTTTACATACATTTTTTTTATATTTTCGAGTTATTTTAGTATTAAATCAAGTGGCAAAAATATTAAAAAATTAATGTATTAGAATTAATTTAAAAACTCACACATTTGACCGCTTGACTTAATACTAAATAAATTCGAAAAGTTATAAATTTTGCATGTAAATGCACAACCAATTAAGTAGATCAGTTTGAATGGTTTGGATTCACTGTTTGAAGTCGATTTGATAGATTTTAGAGTTGGTGTTATGTAGGTTGAAATGATATTGATGTTATACTAGTCAAACTCCTTTTTATATTGAAAAAAAGTTGCTATATATTTTATAAACATATCACAACTGAATTTTGTTCAAAATTACACATTGTTATTTTATAATTTTATCTTAACTTTAGCGAGCCATATTGTGTCATGCTCTATTTTTGCCAAACACATTTGTCAATCCAATGCAAACTTTTTTATTAAATGTAAGTCCTATGTAATTTGAATTCGTACATGATTTATAGTTGGAAGCAAAAAACAATGCAATAATGCAATAAGACGATGTAGTCTGTTACATTAATTGGAGGAAAATATATATAAGAAAAATAATAAAAGAACTTAAGAAAAAAAAGTATTAAAAAAAGCTTATATTGATGATACATTTATTTGACGATAGTGCATGGTAATATTTTTTTAATAATTTTGAAAAAATAAATAAAATGAAATTAAGTGCAATGAATATATCAATTGGTCATTACCCATCAAGCGTCTTAGTTTTATTAGCACTCGATATAGCCCCAAATTTAATACATTATTGATCTAATTAATTATAAAATAAATTTACTATTTTATTTTCATTTGATAACATTATTGTCGATTATCACAGTTCTGATATAGATATGATTGTCTAGCCCTTTTCATTACAGATTTACAGTACCTAATTAGACACATGTAGAGTGTATCAAAAGGTATGGGGACCGTAACAAACATATATCAAATTGGTTCAATGTATCAATGATTACATGGGTAAATCCTGATTGCCCCCACCAACCTATCTGCTTTTGGCATAGAGCTCTCCCTCTCTTTCTCTCTCCATTTATAGTTGTTAGTTCATCTCAGATGTGCAACAACTTTACGTATTTTAATTTTTTTAGCAAACTTTTTCTCTGCCAAGTAGCGTTTTTTTTTTTTCTCCAAATAAGACCGGACCGGACCGGGCGACTTAACCCAAATTTATAAAAATAGGGAAAGTCAGCTTAAGATTTGACAAGCGTAATTTAATAGTTTTGATCTCATCAATCATATAATATGTGTAAGAGTTTGTTGAATAAATTAGATGAGTGAGTCTAAGGTACTTTGCAATGATGCAGATTGATTTGTGCATATTTCTATTTTTAAAGTTTGAATATAATTTGATTCAAGCCATACACTCAATATAATATTTATATAAAAATGTACTTCAAAATTCAATTTTATGTTTTCTTTATTAAATTTTTATTATTTTTTTAGATATGTTGAAAATTTCATGAGTAAAGATTCTGACTCATCTAAAGATAGTGATTTTCCACTTACCTATAAATAAAATAAGTAAACAAATTAAAAAAAGAAAAATGTAAAATTTGACTTTTATAAGTACATTTTCATTTAGAGATCATGCATACTGATAGATTAAAATTGACTATGTAAATTTTAAAAAAGCAAATATATATGCATCAATAGATGTGTCCCTTGATCGGACGAGGCAATTGCAAATTGAAGTATCAGATGCTCAATCTACACTTGATCGGAAGAGGCAAATAGAGGAAATAATGAAGATGTAGACTCATACCTCATCCGGCTCAACTCTTGACCCGACCGGTCAAAATTAACATATCTAGTTGGATCAGGTTGCCTGTTGAGTTAATTTTGTTGTGTCACTAGTTTAGATTATTGTCATCCTAATTATCTATTATCTTACTATATACTTTTGACAACTCATATATAGTTTGTTACTCATAAATTTGACAAGTAAAAAGAACAAATAAATTATCTGCCAGTAACTACACAACATGAAAACGGAAAACACTATTTTTATCGATCTCATTTTGTTTTTCATCCCATTCTTATCTCATTTTGAGTAACCTCTTTATAAACAAGACTACATATAAAAGTACTATCATCCCCTTCTACGAAAATATATAAAGTTTATTGTACACAAGTTCAAAAAATAAAAATGGCATCACTAGTTTTCTTCAAAAACCGTAGATACTCTCTTTGGTTATTATAGTGTTATTAATGTTGTGTTCTTCTTGTATCTCTACACGACCTTTAGGTACAATCACAGTAAAGCTTGCATCATTTCCAATATTGTCAAAGAGTCTCGTCTCACCGTCACAGTCGGGTCTCGCTCCTCTACCTCCAAGATCACCACCAGGTTAAACCTTTGTCAATGATAACAGTCACAATCATGAAGAAAAAAAATTATGTTCTCCATGCTATCAAAGGATCTAGTGCCATCATCATAGCCGGGTCTTGCTCCTCTACCTCCAAGATTGCAACCAAGTACAACCTTAGTCAAAGACAATAATCATAGTTACGGAAAAAAATAATTTAGATTACCTATGCTCCCAAAGGGTATGGTGCCACCATCATTGCCGGGTCTCGGTCTCTTACCACCGAGATCACAACCAAGTATAACCCTAGTCAATGACCACAATCATAGTCACAGAAAAAAAATAATTTAGATTACCCGTGCTACCAAAGGGTATGATGTCACCATCGCAGCCAGGTCTCACTCCTCTACCTCCAAGATAGCCACCAAGTACAACTTCATTCAATACTAATAGCCATAGTCATGTAAATAAAGATTTTAGGTTACCCATATTACCGAAGGGTATGGTGCCACCATCACTGCCGGGTCTCACTCCTCTACCTCCAAGATTGCCACCAAGTACAAGCTTAGTCAATGAAAACAATCATAGTTATGGGAAAAACGAGTTTAGGTTACCCATGTTACCAAATGGTATGGTGCCATCATCACTCTCCGGTCTTGCTCCTCTACCTCCAAGATCGCCACCAAGTACAACATCAGTCAATGTCAATAGTCACGGGAAGAAAGATTTTAGGTTACCCATGCTATCGGAAGGATATGGTGCCACTGTCACTCCTAGGTCTCGCTCCTCTGCTTCCAAAATCGCCATCAAGTACAACTTCAGTCAATACCAAATACCAACTCCTGATTATTCAAAAGATAACTAGTTATAGCTACAATTAAATGATCCATATCGATCACAACCCTTGTCACAAAAACAACTAACAAAGATATCCAAATAAAAACATAACAAAACAAGTCATATATAGCCAACAGAGCATCAAACACAAAAAAGTATCAACACAAGCAACCTCTACCCTTCACCTTCTACGTTTAATCTATGAGTTTGATCAGAATGGTCAGACTTTCGAAACTATAGAGATCAAATATATATGGAGATCAAGCATATAAAATTTTCATGTTGCGAATGAAAGTCAATTGCATAATATTCATAGTATTTTACTTTAAATATAGAAAATACTATATAAATACATATATTCAAAAAAAAAAATTGGAATAGTGGATCCTCTCCTGGGTATAATATAAATATTGTATAGATCATACATATATATAATGTTGAATTTAGAATTTAATCTTTACTTTTTTATTATTGTCAAAATTATCAAGATAAATAATAGTGAAGTAATCCCTCCACTTAATCTTTTATGTCAGCAAGTGTCTTTATTTTTTTATTTTGAATAACAACTTTTGTGAAATCCTGGATCTCAAACATTGTGATATGGTTTTCATTTAGTAATAAAAATCGACAGGTATATACCTGCTACTTTCAATTTTTTTTTTTTTTTGTAAAACTCAAATAATAAAATAAAATTACTAGGTGTGTTCTATGTCAATATCTCAACATGCGCATGACATAATTATATATTGCATTTTTGTACGGAATTTTAAAAAATGTAAAAATAAATGTTAATAGTTACTTGTAAAAAAAAATTAGATTTTTACGAGCTCTACATTTTATTTAATTATTTAAAACAAATATCGAAGTTAGACCAAATTGCTGACACGCGGACTTCGCGAAATAACCTTTTGGGGAGAAAAATTCAAAGAGACCCAATAGCATTTTAGTGTCATTCACAACTTTGATAATGAATGTAACACTACTGCAGAATTTTTTATTGTACACAGTTAAAAACTGAGTTTATACACAATTTTGACCGTGTTTAAATACATCGAATATAAAAATATCGATAAAATGTACACAGTTGTAGAATGTATATGTTTCTTAAACAACGTTACTTTTTCCGCAAATTATTCATACACAGGTTTTTTATTTTAAAATCGTCTTTGAAAATACCTTTCAAATCTGGTTTTAATATAAAAATTATGTATGCGTTAATATAGAAAACACTATAAAAATATATGTGGAGGGTTCAAATGTCTCCACTATACCTCTATTTTTTTAAACTTTAATAACTCAAAATTTAAAACTTAAAAATCAAAATAAAACCATTAGATATGATCTATATTATTTTCTCTTGTGCTCATAAAAAAAGTATCACATTTCAATTTTATTTTTATGTGAATCAATAAGTTCAAAAATCAACGTCTAGAAATCATCCACATTAGTGCGTTTTTTACAAGATCTTGATGACAATCAAAATAAAATTGAAATGTCATAATTTTTTGCACGCGCATAAATAAAATGATGTAGATCATATCCGATAGTTTTATTTTAATTTTTAATTTTTAAACTTTAAATTATTAAAGCTTTAAATCTAGAGACATGATGGAGACACAAAAAAATGGAAGTATTTGAACCCTCCTCAGTCCTCATTTTATAAAACTGTGAATTTAAAGATAGCACATATAAAAAAAATACATTTATTTAACAATATAAATAACATTTACAGTTACATTACACAAATAAAACATGAACTTAATTATTCATTACAACAATTAATGTACTAACTACAAAAAATGAAAATACAACAAGAAAATTCTAAATCTGACTTTACACACATTTATATAAATAATGTCAAAGAAAAAAAAAATATGATAAAGGAGTACCAAATCGAAAATTAAAAAGAAAAAAATTTAATCGAAAACTTCATCTCAAATTTTGAGACTTTTTTATTTTATTTTCTGAACTTAAAAAATGCAAGAACTCTTGTGTTCCCATGTAAATCATGTAGATTTCCTCGTGGAGCTTTCTGAATTGGAGTCATACACTAACATTAGACACTCGAGTGAAAAGACGTTGTTTGAAGTTTCTTTGTCTCTGATCTCCTTTTCGGTGAAGATGGCATCTCGCCTTACAACTTGCTCTAACCTCCACTTCTTTTATATTAATAAATAGTGTCTGAGTTGTTTCACATTAGTTTAGACTAATATGAATTTACACTTCACAGGTGTTTAGTAATTGCAAATTTGCAATGGTCATATATATATTGCACAAAGTTGATATCCATTAACTTTTTAACAAAATTTCCATGTTGCCGAACATAACCTTAAAGAAATGGATGTATATAGAAAATGTGTTTTAGAAATGATAGAGATGTATCATAATAGAAAAGCGCAGGTCAATGACGTGACATTTTTGTGTTTATTTAATTACACACGGATCATACAATAAAACAGTGTATGATTTCGAACATGAAATTTTTTTTTTTTCTGAAAAATCATGTTCAACATTCATCCATGGTTAGTAGCAAGGTTCTAAATGGCGCGCTGTAGCATTTTCAGACCATAAAAGCTATGGCGCTATCAGAACTATAGAGTGGAATAGCAGTGCTATTTGAGAATAGCGCTGTTTTTTTAATCAGTTTGCTATGATGCGATAAACGCTATTTAAATCTTTAGTTAGTAGAAAAAAGACGATTACAAAAATGATTTTTTTCCAAAAAAATCCTGCAAAACATTTATACACAATTAGTATAAAGATACAATGTATAATTGTTGGAGCTAAGTTAACCACAACCGTATATAATTGTTTCTTTATCTTCTGGAATGTCCTGTTGTAACTTTTTTATTAATTCATAAAACGGTAATATATCGGCTTGACTTTGTGCATTCGTTAATTTGCATCCTCATATTTTGTTAGGTCCACACTTTCTATCTTGTCTTGGAATCTCACATCTGGTGAAGGGCAACATCAAAATTATTTGTTGAATGTTAAACAGGTTAAATTAATTTTCTATACACATAATTTTGTTTTCCACATTGATGGTGACGAGATTATCATGGTAGAAGAAATAAGAAATAATACAATTATTGACTAAGTTGACACTTGTATGGATTAATAGGGAAGCTAGAATTTGACATTTCAAATCATTTGTCCATATATGATAGGCAACTTCAAATTAAATTGATAATTTAGCCAGGTCGAATTGATTTCCTAAGGGAACTTTTTTTTTTTTCTTTTCACATGGATGGTGAATTAACAATTTAGTTATCGACTAAATCACTACTTATGGTTTAATAATTAAGGCAAGGCGCTTCTGTAATGTGACAGTTCATATCATTCTGTTCATGACCCCTTTTAACAAATTTTATTTCTAGGTGCCTAAAACAGGGGATTGGGGCAAAACTATGGACTGGAAGTTGCACAGGAATTTTTTATTTGCAACATTTTGAAAAATGAAAAATAGAAAAGTAGAACGCATTTCTCAAAATTTTGTTTAAAACTTAAAAGTCACATAAATTCCCGCGTGTCCCTCAGACATTTTTTCACATATTTTTTTGAATTTAAAATATTTTTCTGTAGTTATAATTGAAAAATTTATGTACTAATATTTGATCATTGTCAGTCGTTCACAATGATATGTATTATGCAATAAAAACAATATACCAAGAATCAAAAACTTTAACTGAGTATTTGAGGATTCAGATGATATTTTTTATTTTTTATTTTTTTGCTGCTTCAGGATCGGGAGTTTTCAGGGTTGTACGAAATACTGTAGATCACTTCATGAGCTTTTTAAATTGTGGCCATCAAAAAAAATCAGAGTTTCTTATTAAAAATGGTACATATTTGGAATTTGGAATTTTCATTTATATATTTTGTTGAATTTGTTCAGCCAGCAAATTATTTTAACAAAATAAATTAGTTATTAATAAATTAATATGCAATCTAAAAAGATAATTTATTTTTCTTTCTATTTTTTGAAAGAATTTTCTTTGTATCATTTTACTTCATATCTACTAACAATGACAAATATTAGTAACTGATTTTTTCAATTATAACGCAAATAATACATAAATTTTTAAATAAAAAAATAAAAAATAAAAAATAAAAATCAAACTGATTGGCAGACCTTAGTCGGCTAAGTTTCAAGATTTAGATAAACGAGCATTTAAATTTATTGTTGTTATCTCTTATTTCTAACTTTCATTTTTTTAATCTCTTAAGGATGAAACTGAATTTTTTTTGTTTTTGACAGCTCATAGTTTGTTACTCACAATTTTAACAAATAAAAATAGAAATAAATTATTTGCAAATAACAACCCAACATCATAAAAAACAGAAAACACTATTTTTGTCACATTCTATTTTTTATTCCATTCTTATCCCATTTTCGCGTCACCTCTTTATAAACAAGCCAATATACAGAAGTATTCTCATCCCCTTCTATGAAAGTATATGAAATTTCTTGTACAAAAGTTCAAAAAATAAAAATGGCATTACTAGTTTCCCTCAAAAACCATGAATACTCGTTGGTCATTACACTGTTATTAATGTTGTGTTCCTTTTGTACTTCTACACGACCTCTAGGTACAATCACAGTAAAGTTTGCATCATTCCCTATGTTGCCGAAGGGTCTCGTTCCACCGTCACAATCAGGTCTCGCTCCTCTACCTCCAAGATCACCATCAGGTACAACCTTAGTCAAAGACAACAGTCATAATCACGGAAAAAAAAGAATTTAGATTACCCATGCTCCCAAAGGGTATGGTGCCACCATCACTACCAAGTCTCGCTCCCCTACCTCCGAGATCACCACCAAGTATAACCCTAATCAATGACCGTAGTCATAGTCACGAAAAAGAAGAATTTAGGTTACCCATGCTACCAAAGGGTAAGGTGCCACCATCACTGTCCGGTCTCGCTCCTCTACCTCCAAGATCGCCACCAAGTACAACATTAGTCAACGACAACAATCATAGTGATGGAAAAAAAGAATTTAGGTTACCTGTGTTACCAAAGAGTATGGTGCCACCATCATTGCCCAGTCTTGCTCCTCTACCTCCAAGATCGTCACCAAGTAAAACTTCAATCAATGGCAACAATCATAGTCACGGGAAGAAAGATTTTAAGTTACCCATGCTACCGAAGGGTATGGTGCCACCATCACTGCCAGGTCTCGCTCCTCTACCTCCAAGATCACCACGAAGTACAACTTCAGTCAATGCCAACAGTCATAGTCATGGGAAGAAAGATTTTAGGTTACCCATGCTACTGAAAGGTATGGTGCCACCATCACTGCCAAGTCTCGCTCCTCTATCTCCAAGATCACCACTAAGTACAACTTCAGTCAATGCCAATAGTCATAGTCACAAGAAGAAAGATTTTAGGCTACCTATGCTACCGAAGGGTATGGTGCCACCATCACTGCCAGGTCTAGCTCCTCTACCTCCAAGGTCATCGCCAAATACATTTTTTGTGAATGACAACAATCATAGTCATTGAAAAAATATTTTAGGTTACTCATGCAAGTTTGGTATGGTGCCATCATCATCGCCGGGTCTCGATTACTTCTAAAGCCTCAATAATAATAAAATTGATAATTTAAAGAATGATTGGATGAATTTGTTTCTTCTAATTAAGAAAGAAAATAATATTTTTTTATTGTATAATGATTATGAGAAATTGTAATTTGATCAAATGAAATGAATTATGAAATTGTAAACAAATAAGTTTGTCAAATATTAATCGAGATTATTTGGTATTTTTAAATTTGAAGAGATAATTTATTGTGTTTGTTGACATTTCATTAATTCTTGTCTCCGTCGTAATTTGTGACTTCTTTATTTGAATGTTGTGTTCACTAGTTATTAAATGTCTACTGAGTTAATTTAAAAAAAAAATGACAAGGATGAAAAATAAGAAAGTATTAAAAAAATAAAATAAGCCATACAAAAAAAAAAATCAGCAAAAAATAGTGCCTAAAACATTCTAATTATGATTCCATATAATTGTTTTAATTGACTATCGTTCTCTAGATTCAGTTTAGATCCCTTATTTCTTCATCAAATATTTACAATTAAAATACCTACGATTTTATAGTATAATTATGCTTATCTTTTTGTCATTGTCTTATATTATAATAATCTTATAGTTACATCCATCAGTCCAACTCGACTAACTATGGTAATTGGACATTGTTTATATACATAATAATATGTGGCTACTCGTTGAATTTTTATTTTTCAAAATGTTACAAATTAAAAATTCGGCCGCAACTAGAGGTGAAAACGAGTCGGATATCATTGGACCGAACTCATATTCATATTAAAAAATTAGATATGAATACCTGATATATATGAATATTTTTGTAATTATTGATATGGATATAGTTTTAAATTTTAATTATTCGTATCTAAATAATAAATATATATTATAAAAATATTTATATATATATATCTACAGATATTGGATATTCAACCCGTATCTATATACATTTGTCTAATATTCAATCTGTATCTGTATCCAATATATATATATATAGAGAGAGAGAGAGAGAGAGATGGGCTATGGTGCATTGCAATGCATAGGTCATGGTGTGCATTGGACCATAAATTACCGATCCAAACCGTTCATCTTGTTCTCCATATTAATATGTTCTTGGAGACCAAATTTTACATTTTTTGGAATTTTTTTACTATTTATTAAGCCACTTTGAAAATCGCTGATCCAACGGTGACTGTTTGGAACAGTAAAATCAGAAGCCACTGTTGGATCAGCGATTTTCAAAGTGGCTTAATAAATAGTAAAAAAATTCCAAAAAATGTAAAATTTGGTCTCCAAGAACATGTTAATATGGAGAACAAGATGAACGGTTTGAATCGGTCATTTGGACTTTGAATCGGTAATTTATGGTCCAATGCACACCATAACCTATGCATTGCAATGCATCATAGCCCATCTCTTTTATATATATATATATAGATAGATATAACTTTACCACTGTATGATCCGTTTTCACCCCTAGCTGCATCCCCTTGGCATGTTTCCCGCAAATCAGGCAGCTAATTTATATTTTGTAAGTCTCGCCAACACTCCACCAGCGTACTATAATTTGGCTCAGTTAGTTCAATAAATTCGTTCATTAGATACACCAAATTAGTAACTATCTTCATAAGTTAGTTCACTTTAGAGTGAAAAAAACGTGCCGTGTTAATCCGTGCCATGACTAGTACGTTGTGACTTTGATCTCATGCTGTGTCGTGACTAAGTTAATTTTTTATGTGCCGTGCCGTGCTGTGTCGTAATTAAAATATCAAGGGGTGGTCACGGCACGCGAATAGTCATGTCATGCCTAAACGTGCCGTGGCCAAACATGTCTCGTGTAATCATTTAAGTTAGTTTATTCAAGATTCATCATTTAATCAATATCTAATGGTTCTAATTATACATGACTCGCGTGACTACGTATCGTGTCGTGACTATATTTTTCACGTGCCGTGTAGTCTTAAAGTTTCAAAAGATGATCACGGTACGCAAATAGTAACGGCACGTAACACGCGAGTCACGACATGAAACTGACACACGTGCTGCGTCGTTCCCTGTCATAACCGGACTGTTTCATGATGGAACCACTTTGCATTGTCATTTTTCCCATTATAAGTTCACTCCATGTTTTCAGTCAAAAAGTAAAAAATAAAAATGCATAACAATTTTCTTTAAGATCTAACAAACTAATTTGATTTGTTTTTCTCAAGTCAATAATCCCCGACTTATTCAAATAAAATATCTCCTTTATATTTTCAATTGAATTACTAATGAGATGCTAATTGACTATCTAAAATCGCCAATAAGAACCTTCTCTTTTTTAAAATTCATGTCTGCAGATACGTCACTGGAAGTAAAATGTTGATCATCGTATTTCTTTTTTGGATTTAATTGACAAATTAAAAATTCAGTGGTTAGAGATAAAAAATATTAAAATTCATATATAATTGCCTTGAGACAATTTTTTTTTTTTTTAAATGCAAGACAAAATTTGTTGACCATTGATAAAGTTATTGGAAAACGCGAGATTTGTCTATTTAAATTTGGGCCGTTAATGGACCGAAAAGCCTATTACAACTCGGTTTCTAATTTTGAAGCAAGCCTATTACAACTTGTGGGTCCCACCCAAGAGCCCCGATACAAGTTTAACGCAGACTGGTCTCTCCGGAATCCGGATCAATATCCTCCCAGAGTCGAGTGTGTATTCTCTGAGATATCTCAACTTTTGCGTGACGGACGTGTCCGGTGCCTATTCGGGGGTTCTGTAGGGGGTCAGTATTGTGGGTGCTTTGAGATTCGTGCATAACGTATTTAAACGGTTGAGATTTTCCATAAAGTCACTCAAAGTTTGAGATATCTCAGAGGATACGAATTCCCCAGGGTCCCAGGTACTGCAGGTTTGAGTTGAATTCACCTAAGGTACCTCGAATATCAAGGGGTTCACTGAATTTCTCCTCCTGGATTCTGATCGGACGGTTCAGATCTAAACTCAAAATTTTTAGTTAATTCAGGGGATCGGACTCGCCGTATTTGACGTTGTAGTCTGTATAGTGGGCCATGGTAGCCTTTAGATCTGACAGGCAAATCAATCCACATATGATCGTAGAGCTTTAACTGTAGTAGATCTTAACAAACAAAAACCCTAGAAAACCCAGTTGAACCTTTCCTCTTCTCTTGCCGCCAGTCCTCGTCACCGCTCGAAGATCGCTATTATGGGTGGCCGCAAGTTTGAATTAGAAGCCCCGCACGACGAAAAAATGGAGAAGAGAGAGAAGAAGCACAAGAAGAAGAGTCGCTCGGAAGAGACTCCGATTGGAGAAGTGGAAAAGGTGAGCAAAATGGAGAAGAAGGAAAAAAAGAAGAAGGAGAAGAAAAGAAGTATTGAGGAGTCAGAACTCAGCCCATCGACCGCTAGTGGTAATTTCATTTGCTTCTTTCAGAAAGGAAGTTTTACTAATTATTCTTATCGCACATTTCTTTAGTTTTGGAAAAAAAAAATCAAATTTCATTAACAAACTGTATTATATACATGTTTAGGATCAATATTTTAAGGGGAATGTGCTTTAATTGCTTGAATGATGTACAAAAAAGAGATGAGCAGACCTTTGATAATTTTTTTAAAATACTTGTTTTAATGTGTGAAACTGTGAATACAAAAGAATATTGGCTAAATTTTTTTGCTGGAAACTTTGAATTGGTTGTTGGTCATTAGGCATTCATTATTTTGTTCTGAGAGAGCAAAATCTAATATTGAGTAGGAAGTGAAGAGAAGAAAAAAAGAAAGACAGAAGAACATAAAGAAAAAGATGAAGAAGTGCTAGATGAAACCAAGACTGTTACAGTGTCAGGAAATAACACAAGTGACAATAAATATGCCCCTTTGACTTCATTTTCTCAAGCAAACCTTCCAGAAAAGGTGCTCCAGTGCTGTCAGAATTTCACAAAACCATCACCAATTCAATCTCATGCATGGCCGTTTTTGTTGAATGGCCGAGATTTCATCGGAATTGCTGCCACTGGATCTGGTAAGGAATTTTTTTTCTTGGTAATTTTCTTTTTAAGAAAGAATGATGGCTTAGCTAAAATTTCATTGTAGGGAAAACAATTGCATTTGGAGTACCTGTGCTGATGCATATATTGAATAAGAAGGAGTCCAAGAAAGCAGTTCCTAGATGCCTTGTTCTTTCTCCAACAAGAGAGCTGGCTCAACAGGTAATCTAACATTTACAAATTACCCTTCTATACTTTTGCCTGAAATTTTGATTATAAATTAACCAATAATGACAGATATCAGATGTATTGAGCGAAGCAGGGTCAGCATGTGGTGTAAAGTCAGTTTGCTTGTATGGTGGTACCTCTAAAGGACCTCAGATCTCTGCTCTCAGGTCTGGAGTAGTAAGTTTTCTTTAATCCTTCTCTGTTTTGTTGTCTCACTTTTACTAAAGTATTGGTGTCCCTTTTCAAATATTAGTTTTTCTTTGGGATGATTATGTCATTTTTATTATTTAGTTAAGTTACTAATATTTTTAATGTCATGTCTGTAGGATATTGTAATAGGGACACCTGGTAGAATGAAAGATATGATTGAAATGGGAGAGTGCATTCTAAAGGATGTTTCATTTGTGGTATGCTATGATAATCCACATATTATGAGCATATTGCAATATCTTCTTATATTAATGAATGTTTGTGATGTCCTTAGTTCCTGCTTTGTCCTTGAAGTTCAGATGTTCTGCTGTACCTAACATTTCATTTTCAACTTTTACAATTTTGGTCCTGTCGTTCTCTAGCAATCTGAATGTTTATGGATTTTGAGGCTTTGCTTGTATGGGATTTATATATATTTTTGTCATTCATGTATAATTACTCATATCTTGTACCGTATTAATTTTTGTATTTTTATTTTCAAGTTCTTGACATGTAACATGTGTCACACTTACTTTGTCTTTCTCCTCAGTTTCTTTCATCTTATTCTTTTCTGTAGGTGCTTGATGAAGCTGATCGAATGCTTGATTTGGGTTTTGAACCTGAAGTGCGTGCCATTTTAAGCCAAACTTGCTCTGGTTTGTGAATTTTTTAGAATACAGGAGTCCTGTACTGCTTTTCATAATCCTTGCTCTATGTTCATGAGTCATATTTGCAACTAAATAGTTATAACTAAGATGTTCCCTGTACTATGATGCAGTGAGACAGATGGTAATGTTTAGTGCAACATGGCCTCTTGCTGTTCATCAGCTGGCACAAGAATTTATGGATCCTAACCCTGTCAAGGTATGCCCGAAGAATGTTCAATTGCACAAATCCTGTTAACTATGGGAACATATTAAATATAAAGTTGGTTAAATTATTTCCGAAGAGTGTACATAGTTTGATGTTGTTGTTGTCAACAAGTATGATTATCTTTTGTTTTATTTTTACATTTTGAAGGTGGCTGTCGGTTCTGAAGATTTATCTGCAAACCATGATGTGATGCAAATAGTGGAGGTATTGGATGAGAGATCCCGAGACGAGCGTTTATTTGCCTTGCTCGAAAAGTACCACCAATCCAGAAGGTTGGTTGGGTGAATATTTCATATATATGTTGCTTGGCATAATGTAGCTTAGCAAGTTAGCGTAATGACTGATTTTTTAAATTTAAATGAACAGAAATAGGGTATTGGTGTTTGTGCTTTACAAAAAAGAAGCTTCTCGCGTAGAGTTGATGCTACAGAGAAAGTTTGTAATCTCTATTAATTTGTTCTTTTCTTTTTGGTTTTTTCTTTTCTCTTTTTTGTTTGCCAAAAAAACAAAAACAAATGATGATGTTTTTTTTGGGTTGGTAGGGGATGGAAAGCAGTGTCGATACATGGAGATAAAGCCCAGCATGCCCGGACTGAGGCTTTATCTCTTTTCAAGGAGGGAACATCTCCTTTATTGGTATCTCCATGCTTGCTTGTAATTCATTCTTATAAATAAAACATAGGGAAAGTAAGAAAATGTATTTATTATAGGGTATCATATTTTGTTTCGTCCATTCTCTGATTCCCTAAGAAAAAGCAAGATAACAGTTAAATGGTGAATTATGTAACAGATAGCAACAGATGTGGCCGCAAGAGGGTTGGATATACCAGATGTGGAGGTAGTAATTAACTACAGCTTTCCTTTGACAACGGAAGACTACGTGCATAGGATAGGAAGAACAGGTCGTGCCGGTAAAAAAGGGGTTGCTCATACCTTCTTTACCCAAGCTAACAAGGTAAGACTTTGACTTTATATTGGACTAGGTTGGGTTAAGTTGTGAGGTTTACTGTGCCATATAATTGGCACTTGTATTAATTTTTCATTGTCGTTCTCTTGTGGTAGGGACTTTCTGGAGAGCTTGTGAATGTATTGAGAGAAGCTGGCCAAGTTGTTCCTGCTTCGCTCACAAAATTTGGCACTCATGTCAAGAAGAAGGTTTCTTTTTCTCTTTTGTCTGTTTATTCTTGTATATCATTGCTAGTGTCATGATTTATTCTCCTACCATTGTTTGGCTGATTTACCTTTTCTTTTTCTTCTTGTTTGGGTTTTATCTGAATATAACTTTTCATCTGCAGGAATCAAAGCTATATGGGGCACATTTCAAGGAAATTACAGCAGATGCCCCGAAATCAACCAAGATTACATTTGCTGATTCTGACGAAGATTAATTGATGATTTGATACAGAGAATGTATCTTCAATTTTGTTTGTTTTGTTTTATCTTCATTTATAAGTTTCAGTAATTCCATTAGTAGGTCTCTATACTGTCAGATGCCACGTCCTATAGCAAATGCAGATGAATCAAAATATGGTAAAGGTTGGCAGGTCATATTTATTGTAATATTAATACAGTTGGTCCTATCCTGCAAAGGAAATGGAATGGTATTTATCTAGGCCTATATCAGAGTCCGATACAAATCAAGTGACTTTGAACAATGTAATTTGTGAGCTATAATGAGACATTTGAGGACATTTTCTTTTTGTTTTCCACCAAGTTAATTAACCAATTTTAATTTTCTAGGCTCCACTTATTACATGTTATACAAAGAATCGGAACATAAAATGTGATTAATTACGAAATGCGTGTCCGATTAAAAATTTGAAACAAAACTTGGAAATATTCTACATTCATGTTAGTACAAATTATTGGCTTTAAGAAATGAAGAATAATCAATTTAGCTTACTGCTATAAACACCTCGGTGCAAAATTATTATAAATTTTGTCAATATTGAGATAAACACGATACAGCAAAGCAGAGATAATTTCAAGTTAAGAAGTAATTTAACTTCGCTCAAGTGCTGAAAAATATCAATTAACATAGAGAAAATGAAAAGTACTTGTATGGTTCTTTTGAGTAATACAAATGAGATTAAATATTGAAGCAAAATTACAATTTTAACCAATTTGTGGCAAAATTTGCATTAAAATACCATGAAGTGCTTAAAACTTCAATTCACAGTGTGTATACGAAACTTATTTCACGACAATTTCTTTTTATACATTCTGTAAAACAATTAGGGTAAATATGTTATGGACTGTTAATGAGTGCAGTGACTATTAATCCACGGAATAAATCATATAAAAGATAACCAAACTACATAAAATGCCGATTGATGCTGATATGATCAATTAGTGGCAGTGTCCCACAGAACCATATCCAATATAATTTACTGTGCAAATCACTTGATTAGTTGATTGTTATCCCTCTCACAGAATAAATAAAATAGGGGAAAAGATATCTATGAGCTGTATTCCTATTACTAGTGAAATTGTGCAATTATAATCAATTAATGATATAAAATTCAAAATAAACCAAACATCAAACAAATAAAAAAGAAGATAATTTGACTCAAACACAATATTGTTTGACGCAAATGGATAAAAAATTGAAATAACTATGCGTCTGCAGTGTGTAAGCAGGAGTCTAGGAAGTAGAGAATAAGGCTCTTTTAATCTATTTATGCCATTTTCAGCTTCAAAACATCATCAAATTTGATATGTATAAAAGAAATTATTATGACTACTTCTTAGTTCGAAAAGTACAAATCGAAAAAGCAGCAAAATCAGAAATGACGATACATGCTAAATAGTGTTAGGACTGGAAAACAATACATAAGTGGCGGGTCCACCACGCCAGCAATGCTGTGGATGACACCCAGCCCAAGTCGATAACTATCCACTCACTAATCAGATAGCCACTTGAACTGGTTTTTGTTTTTATTAATTATTATTACTTTGAGAAAGACAATCAACAGTCCCAACCACAGAACAACAAAAACCAACTCTTGTACAATTACATATACAATTTGGTTGCTATCTAACTCCCACGATATGTAGTGAAAGAAAAAGGAGAATGCAGCAAGGGCACGTGAAAATGCTCCATCTTTTGATTCTCTCTCACCTGAAATACTAAGGTCACATACGGGTAGAAGCCGGTTGGTGCATACTTACCTGTGTTAAAGGTTATGCGGTAAAATCCCGGCTCTATATAATCCAATATGTCCATCAATTGACCGCTTCGACCGTCATTGTTGGTTTCTGAAAACCCTAGAGTTGTCCATCCTGGATGGTCCCGTTCAGCAAAGGAATGAGGTTGGTTTGTGTCATACATCCATTTCTCCAGGACTACTTCCATGCCTGATGCAGGGGCTCCACGTGACACATCCAGCACGTGTGTTGTGATTGGAGGTCGTGAGCGCAATGGTGTACCTGTAATTGTTTCAGGGGATGGTTTGGGGATGGCTGTCAGATGTGCTCCCATTATTCCTAGACGGTCTTTTCAAATTTTAAGAAGCTAAGTGAGTTTGATGACACACTAAAGGGAAAATTATAAATAGAATTCTCTATTCACTAGCAAGGATTTCGAATTTTGTATTACCAAATTCTAATACCAGTGTATATTGGATCTTATTACCCAAGTGTGGGACTTACTTGAATATCAGTAAAGTAGCAGCATCTCTGCAAATGCTGGACAGCCACCAAGATCTTTTGTAATCAACAGTTAATTTTGGGTTGCTAAGTAAATCATTATTTATTGTGTATAGTGTGTGTGCTTGACTTAATGGGTTTTTGCAGCTAAATTTAACCAAATGTAAACCCTTGCTTACCTATACTTGTATCAGACAACACAAAAAAGGCCTCAAACAGTAAATGCTAAGAAGTATACAACCTTACATACAGTGTTATGATAATAAAATTGCTAATTTGATAGAGCATCACATACCACCGGCTTTTGTAACAGGATCTACTGAAACAACTGAAGGCGCAGCCACTTCTGTGGTTGCAAAAAGTCTCTGAATTCGCAATTCAGTAATCTTCATCTCCTCATGTGCAGCTGTCTCTAGTTCAACTATTGGCCTATTGGGGTATCGTTTCTGATTAAAGCACAATACATTTTGAACATCACTAGGAGCAATTATCATAATTCTATATGTTTTTTGGCAAAGCTAAAAGAAGAAAATCATTACCTTTAGTTCTGAGAGAATCTCAGCAGTGCTTCTTCCTGATGCACAAATAAGAAAAACAAATCCAAATTTATCCTGGTACTTTTGATTCCACTCTTTCAGTTCCTAGTAATTACAGCAACGAAATTTTAGCAAATCAGAGAAATAGATCAATCTCTTTTACAGATAAATTTTTTTTTTTGCCAAATAATAAGAACTACGAGCACCTCCATGGTTGAATCAGTCGCAGTAGACATAGCCTTAGATTGCTCCTCCTTGGACCATCTAAACAAAATTTCACCAAAATTATAAACTTGGAAAAATAAGAAGAAACAATATTTACAACAACTTAGAATAAAAGAACTTAACTGGGAAACAGATGGGGAGGTAGAACCAATGGCTGGGTGGTTTGCAAAAGCCTCAAGCCATCCATTCACATCCACCTTTTTATTAAAGAAAAAAAAATACAAGTATTACGAACATGAAAACAATAACAGATTGAATCCTTGTCTAAGTATCATCGAATAAAACAAAAAAAAAAAAAAGAGAGAGAAAGGAGCAAACAAATTGGAGAGAGATCGAGGTTGAAATACCAGGTTGAGCCAGATGTGGCGAGCAGTACGAACGGCATGGTGAAGATCGACGAAGGGTCCAGCCGCCGCCATCTCCTTGGCAAATTTCGTACTTGCGCAGCACCTCTTCCAGTCCTCCTCCGTCCATCTCGACATTTTCACACCGTGTCACTCTCTCTCTCTGTTGTTTGTTGTTACTTGTGTGCGAGTGAGTTGTGTTGGGCTTGTTGGTGCACGACCCAAAAAATATACTATTAAAAGTATTTATTTTAAGATGAAAGAACAAGGGGTGGTGGCGCAGTTGGCTAGCGCGTAGGTCTCATAGCTAAATTGAGTGATCCTGAGGTCGAGAGTTCGAGCCTCTCTCACCCCATCTTTTTCTTTTACCACCTTCCCGGTTCCATAGTTCTGTATAGTGTATATACTAGGGTGGCAACGAATCCAACCTAGTTTGAATTTGATTTGAATAAAATTCAAATAAAACTGGGTTTGATTTGTTTCGAATCGAATTGATTGCAAACTACATAGTTTTTGAATCGAATTGATTGCGAACTACAAACTTTTTTTTTTGTTAGCAGCTCTAGTTATATCAATAGTTTATCTATTAATTTTTTTTCTCGCTGGACAATTCACACAATTTTCTTTTACTTTTCACGAATTCACACTAATGAATTATGAGCTTGTTTATTATGTTAGTTGCTATAATTCTACTAACTGAGCATATACAAGTGCAAGGTTGATAGCTGCTACATTAACTCTCACAATTGCCACTACGGTACTAAAAAAAGAGCTTTAGTGTGACATCAAAGTATAAAATGAGTGTTTTTAAGTTGAAAAATTATTCATGAAAAAATATATCACAACAAATAATTGTAAAACAAAGATTAAGTACAAGAACTGAAATATGCAGTAAAACAAGTAATCGTACAAGAACTGGGTGTTTTGAGAGTCAAGGAGCGTCGGCTAGGTTAAATTATGACTCTCTATCTTGGGTTCTAATTTTATCAGGTAAATGAATGGTCGATATTATTATGAGATTCGAACCATAAAAGTTCACGAACCCATTTTGATTGAATCAGACCTAGTTTGAATTTGGTTTGAATTAATTTCAAACTGAACTTGGTTTGGTTCGTTTCAATTCGAACTAATTTCGAATCGAATTAACTCGAATCAAATCCGAATTGAATCACGAACTTTTTTGCCAGCAGATTTTGAGTTTGGATCCGGACCATCGGATTTCTTCTTGCACAAATATAAAAGAAGCACTGTGCATTTTTCATCTGATCAGATTGATCTAGATTCTGATCAAACGGTTCGGATGTTAACTCAAAATTTGAGTTACTTCAATACTTCATAGGATCCGCAATATGTATTTTTGGGTTTTCCATGACATCACTTCATATACTTTTAAAGGACCCACATGGTCAGGAGTTGAATACCAAAAAATAAAATAAAAAATGACATGGTGAGGACTGAGGAGCAATGTTATTAGTGTTGGTGTTTTTTTTTTTTTAATGGTAATAAAAATAAGAAAAACTTGCCCAAGAGGATATTTGATTAAGTTGATATTGAATACAACTGGAGTTCATAGTTTCTTTTTGTTGCCAATTAATATTCGTCAACTCTGGTTGAGTACCAATTACCAGTATCGCAAGGAGTCCAATCTGAAATTGAAAGGACTTTTAAATCACAGTAGTTGACTACTTGATCAATGAGATGCTGAGCCTTGACACAATTGAATTTTGTAATAATCATTACTGGATCAATGAGATGCTGAGCCTTGACACAATTGAATTTTGTAATAACCATTACTGGATCAATGAGATGCTGGGCTGTTCGGCAACAAGAATAAAATTAAACTTCAATCCACGCTAATCCGTTGTCTTAAATAGGCTTAAAGAAGAGGTAGAGGCTAAAAAGACTTTTACTTCAAGAATAGAGGTGTCTTAAGACTCAAATATGGATTAAGATTTCTGATAGAAGGTGATCTTAATTCTCATTAAGAACCGGTATTTGGAAAAATTGACTAAGGATACTACAGAAGACTGAAGGAGGTGTTATCGAATGGAGTCATGATGATTTCTGTATTTTCCCCTTTATCTACATGCACCATATTTCTTGGAAATAAATCAGCTGTTATTCTGATTCCAACCGTTCAAAATTTTCAATATGTGAATCTCTAAGATGGAACTTTTCCATGCGTGAATCTCAATGAAGATCAGCGGTTGGGATCGGAACAACAGCAGATTTATTTCTATATTTCTTAGCTTTCTGGTTCTGACTGATACAATTAAGAGAGTAAATTCAACACAAAACTTTCACTGGCTCATAGACAAATACAAGATTGAGTCGCCCATACTACTCTAGTAGATAATCAAGCTCCAAGAGAAAAAGAAAAAAGAGAGAAAAGAAAGAAACTGTCATTTTCATTTGTACATAGATTACATGATAGCTCAGTGATCAATGATCATCATAAGAGACATGGAAATCTGTTGTGCAACCCACAGCATCGGGATCTTCTGCTCCACAGCAATCATAGAATTTTGCAGCATATGGTGGGTCATCTGGACCTAGCTCATAGTATCTTCAATCCAAAAATATGCAAAATTAATAAACAAGAAAAGAATAAAATTAGTAGGATGGAGATCAGGCTGCAGTAATGGATCAAAAGGATTCAAATCTGGTACAGAGCATGCCTTGTACCAGTAACTGGTCAACCTTTTAATTTGCTCATTTAATTGACTAACTTTGATACTATCACACACCAGTACTCTCAGAGCATTGTGATCTTATCCTTCTAGACTGCAATTATTATTGTGGACCCTGCTAGCCTGGAAATTTGTAAGTCATTTGCAGGTCAACACCAAATACACGCCTGTGGTCATTCTTGCTTTTAAATTAGTCAAGAGTGTCAATAAAATCCGTTCATGTGACTATCAGACTTGTATCAAATGGAATAGACTGATATGAATAATTTTTTTCCCTGACCAAGTCATGGACACAGTCGACGCCAAATTATTCTCTGAAACTGATGGAGAACACAATTTCTATGCACCTGAAAATGCCTATAATAGTTTGGTTTCAGTGATTCAATGCGGGCTTCTGTGCTCCAAAGAGTGGCCAAAAGAGGGCATTTCTATCAAAGATGTTACCAAGAAGTTGAACTCAACACGAACAAAGGTGCTCAGGCCATAGATACAGAGGAAAAAAGGATCAAAAGAGAAGAAGAAGGGCTCCACTAAATATATATTATCTGTAAAATTTGGATAACAGTTGTGGTTTTATGTTGTTGTACATAGTATATATGTTGTAATAACGAATAATATATCTTCCTATTAACAAATTAGGGGGCCTAAGTATTTCGATTGAAAGACCTTCGATATGCACTCAACTAAATAAGAATACTGTAATGAGTAAATTGCATTCATGCTGCATTGATGACAGAGCGTCCCAAACTCCACCCTGCGTGTAAAGATCTTGTTTGGTATATGCTGGAATTTACAAGGAAAAATACAAGACATGCAATTCATTAGAGACTAGTTGGACCTATAGCCAATTTAGGGATGCATAGAACCTTTATGGATAAAGATAATCTTAATTTCTGGTAGATAATGATAATTGAGTTCTCGAAAGAAGAACAACTTCATGCTAGGATTCCACAACAACTATTATTTCAACTATTATTGTTATAATTATTAAATATAGAAATTGGAATAATTGTGGCAAAATTAGAGTTCTGTGTATCAAATGACATGTGAAATGTGAAGTAATCGGTTAGCTAGTGAATTAACCAAACAACATATATTAAACTATTAACTAAAGAATTAACTTTGTTTTTATTTCTACCTAATCATGGCAAATTCGATTGATTACTTGATTGATCTCGAGAGAGAGAAAGAACCTCTTCTGGTCGTCATGGCGGCGACAGACAAAGAAGGAAGGGTGAAACCTACACGACGAAGTGCTGTTCTTCGCCGGATCATAGCTCTGTTTGCACCGACGACACAGCTTCTCCTTTTCCACCGGTCCTAGTTCACCGGCGTCGGTGGATGTGGCGCTGTTGGCGGTTGGTTCAGCCATTCTCTCTTTTCTGATCACTCGAAGTCTCGAAGACGCCTTATGGTTTTGTTTGCTGTGAACAAGATTGAGGAGAAAAGCGTGTCGCATACTCGCATTCGACAATTCAGATCCATTCAATACCTGACCGTCTAAAGTGAGATCTGATTCGTCTGTTTTAATCTGTCACGAATTTCAAATAGTCTCCAAAGTGAATAGTCCTGAGGTACCGCAGGAATACTCACTCTTTGAGTGGTATATCTATTTCTTTAATTTATTTTTACACATTCTTAATTGTTCATATAAAATGCGAGATTTGCAAATCTGATTCTGCATGAAAACCATGTAATCTTGTTTTTTATACGAAAACTAATACTTTATTTTTTAATATTTTTTTTCATGGAAGTGTTTAATTGTTCACAACCTTTTGTCCACCATTTGTTCACAGCTTTGACTTGCGCAAATACTGTAAAATTACTTCTACATGCTGTATAATTATACAATATATCACATAAAGTATATCAGTTAATCACAAAACATCCAGTAACTATTTGAAGTGGTCTCATGATAGTTAGAAAAAGATTGCAACTTGCACAATAGGACAAAAAAATGTACTTTCGGAAATTACAGTTATAGGAAGTTATTGGCAGTTAGAGTTAGTTATTAGTGGTTATTAGCGGTTATTGGCAGTTAGAGTTAATTATTAGCTTTTGCACTATGTTGAATCTTGTATACTGTAAAATTGAATCTTATGTACTATAAAATTGAATCTTGTATACAGTAAAATTTTCAATTGAATCTTGTATAATGTAAAATTGAATCTTATACATAGTAAAATTTACAATTGAATCTCGTATACTGTAAAATTGAATTAGCAGAACTGTAAAATTGAATATTGTATACAGTAGAATTTTCAATTGAATCTTGTATACTGTAAAATTGAATTTTGTATACAGTATAATTTTCAATTGAATATTTGTATATTGTAAAATATATACTGTAAAATTGAATCGTGTATACTGTAAAATTTTTAAATAATATTGTAAATTTTTAATTGAATCTTGTATACTGTAAAATCTCTAAATCTAAACCATAAAATAATATCATGTATACTGTAAGATAAAATGTAAAAAATGCTACATTTCAGCTTAAAATACAACCTGCAAAGAATCATGTATACTGTAAATTTCAAAATATAAACCATAAAATAATATCATGTATAGTGTAAAATTTCTAAATCTATACATACATCCATCATCTGTTCACCCCAATGTTTGACTCTACTGATTCCTCAATTCCTACATCTCCCACAATATCGGGTTCGGCATTTAAATCAATTTCTACAACCCTAATTTCTGCAACACTATTCACGCTAGAATTTTCACTTGCCAAATCTTCATTCAAATCAAAACCCATTGGGGCAAAACTGTAAAAATCAATACTAAAGAATGTCAGACACAAACAAAAAAAATATATAATGATGTACATCAAAATGTCTTCATAACACTGTATTTGTATATCTTATATACTGTAAATTACTTAATATAAAATGTAACATACACATATCATAATAACTAATACAAAATGCATATGAAAACATTACTTATATACTGTAAAATTTGTCACCTATATCGTAAACCAAATCCATTTATAACATAAAATGATATACATAACATTTAAAAAATAACAACATATATCATGTAAAACTGACTTGCGCCAATCCTGTAAAATTCATAATTCAAAGCTGTAACTTATGTAAAATAATCTAATAACAATTTTTAAACATAAAGAAAAACAATGTCATTTTACTTGCACAATCCTGTAAAATTCATCATTTAATGATGTAACTTAAATAACAAATCTTATAAAAAACGTCATTCAAATTTTCAAACATCCAGAAACAAAATACATCAAAAAATGAATGACAGAAGCAAAATACAACAAAAATAACATAAATTACGATTTTGTTTGAATACAATGTTCATATAATGCATACACGCTTGAGACTACATCAATTCAAATGAAACTTCAATAGGAGCTAAGAAATCATGATTATCAATTCAAATCAATAGAAGGAATAAAACTTAACTAGATTAGTAAATAATATGTTTTGAATACTGTAAAACCACAAGATGAATATTGTAAAACTACAAAGTGAATACTGTAAAATAACCCGATTATGCTCCAGATCGCCTCACTCTTATCTCTCTTCTCCAGATCACCTCACTCTCATCTCTCTTCACCAGATCGCCTCTCTTAAATCGCCGTACGCTCATACTCTCATACTTCGTCGCCTCTCTTAGAGAAGAAAGCGCTGACGAGTAGTCATACGCTTGTACTCCGTCGCTGCCGCCCGTTTGGCGCTGCTGGTCTCAGGACAGTATGCAAGGCAAAGAAGTTGAGTAATCACTACTAGATTTCTGACTTTTTCCAAGAGTCCGAAAAGGGCTTGTACCAACGGGATTCGGTTGGAAAAAGCCCAAAAAAGGTCATTTCCAATGGTTACCGTTGGAAAAACTACCGTCGCAACAAGCTTCCTTGGAAATAGCCCAAAAATTGTTCATTTCCAAGGGCTACTCTTGGAAATAGTTTTATCTGACTTTTTCCAACCGAATCCCCTTGGAAAAATGACGCTTGGAAATAGTTTGACACCCGGCCCATGTCTGCATTATTTCCAAGAGCATCATGCGGGGCCCACTTGATTATTTCCAAGGGCGTCGAACCTGGGACCCACTGAGTATTTCCAATGATAGTTAAGGTGGGGCCCACTTGATTATTTCCAAGGGCATCGAGCCTGGGATCCATAGAGTATTTCCAACGATAGTTAAGGTGGGGCTCACTTGATTATTTCCAAGGACGTCGAACCTGGGACCCACTGAGTATTTCCAAGGATGGTTAAGGTGGAGTCGACTGAGTATTTCCAAGGGCGGTTAAGGTGGGGCCCACTGGATTATTTCCAAGGGTAACGATCCTGGATCTCACCAGAGTATTTCCAAGGGAGTGTAGGCAGGACCCACCGGAGTATTTCCAAAGGTACAAACCTGGGTCCCACTAGAGGATTTCCAAGTTGTTTTTTGTTATTCCATGGGAATGCTCATGGAAATGTATCTTTTACTGGTACTGTAAAAGTTCTCCCCCATGCTGCAATCAACCCTGTACTAACCTGGTACTATTATATATCCCCAATTCCCATTTAAGCAAATAATTACAAACACAAATACAAACATATATAAATAGAAAGCATATAATTGAACTTGTGATATTCATCATACATTAATTGTACCAAAATATGTGTAAAACACGTTACAAAAACAAGCCTATATTGCACTTGTGAATATATACCAAAATATACCACCCACTGTTAACTAAATGCAACTTATTTTGTAACTAAAAGTAACAATAACTTAAAAAGTTACAAAATAAGTTACACCATGCTGATCATTTGTAAGAAGTAAGATACCTATTAAATCCTAAAAGGCGCACTTTTTCACACTAATAGGGCCGGTTCACATTGAAGTTGGGTTCATGACCGAACCATTGTTCCATCCTAGCTCCATCTGTGGCATGTTCATCATTTCAAGTTTGATTTAATAGTGTTGTAAAAGGCCCTCCTTGATTTGGTGGTGTAAGACATGGCATACCCTAAGTAAATAAACACAAGAAAATATGTTATTGTATATGAAAATAAATTTTACATGCCCTGTCTAATATCAAATACATTTGAGGCATGCCTTGTCTAATTTTATAATAGTTATTGGTAGGTTTTGGTACAGTGACATTAATAACAATAATTTTATGCTACCAACATGTAAGACCTATGGCTGAATGGTTATAATTCACCTTTTATTGCTTTTATCCAGTGACATTAATAACAATAGAAAGAGGAAACCTCAATTAGATGCTTGTTTCTACAAGAAAAATAAATGTACCCTTGTAGAGCTCTTTACCTGTAAGGCCCCCGACTGAATGTGTGAAGCTCCTTCATGAGATGGTAGAGAGCTGGAACCGGGACCCTAAGCATTGAAAATGCAAGTAAATGTGTTATAATTTGGTCATGAAAATCGTAGGGTCTGATTTGTAAATTCTTAAGTAACAAGTGTAACCTGAAAAACAGTTAAATTCCCATTCATGGTTTGCTGAGTTACAGTACCATGTAGTTGAGCCTAAGTTAAACAATGCACAATTTTTTTTTTAGTATAGTATTCCACTATACCACCATATCTCAGTACGTAGCAAAGGGAAGTTAAATGTTGAATGCAATTTTCAACACAATATTCACTTACAATAAACTGTGTATAAAATTGTATGTTAGTCAAAAGAATAATAAAAATGTAATTGTTGTGAAACTACGTCAATCACGAGGTTAGCCCTTAATTTTCTTCACAACACAGGTATCAAATTGATGATATGATGAATTTAAGTAGCAACTTCTAACTAAATTGTCATTTTAGAATCTATCAATAAATCAATCAACTTTAAAACCCTAAATTAGTCTTAAAGTTTGTATCAATTACCTCTTCAGTGGGCATATGTGATCCCATCATGGTGAATAATTTTTTGATGTAGAAATCATATTGTGCTAGTTCATTTTTCCGCTCGATCCTTTCCTCGGCCTGACGACGATTACTTTCAGCCAAGAGCCCTTGTAATTCAGCGCGAGATAAGTCTGTCTCCTCTCCAGCATTTGTCAAGCCCGAAGCAGTATATGGTTCGTGGTTAAACCTATTTCTGGTTTTCTCCTTTTGCATCTTATCGTCAAGCATGCATCCAAATCCTTTTACTTTACCACGGCTTGACCCGCCAACAGCTGAGAAGAACATAGTGCTCTCGTCCATGCTGGAATTGCTCTCATCAGCCATCATGTTGTTCACTTTTTCCTATGATTTGCGACATACAATAAACATGGATTCTTGTTAAATTCTGTTAAAAATATCTACTATGTTACCTCAATTATAACCCAAATATATAACTCATAGATGACATACAAAGTGAGAAGAATATACAATCCAATTAAGGCAAAATATTTATTTACAATGCAATTGCAAATACAAAATAAAGTACTCCATAAATTCAACTTTTCACAAATTGCAAATATTTATTTACTTGAGGCAATCCAATTTAATATGTCTACTATTTTGTGAACTACTGTGATTGTAGTAGCTTTATGTACATTAGAATAACATGTCCTGAACTGAACTGATTGTGGAAAATGACTTTGAGCAGCCTTATATGTAAAATTGACTATAGGCAACAATATTTATACACCATAAGCCATTTGTAAGGGTACATCTATGTGTCAAATTATGTTTTGAGGTATGAAATTTCAGTGAATAAATGTACAGATTACCACTTACATAGACTGCTTGTGTGTTATCATTTGTAAACTTCAAGGAGTCGATTTCTAGAGCTTCAAGCTGTGTTAGCCTCGTTCCTACTTGGATCAATTACCCCATTAGCATCATGCTCTCCTGCTGGTCCAGACTCCAACGTCGCAGCTGCAGCAGCAACAGCGGCGGCAGCATTGGCAGCTTCCATTTTGGCAACAATTGGTGATTTGCCATTTTCTTTAGCACAATGAAGATGGATGTAAAGTGCCCTCATTGGTGGCTCTTTTCCGTTGTTTAGTTTTGTCTCCACATGAAAAGGAATAAAAAAACCATCAGTCGTTATTCAGTTGTATCCTTAATTACCAAAGAAAAAAATTGCATAGTTGTTCATGAAGCTTACCAGTTTTTGGAAGTGCTGGTGTGCGCTTGCAGATCCACCATGGTGAGAGATTTTGCGTCCAGTCTTTGTGCGGTTAAGCTTGTTTGTTTGACTCACTGCTTTGAAGTCCTCCGTTGCAAAGATATCACAAAGACTGTGCCAGTGGGGATGGTCAAGGCACCAATGTGGAACGGGATCCTTCCATGCCTGTATGTTCATTTCAAATTTCTTGAAACGGTAGTCCCTCGCTTCATACAGTGACTCGGTGTATCTTTTTGCCGCTATGGCATCAAACACATTACGACAACGGTCTTTATTTTCACCTTCTCTGTACCTAAATTTCTTCTGTAAAAAGTAAATATGTACTGCTTATTGGTTTGCAAACTGAGACAGTTCCATTATGAGCATATTACAAATTGACCCAAACTGACACATGTCCATAATTGCAGTTATTTGTAATTTTTCTCCCATTCAATGTATACATTTGTAATAGCAGGAGTATGTAAAAGGTGTGATTTGTTTTTTACAAGTAGGAATTGAGTTTTTTTTTTTAATTCCAAGAATACAAATATTTTAAGAGAAAGGGTACCAAAATAAGAACTCGATATTATCTTCGTCTTTTTAGGGAAGGCATGGTAACTTCTCAATGGTCCGGGCATGTGGTTCAGCGCTAGTCTATTAATAGAAAAGTGAAGTATCAAGTATCAATTATTGTGTAAATAGAACAACTAGAGGCCAAAATGATTATTTACAAAATTTAAAGGTTCAACGTGGATGTTTTGCAAAATGGACAAACCTGACATTGTTTTACCCACCAAGTGATATTTGTAAAATGAAATGTCACAAGAAAATAAGGAGTACTTTCAGTTGGAGCAATACTTCCAGTTGTGCAAAGACCCATGCACTATTACCTCTGGTTAGCAAACATACCTGTATTACACACAAGAACTGGCACAGCTGACCTAAATCATTCATAGTAATTGGTCTTTACAACTGGTGGTTATCAGAGAAAGGAATTGGAGTATTTTTCATAAAAGGGTTAGCTGACTTAAATTGTGCTGACCCTTTTACTTGACCTAAATTGTGCTTGACCTACATCATGCCAGTTCTAATAAAAATACACTTAGGTAAAAGGGTTAGCTGACCTAAATCGTGCACAATTATTTGTAATGAAACAATTAGATAAGAGTCATTAGTCACAATGGTATCACAGTGGCTATTTATATTCATATATATGCACATTCTAACAAAAAATAAAATTTTGATATGATGCAATCTTAAAATATGTTGTAACTAAAGAACATTTAGCTTCAAATAGTGTGAAAATTAGGAAGAGTGACCTGGTTATTGCTGCTGTTATTTCCTGTGGGTTCTCTTCGCAAGTGAACACACGATCTCCAATTGGCCAGATTATGGGTCGGTCTTCCAATATCTCAGTTGATTTTCTGATGTTGCCAGGGCCTCGTCCCTTCTTCCGAGGGGGTTCGCTTGTTACATTATCACCTTCTGCGCCAGCATTTGAAGCCTCAGCAACCTAGAGTGGTGGAAAAGAAGTTTTACGGCTTCTCTTCGCTCTCTTTGAAGAAGTTGCTCTTGTTAGACCAGTCTTTCTGGGAGCCATCTATGTGGAGATTAAAAAGAGGCAGTTAAGTGTAAAAAAATTATGATTACGAAAAGAACAATAGAACCCTAAGAGAAATAAAATTGCGTAAAAAAAATTAAGTTAACACAGGAAATCCCTGACTTAACCTTAATCGTACCTTGAGTGAACTAGAATCAAACACCAATGTTGATCGTTTGAGAGGTTGATTAGCAAACCCTAGATGGGTGGCCGTCGTATTTAACCTACAGCCGTCGTCTCCGATTGAAGACAAATGTCGTCTCCCTAGATCGTTTTAGAGAGTGAGGTGTTGATATGTGATAATGGCAGAAGACTCGTGCACTACCTGGTCCGAATATAAGTATAGGGCGCAAAATTGGGGAAATACATGGCGACATAACTTGGGTGTTTTGGGGGGAAAGACGAAATCCTCTCGCAGGGATGGGGGGAAATGAAAATGTATCGGCTGAAGACAAATCCTCCCTGGTATTGTAAAAGTTTATCCTTGCTTTACGGTTTTAGATTGACCTACATATGCTTTGAGATTCTGGTTAACCTAGGGGAAGTATGATTGGGTAATTTGAGATTGTTGCTAAGTTATAAAAAACGGTTCAGATGAACTACCTGTAGAAAGGTGATTAGTAAGGTACCGGTGAGATTTTAATTCCGCATGAGTGAAATGTTGGTGGAATTAACAGAGTGGATTCAACATCGTGTAGCACAGAGAACTCTCAAGTACAATTCAAAATAAACCTCTAGTGCGCTGTATATAGTTTTAACTGATATGCCCGTATGAAAACTTTAATAGGCTGTCATATTGATGAATTGCAACGTATGGAGCCTTTAAATAATATAATGCTCATGGAATTAAGTAATTACAAGCTGAACCAACCTTAAAATTTATGGAAATGGTCTAATTAAAATGATATTGTAAATTTTAATTAATATTAATAATAGAACAATTTTAAAGCATTATAAAAAAAATTTAACCAATTAAATTTGTATAGTTGTAAATGTATGTTGCATCAACGGCTTGTGCATTACATGATCAACCATAGAACATCAACTCTCGTTGGATTACGTAGTGAAGGAACAAAGACAAACGTCGTCGGTAGGTCGATCGGAACCGTTCAAACTAAAGAGTGATGCATATAATTCAATGTCGGTGAGTTCGAGCTAATTTGATGTTTATTTGCACATCCATCTAAGCGATGGAATATAATGACATCGTAGGGCTACAAATATTATACATCGGATCAAAGGCTATGACTATTAGAACTTCAAAAAAATTTAATTGTTAAGGTTCCTGGTAATATCTTGATCATTTTAAAAAAAAATTAGATGTGATTTCGTGGCATATCGATCGTTGATTGCTCGTACGGAAATCAACGGTCCACAACTATTGGCTCAATTCAAAGAGTCTAAAAATGATAAATTTGTATAAAAATGACAAATATTGTTATGATATGTAAATATAAGATGTTAAAATCAAAATTTTCATTTTTACAAATTTTTTCATATTTATTTCTGTAAACTTTTTACTATCAGATGGCTTGATTATGTCTAAGCCGTGTGATATGTGATGAAGGGTGCCCAATTATCAATGGATCCCTCTGTTTCAGAAGCCGCATCTGAATTGTTCAAAATATCTGAGGTAAAATAAAAATGATGATTATATCCGTAACAAGGTGAGGCGTTGGATTCTTTAATATTCGTGCTCGATTCTAATCCGAAGGTCACGAGCTAAGAACACCGATCATGTTACCTTAGACCAACAACAGGCACGTTGGTGAGATATGTAAATGCTATTAACTTATGCGCACTTTTTTGGAGTTTGTTCTGTTGTTCATCCAAAGGAATAACATGAATGTATAGTTAATATCAAAACCGTCAGAAGTGGTTACGATTTGCATTTTAGAAACTTATTTCATTGAGATTCGCGCTATTTAAAATTAGAAGGGCTGGGATTAAGCTGCATGTTCACCCGATATTCACCCTGTGTATTGTCACCATTATCCACTGAAGAGGCGCACTCAGAACTCGTAAGAGGCGCAGGACTTATAAATTTTTTGAAAAAACAGAAGCAGTCTAAATGGCACCAATACCTCCTCTTCACCCCTTCTCCCCTCAGAACACCCGATCGTCTCCGATCGTCTCCCTTTGCATTGTTCCCTCTTACACCGCATCAAAAGGTTACCCGATCATCTCCCTTTGCCAGTCAGCCCTAGCGCCGCTATAGTCCCCTCTTCTCAGTCCACGGCATTGTTCCCTCTTCTCAATCTATCTCTCCTGGAGTTAAACCCGGCGCCGCCATCTGGACCCCGTCGTCCTGTAAGTAATCGTTTGAAAAATACAGTTTCCGCAACACTATCTTTTGGTTGATTGTCCATTTGGTTTGGGGAATTTTTCAATTTAGGGTTTAAGCCGAAATAAATGTAAGCAACTATTGCAAGATCTTGGGTGTTCTCTTAACAAATTAGTGTTACAATGTAGGGTTTATGCTATTTCAGAATATCACCAGTTGCTTTCATGGTATTTGTAAATAATGTTTTTTTCAGGGACCTTTCTGAAAAATAGTTGTGCCTTTGTCAGAAAGTAGCTTTCTTGATAGTTGTAGTGCTCTAATAGTAAGGTTTAGTTCTGAACATCGAATAACATTTCCTGGGTTCTTAATTTTGATTTGCTTGCTGTTGTAAAGTTTAGTAAGGGTCTGATCCGAATGAAAGTGTCTGATCAGAAGGGTTTAGTAACCTTGAAGGTTTAAGGTTTAAGGTTTAGTTCTAAATTTGAATATGACTGCCATATTATTTTCTAACTTAACAACAGATGTGTTTCACAAAATTGCCACTTAACCGTAGAAACATATAAAAGATGTGTAAAATCATTTTATTTCTAAAAGATGTGTAATACAAAATTTTCTAACTTAACAAAGCATTTTATTTCTAAAAGATGTGTAATTCAAGAAACATTTAAAAGCATGTAAGGGTTGATGCAAGCTAGGTTAATTGGTTGGGTAAACTTGTTAATTTGTTACAGTTGCTTACCAAATTAACGAATTGGGATAGGTGTGTTAACCTAACCACTTGCACCCTCGCCGGACTAAAAAGCCATGATTTACATGTGTTCATGGAGCGTCTCCTCCCCGTTGCATTTCGGGACTTTGTTCCGGATCCCGTATGGGATGTTTTATGTGAGTTTTCATCCTTCTTTAGAGAGATTTGTGCCAAAGAGCTTGATGCATCCCGTTTGGAGCAATTAGAAGCAGATATTATCATCACAATGTGCAAGGCGGAAAAGATTTTCCCGCCTGGTTTCTTCGATTCAATGGAGCATCTTGTGGTGCATGTAGCATATGAGGCTAGAATGGGTGGTGGGCCTGTATCGTCCCGATGGATGTTTGCATGTGAAAGGTTTGTTTTTTATTCATTATAAAGGAAACACTAAGCTTACATATTGCTTCTAGTTCTGAACCACAATAGTAGATGTACCTAATAACCCTAAACCATTGATGCAATTACAGGCGTATGAAAGAACAGAGGATGAGAGTCACAAACAAGGCACAAGTTGAGGGTTCAATTGTGGAGGCTACCATTGCCAAGGAAATTGGTACATTATCCACCCACTATTTTGCAGACACATCTAACACAGAGTCTTCGGGGGTACATCTATCGATATTCGATACTCCGGGCCGTCCCTTTGGCTCAAAAGGACGAAGGCGTCTCAGTGACGAGGATTGGAAGGTTGCACACACCTATGTCGTCCTCAACTGTCCAGAGATCACAGAGAAGTACCTGGGGTACAATCCTTTCTATTAATTTCCTTTTAATGCTTTCAAATGAATCTATTATAAAACCTAACAACATCTAATTTATGTACATGTTCGATTGTGTAGAGAGTTTGATACATGTATGCTCATGACTGGAGTAGCCACAAGCCCAGATGATTTGCCAAAAATTCGTCAAGATGGGTTCGCAGATTGATTACGAAAGAAGGTACTA